>JAVJGG010000073.1:45361601-45372893 GCA_035590195.1 Aviceda cuculoides | reverse complement strand
GGTTCCCTCCCGCCAGCCCGGCAGCGAGCAGCCGCGGAGGACGCGCGGTAGCGAGCGCGGCGCTGCCTGGCCCCGGGCCTTGTCTCTTCCCGCCGGCGCGGCCGGATAGAGGAGCGGGAATGGAGTCCCCGTATCCCACGAGCTTCTGCTTCCCCGCGGCTTCCCCGCCGACACCGGGCAAAAGCCCGAGGCCGAGCGGCGCCAGCATCTCGCTGTGGACGGTGGTGGCGGCCGTGCAGGCGGTGGAACGGAGCGTGGACGCCCACGCCGAGCGGCTGCTCAACCTGGAGCGCCGGACGATGACCACCGAGAAGAAGTACTTCGACTGCGAGAAAACGGTGGTGGATTTCGGGAACCAGCTGGAGAGCAAACTGGCCGTGCTGGGCACCCTCATCCAGGAGTACGGGCAGCTGCAGAAGCGGCTGGAGAACATGGAGAACCTGCTGAAGAACAAGAATTTCTGGATCCTGCAGCTGCCCCCCGGGGACGAGGTCCCCAAGGTAACAAAAGGCTCGTTAAGGGCTGGGGTCAGGGGACACGCGGCGGGGGGGCAGCCCAAGCCGGGTGCCCCCTCCTGGCCCCCCCGGGGGGGGGGGGGCGGCCGCTGGGCCGAGCTCCGCTACGCCCGGCAGCCATCTCCGGTGAGGCCCGAAGCGTTGGGTCAACGGCTTAGCTTGTAATCGCTTCTGTCGCCTAAGTGTCAAGCAGGGAGCGGTGGCTCATATATATATATATATATATATATGTATATATATTTAGGCTCAACCCTATCTTGCTGCAAAAGGACAGGTTGTTGCATTTTCACGAGAAACGGTAGGTTCTTCCCCACACCGAGGTCCGCAAACTGCCTGCGTGAGATGGGATTGGGCTCTGCGCGGGGGTGGGGGGTAAGAGTATTGTGGAGTTCCCACTTTGTTCTCCGGAATTAGCAGAGTTCTTGCAGAGTCCTTACTCCCATTGTGTCACAAGGATGCCCCCAGGCAGGAATTTCTTTTTTTTCCTCCTTTCAGTACTTGATGTCCGGCAGCAGTAATAAATAGAAAGGAGGATGTTTCAGGAGGATGTTTCCTGGCTCCAGGTTCCAGACCCGGTGCCCAGCATGTGTCACTTTTGTGATTGCAGGCCCCGGTGGCGTTTGAAAGCAGCGCCGCTTACTTTTCTGCTCAGGAGTGGGAGAACCTGGAGGAATGGCAGAGGGAGCTGTACAAAAATGTGCTCAGAGGGAAGAACGAATCTCTGATCTCTCTGGGTAAGTATCACAGTTTCAATCAGTTATTGTCGCTTCCGGGCTAGCTCCGTTTTGGGGATGTTTTCCCACACCTGGAAAGCAGATTTGTAGCATCACAGAGGAGTCGGTGCCCGTTGCTGAGGGCAGCGCAGAGCGCAGTGCACGTCACATCCAGTGCTGCTGTCTCCCAGTGCTCACTGGGTGTGGGCGCTGGCTGCAGTCACCTCCGCTCACGGCCTGCTCCCTGCGGTGCCCGGTGCCAGCACAGCCCGCAGGCCCCTTCCCTCGGCCCGCGGGGTTTTTCCTCGCTGGGGTAAGGTTAAGGTTGGCTGCCAGAGGTGGAAGCCACCATCTCCCGGTGGGCTGTGCAGAGGGCTCCCCGTGCTGCCAAGCGGTGTGTTGTGGCTGGTGGAGCTGGTTTCGCGGACACAGCAGGCATTTTGATGCAGCGCGGACACCTTACTATCTGTCTGTCCCTCAACAGATTATGTGATCTCCAAACCTGACTTACTGTCCCAGCTTCAGAGAGGAGAAGTGCTCTGCAATGGGGACAAGGCGGCTTCGAGAGAGATTCCAGCAGAATCAAGTGCAGGCAAGAGACAAATTACAGCTTTATTCTCAGGCGTAATATTTGCATGTTGTTGTCACCAGATGGAGAACGTCACAAGGTGGTAGTCCTGACTTGCTATGAAGGGAACTTCTCAGATCTCAAGAGGAGTGGGTTTAGGGGGAGTAACAGTGTTGGAAAAAATTGTAATGGGTTTGATCTTTCTCATTAGCAGAGCCTCTGCTGTTTAGACTTGATGCGAGCAGCCAGGGCAGCAGAGAAGGAGCGCAGGAAGTCCTGGAGGGAAGCACAATGCTGGCTGAACCTGGACCTGGTGAGCACTGTTCTGAAAGGGTGTGCTTGGACACAGGGACAGGGAGGACACTCTCCTGAAACAGAGGGTAAGGGAGGAACCACTTCTCTTGCAGGGCAGAGTAAAACTCCCAGAAGTAGGAATGGGAGATGCTGGAGAGAGGTTCTGTGTGAAAGCAGGGTAGCTGGGACCAAACCTTCTGGGCACAGCAAGGAAAGAGCTGAGCGGTGCTGTGATAACCCGTAAAGAAGTTTCCTCTTTACCTTCGCAGACTACAGCATTCCGGAGCCCAGCTTTGCAGGTGTTGTGAAGCAAGAGGAAGAGCCATGCGTGGAGGAGGAGGGAGCCACAGAGGATGCAGAGTTTACTGAGCTCAGTGTGGGTGAGTTCCGAGCAATCCCAGAGTGCACTGTGCAGCTGGAGACTGGGGAGTCCACAACATTCCTGCTGTAGGACAGAATGTGCTGAGACGTGGGGGCTGCGGAGAGGCAGGCGGGGCAGTGGGGAAAGAGCAGGAGCCACGCTGAGGTTAGGGAAGAGGGCAGAAAGTGTATGGACAGTTTTACTAGTAGGAAGATTAAAGTGCCGGGTAGACAAAACACTGCATGTGAGGGAGACGAGCATCCCCGAAATAAATCAGAGTACACGGAACCATTAGGAATGAAGTCAAGAACAGTTCTCAAGGTTGTCTTCAAAGATGGTGTTATGTCAAAGTATCTGGGGAACTGAATGAAGTTCTGCTCACTCAGTCTTGAAAGGAATGCGGCAGTCAGGGATGTGGTCTGGAGCATAACAGCGAGGTGGGGAGCTTCCGTATCGGGAGAGACTGAACGCAGTAGGACTCCTCAGTCTGAGGAAGGCATGGTGGAGAGGGGAATACATGGGTCTGTGCCTGGGTGAGCTGGGCGCAGCGGGAGCTGAAGGAATGAATCTTCGCTCTTTCTTGCTGCCCAAGATCCAGGGAGCACCCGGTGAAATGAGCAGGCATTTGCTTTAAACCGAGCAGGGCAAACTCTGTCATCGTACCTGTGCAACCTGTAGAACCTACTGCCACAGGGCACAGCAAGGGCTGAAAGCAAAGTGGGCTTAGAAGGGGTTTGGGCAAATTCCCAGATGGAATATCACCTCCAGCTCCCAACTTGCTGCAGGGAGGCCATCCCCAGCGTTCAGCAAAGCCATGGCTGATGCAGAGCTCAGCTCTTCCCTCTAGCCCCTGGGCTTCTCAGCCCCTGGCCCAGAACACTCGGCTCCCTTTTGTGGGTCCTGTCTTGCATCCTTCAGAGCGTATCTGCTGCTCTTCTGCTGGAATTTCTTCTGCTCGGTGGCTGCATCCTCAGAAGAGGGAGCTGTGCTCCTGAGTGGTGCCCTGATGGCTGCCTAGGGGCCAGGGAGGTCACCGGTGAGCTGGGATGGCTCTGCTATTCCCAATAATAATGTAATATTTCCTTCATTATTTGACCGCTCCCACTTCACTGGTCACTTCCTCACCCTCAGTCTGGGTCTCTGTTTATTCTCCTTGGGCCACATCAGAGGTGTCAGTGGGGCTTGCTCAGTTTTTTTGATGGGATTTGCCCTGCTGTGACTAAATCTTAGATGCTTTTTCTCATGCCCTTTGTGTCATTTTGTCACCTCTCCGCTGTCAGTCACTGCACAGCACTAGTGAACCAGGGAGTGACACTCTTCAGACAGGAGGCTGATCCCTGCTTAGATTTTGCCCTCACGCTGTCACCAACTTTCAAAATGGTTGTCTTTTGGCAGTTTCCATCCTTGACCTTTGGTGGGTTTTCCACCAATGGGTCATATTCATGCCTGGGTCAACAAAAATAAAGTGTTCAGGTAGGAATCAGAGTCAAGAGAAAGTTTGAGACGGGTTTAGCGTGAATAGAAAACCCCAGGCACCTAGCTCGGAGATGAAGAGCAGTGAACCTTCAAAGAAAATGTACTTTTACTGCCTCAGTGAGGTCTACAGAGGAGGCTTCCTTGTTACATATGTATCCTGAGCAGTAGCAGGCATGTCTTGAGTCAAAACCAGCCAGTGTTTGTGTGTGTCCTTTCAAGAAGAGGGCTATGCAGGTGGGTCACCACATCCTGGGAATGGAGGGAAGGTGGTTCTCGGGGAATGAGCTGGTGCTCTCAGAAGAGTGAGAAATACCAAGTCATTGGTGTGGGGAGGGAGGTCCACGAGGGGGTCCGTGAGATCTTAGCGCTTAGGAGAAGGAAGACAGCTGGAGGTGATTTCGGAAACTGCTGAACTCTGCTATCTTGGAAGGCAGCGCTTCCCTCTGCCCCCACCCTCACGCCTGCTCAGCCAGCTGGAAGGGAAGCATTCCTGTGCTTTTCGCTTGTATTCTGTCTTTCAGCTGGCTGTTGTTCTATGAGCACAGCTGCCTTTCACGCTCCTTGTGTAAGACAGGCCCGTTTGATTCACGGGTGGCGGGGGAAGGAGGCGGGTGAGATTTCAGAAGTATCTTGTGTCTCATACCAGTGAATGTCCCCTTTGTTGTTCTTGTCAGTTCCAGCAAATGAGGTGATAACCTTCAAAGTAGAGCAGCTGGACTCTGAGGAACGCCCCCAAAGCTCAGAGTCCCCTGCAACTTTATCCAGTGAGTCGGAGGACGTGCTTTTCCAGGGTCCCGGCGAGGTGCTGCCCTTTGATAGTGAGTACAGCTCTCCTGTGCAGCAGGGAAACAAGAGCATGAGCAGTCTGGTGCCATCCACTCCGCTGGAAGAGGGTCTTGGTGAAAGCAGTGCTGTCACCTCCTATGGGCAAAACTGTCCCAACAAGAGACCTCACTCATGTACTGCATGTGGGAAGGGCTTCTGTCTGAAGAAGATGCTGACAACTCGCCAGGATTGCCACAGCACACAGTGCAGCAGTGAGCACACTGGAGACGAGGAGGGCTTCCTCCCTCAGCAGCACGAGCAGACCCACGTGGAAGATGATGTGACCCACGTGGAAGATGATGTGACCCACGTGGAAGATGATGTGACCCACGTGGAAGACGTGACCCACATGCCCACGGAAAGATGCAAGCAGAACCAAAATGCAAAAGCCTATGCCAGCATCCCAGCCACGGACAAGGTGCACGACAATCCCAGGCACACGAAAAGCATCAACGACAATGGCAGCTGCAAACCAGCTCAGAGCAGCCACCCGCGGGGGAGGCCTTACAAGTGCAACAAGTGTCAGGAGTATTTCTCCCAAAAGAAAACCCTCATCATCCACCGGCGTACGCACTTGAGCCAGAGCAGAGGGGTCCTTTGGTGCTCATACTGTGGGAAGACCTTCAGCCACCCCTCCAGTCTGATCCGGCATCAGAGGATCCACACGGGGGAGAGGCCATACCAATGCAACGAGTGCCCAAAGCGCTTCACCCAGAAGCAGCACCTCCTCCAGCACGAGAAGATCCACCTGCGTGAGAAGAACTGCGTGGTCACGCAGAGTGTGAGGAAGGCACCGCTACACAGCTTCTAGGCTGCGCAGGCTCACGCAGCCCTACAGCCCCTGGAGGTGTTAGGAGAGGAGAAAAGAGAGTCTCTGCTGCTCAGTGTTAAAGGGTCTCTGATAATTTACCCCAAAGATCTAAGCAAAGTAGGATTAGGATCCACCTTGGCACCAGTGCCCTTTTAGTCGTGGTGGTGATGGTATGCCACAGTACCTCATAGTGTGCCCCCAAATCTCTCCAGAATAAAAGTGTTTTGGGCCTCTCCAAGTTTGAGTCAGTTGTTTGAACTGGTTCCAGCAAGGTTGAGTTTTTTGAAGCTTTTCTTCACTTGGAGTTTCCCTGGCTTCTCCCTTTGACAAAATTCTGCTGTTCTCAATTTCATGGGCAAGTCTGAGTTGCACATTCGCAAAAGACTCCTGGCAACTGAACACATGCACAGGATGAGGCCTCGCTGACAGCTTGCATGGATGTCTCCTTCACCAAGGAGGGGCAGCCAGTCAGTTCCCAGCTCTCCCCATGCCTTGATGCAGGCCAAATGACATTTTCATTGCTACTTCTGCTCAGGAAGCTAGCTGGAAAAGATAGGTTCAGTTCCTTCTCTAGAGCTTGAAATCAGATTTAGTTTGCTGTAAATGACGATGATAGGGCCAGGTTCTGCTTGGAGTTCTTCTGATGTGCCCTGGGACACACTCCACTGGAGACTCTGGGTTTGCACTACAGTAACTGAGGGGAATTTGCTCCGTTGTCTGTCACCTCTGAGCACACCCAAAGGAGGTGGCGTCACCCGAACCCCTTCTCATACCTCTACGATACTCCCAGTGGAACTGAGTGGGGAAACCACTTGTAAGCCAGAGGTGGGGCACACCTGTACTTCCAGGCTGAAGTGAGTGTTCAGAAAACTTTCTGCTGACTGCCTGTGCATTAACACTTCTTTTCTTTGTATTTCATCATTGCTTTCCATCTCCCTCTCCTCCTGGTAGCTTGGGGTGCAGATGGTTTTTGCTCTTGGGGATCAGCTTTCATCATATCCCAAACCATTATGAAAACACTCTCAGCATCCCAAATGTGTTTAGCAAATTGCCCAAATACATAGTGCAACTTCAGGGATGCTGCTTGACCTGTTTTAAACCTGCTGCTCATTTCCTTCATCACTGATTGGACTTTAGAAACCTGTCTGTTGCTTCCTGGTCCCAAAGTGTCTGCCAAGGGGAAGGTGCAGGTGTCTGGTTCATCCCCTCAGACACAGAGATGTTCCTCTGGCTCCAGCTGGCTGCTGTGGCAGATGTTTTAGTCTGGAAACTCCTTTAGCCAAGGAGTGAGGTCTCTTTCCAGGTTCATCGTCGCCTGCCCTGCCAGCAGAGTGTAAGACAGGAGCATTCCTGTGCCTGCTTCGGCCCAGACAGCGAGGCGGGCTCTGGGCTCTTTAAGCTAATTTGATTCTTGCCCTGAGCAGATCGGGGTGAGCCTGCGTGAACCTCTCTAAACCCGTGCTGTGGGAGCTGGCACAGAGACACGCTTGCCAAAGCGTCCTCAACCACTGCAGGTGTTTGCCTGGTGATCAACTGTCTGCCACCTTTTCTTGTCCTAGTGTCTTTGATTTCATGGCTCCTGACATGTCTGAGTAGGTCTGTGTGTGGTGATCCTCTCTCTGTGCATATAACCTTTTTTTTTTCTCCAAATAAGAAATCCGTGAGGACAGAGGGTTTCATGTTTTGTCACTTCTCAGTGTTCAGTGGCCACTTGCTACCATAAAGCAGTGAACACAGACCAGATTTTTCTCCAGTTTGATGTGCTGAAGGAGAGTCTCTTGTCAGTTAGCATTGTGGGGCATTTGATACCCAGACAGGCAGTTTGGGTCTTGTCCAATAAGCAGGTAAACTAATCAGTTCTCCAGTGGTTTCCTACTGACTCCGGTTAAACTGCTTTTTTTTTTTTTTTAATACTTTTATTACTTAGACTGTGAGCCTTCAAGGCAGGGAACTTCTATCTGTTTGTAAAATGCCAGTTAAGTTTGCAGCAGTAGATGCTTGATTTTTAATAGCAATAACATTAAACATGAGTGGATTAAAGCTGTGAAGTTCTAAATACTTTTTTTGTTCTTTTTTTTTTTAAATCATTTTACCTGCTGGTAAATGGCAGTTTGTAGTATTGTACCTTACTGATGGAGAGAGAAAAGTCTACCTTGAGTCGGAAAAAAGAGTGGGTTTTCGTTGTTTGGGGTTTTTTTCAATATTGCAGTGGAACTTGAGCAGAATTGCTTTCCATGTGTCTATCTACAGGACCTGAATGGTAAGAGTATCTAAAAATAGGATGTAAATAAGCTCACTATACAACTCTCATCCTGCAGGCAGATCACATCGATCCTGCCACCAGCAAAAAGTTTTCAGCAACTGCTGTGATGCAGTCGTTGCCAGTTTAGCCCAGCTGAGTCCAGGAAGAGCAGGATGTATTCTGGGATAAAGATGCTGCCGCTTAAAGCATCAGAGGAGCAATTGTCACCGATTCCTCTGTGACCAGAACATCCTGAATCTTAGAACCACTTTGGCAGCACTCCTAGGTTATTCTACAGCCAACCAACTACAGGTGCCTTTTCTGGGCTGTTTCTGCATCTTACAAAAGAACAGCTAACAAGAAACATCAAAGTCCTGCCTTGTTGCCATCTCTCCTCCCTGTTGCACTATTGTCATGTATCTTCTAGTGCTGACCTCCTACCACTTCATTATTATTAGACGTTGTAAACCTTAGTTAAAGAAAATGAAGAAGCTGCCTGACATCTACTGTCGTGTTCACATCTGAGAGGTGTCTTTGTAGCTGCAACTGTAAAAGAATTGGCATTTGGATAGTGAAAAGACAGGCGTTTCAGATGTGTGTGAGCTGGGGAGGGTTATGCCATCTCAAAAACACTCCTATTTTTGACTGGGAGATTTTATATGTTAACCACTGTTTGAGCATCAGAAGCACTTGATGTGCTCCATGTTTCATCACTTCTTGATGCTGTCTTTGATAATACAGATGAAGCAGTATTTTGCAGTGAGTCATAGTTTCCCTGTTCTAGCCCAGCTCCCCTGTATTTCAGAGACAAATATGTATATTTATAATAAATCTCAGAGCTATTTTGAGATTTATGCTGCTTAAATGGCAAAAATTCAACCCTGAATCCAAGAAGAAATGTCAAGTGACATAGAAATGCAGTGCTTTTCCAAGACCAAGAGAAAGAAGAGAGTGATGCTTACAGGAAAGAGCAGGGGAAGGCCAGAGAAGATGTGATGATGCAGAGGGAGGGAGGTTTTGGGGAGCACAAGGTCTCCTAGACCCACCCTCAGATGCATCGTGGAGTCTCTGCATCTTCTATGAACAAGCACTGAGCTTTTATTGTCCTTGGGTAGCGCTTCTCAGCGTGGAACTTTTTCCTGACCTTCCGTTACTTGGGCTGCTATAGCTTAGGCTGGAGTAGGGCAGCAGCCTCCACTGCAAAGCCAGATATCTAAGTTGAGATATTCTTCACAAAAGAAGGCAAAGTCATGCACAGAACAGGAAAAAAATAAACTGACCCAGGACAGCAACATCTTACTGGATTCTCAAGTTCTGGCAAATGCAAACTATTTTGCTTAAAAGCAGCTCAATCTTTTGTTTTTTTCATTTTGCAAGTACTTTCTGTTGTTAGAGCAGCTCCATGTTTTTTATTGCTTTATGACTTCATATTTTTGTTTATAAAAGCCTCTCTGTGTCTTGCCACGTAGAGGTAGGAATTCTTTGCATCCCATGGAACGCTGCATTTCAGAGAGCTATGCTGCCTCTCCCATGTCCAGCTCCTTAGGTAAGGATTAAACTCAAGACAAGGAGGACACATGTAAGTACAGAGAAGCCCTATCATCCTCTGCCAGCCTGGCTCTCCCCACAGGTCTGTACCTCACCAAGAGGACCAGAACCATGTGCATGTCACGATAGGTGTCACCTAGCACTGTTGTCAGGTTCTTTAAGCCTCTTTCTGTCCCTTCCTGGGATGGGCCTGGTCCTTTCCGAACTCTGGCGGGGAAGTCTTCTGCTCCGGCCACCTTTACATGGTCCCATGGGGCACATAACTGTTGTGACAAGCTGAGAGGCCCAGCATATCTCAGCTGAATGTCCCTGGGAGGAGTATGAGCCCGCCAACCTCTCATGGCCCAGAAATAGGTCCTCATCACCGTGGGGTGGGACACCCAGGCAAGATTTAAAGAAGGCAGGTAAGAGCAGTGTGTTGTACTGCAGGTCAAATGCCTGATTCCTGCTACCAGAGGAGGCTGCAAAGAGCTGACATAACTCCGCACCATCCTGAGACCTACCTGTAGCAAGAATGTGCTCATCAGCCACGTAGGTAATGTTAGCAAGAAAACTTTTAACTTTGCAGTTTTGATCACCTCTGATGGTAAGGGAGGTCCTGTTTTGCATAGCTGATGGCCAGACAGTTTAGCAAAGTTACCAAATTAGGCGGCTAAGGAGAGGTGGTGATTCCAAGCAGACTGTGGGTCATACAGCAGCTGTCAGTCATAGAGGCAAGGCCTAAGGGTGTCACACGACCTAACTGAAGTTGTCTCTGTGGGGATGCCTGCAGCGGAGATCCCAGATGCTTTTGGAAGACCTGAATTTGCTGAATTCCCCTGCGGTGGCTGTACCCTGTGCACAAGATCCAATAAAAGCTTCCAACCACTTCAGCTTTGTGTTTGTTTGTACAATGTACCCGAGACATAAGTTCCTTCTGATGCTTGTGCAGACCAGGAGAGCCAAGGGGCTGCTGCAACCACAGATGGGGCCGTTAGGAGGGTTACCTCCCCGGGGAGCTCCCCCTCAGCAAGTCGGCGGAGCAGGAGCGGGACTGCGCAGGCAGCCTCCTGCAAACCATATCCCAGGGCTGAGCTGCACTGCACAGCTGTCACACCATCCCACCCCAGGGCCATGGTGGCACCTGGAGCCGTGCCGAGATGAACCAGAGACCCTGCGCTGCACCCCAGCATGGTGGGCCAGGATGGGCCTTAGGCTCCGAGGGGATCCCAAGTCTCCACGGCTCTGAGAGGAGCCCAAACCCTCATGGCTCTGAGGGCATCCCGATTCCTCATGACTACGAGAAGACCCTGCATCTTTCCTGGCCTGAGGGAGCGCTGCACCCTCATGGCTCTGAGAGGACACAAAATCCTGATGGCTCTGAGGGGATCCTGCACCCTGACAGCTCTGTGATGAACCGATCCCTCACGGCTGTGAGAGGATACCACACCCTTCACAGCTCTGAGGGGATCCTGAGCCCCCATAGCTCTGAGGAGACCCTGTGTCCCTCCCAGCTCTGAGGAGATTCTGATCCTTCCCAGCTCTGAAAGGATCTTGAGTGCTTATAGCTCTGTGGGGAACTGACCCCTCATGGCTCTGAAGGGACTCTGGTCCTTCAGGGCTCCGAGGGGATCCTGAGCCCTCGTTGCTCTGAGGAGATCCTGTTCCGTCGTGACTCTGAGGCGGACCCTGAGGCCCCACAGCTCGGGGGGGATCCTGAGCCCCCACGGCTTTGAGCGGATCCTGTTCCCTCAGGGCTCTGAGAGGTCCTTGCGTCCCTCAGCTCTGAGGACATTCTGATCCCTCACAGCTCTGAGGAGATGCTGGTCCCTCCTGGCTCTGAGAGGATCCCCCGCTCCCTCACGGCTCTGAGGGGACCCCGGTCCCCCCCGGCTCCGCGGTGCCGCCGACCCCGGGCGCCTCCGGCTCCGGGGTTCCCGCGTCCGCCCCGGCCCGGCCG
>JAVJGG010000073.1:45259297-45296904 GCA_035590195.1 Aviceda cuculoides | reverse complement strand
CCACCAAATAGGCCCCTTCTCTCCAGCCCCTTTCTCCCTAGGGAGCCCCGAGATTGGGCCACCCCCCTCCCAGTGCGGTCGTGGCTCCTGCGCTGTGGGCCATCTTCTCCCTGCCGTGTGCCACCATCTTCCTCTGGTTCTGCTCTGGGCATCCACCTCGCTCCTGAGCCCTTCCCTGTGCCTGGCCCCAGGACTGGGTGCTTTCTCCTCTCCCACAAATTAATGCTGGTACCTTTGTGTCCGTCTTTCCCCCCCCCTCTCTTTACTGTTTTGCACATGGAAAGTGCTGCAGTCTCTGGGCTCTGCTGCTCCTTTCTCCCTGTAACTCCAGCCATGCAGTTGCTCAATCCAATTTTGCTGTTGCTAGTGTCTAACTCCTTTAATCTCATTATTCCTACTGTAACCTCTACAGTTTGTCTCTTGTATGGCTCCTGCTTTGCCCTGGCCCACTCTGGTCTTGATGACCCTCCCGGTGTTTGTCCTTTGTTTGCTGTTTTTATATCATTCTAATTTTTGTACTCACCTGCTTTCTTTATGATCCTTCCCTCCTTCAGATTCCTGGAATTCCTGTAAATGATTTGCACCAGTCCCCTCCCTGTTCATTATTCTGTCCTTTCAGTTTGTAGCCCTAGCTTGTGCCCAGATGCATTTTCTTTTAATTAACCCATTAACACACTTGATTAGCTTTTCCCTTATTTAAGGCAATATAGAGTAAGGCTACATATGGTATGCGTATCTCTCTGTATTGAAGCTGCTGTGACCCCTGCCCACATATGAAGCTAGTGTGTGTCTGATGTAGCTCAAGACAAAATTTGAGAGCTAACTACTTATAAAAATGAGTACAACTTAGAAGTTTGGTAATTTTTCTATGTAAAACAGTAATTAAATGAGTGGCTGCTGAAGAGAGGTTTGCACTCCCGAGAAGGATGATGGGGCTCTGATAGAGGTCTTTCTAGTGAGTGGTTTGGGAGGTGCTGGTGTGATTACAGGCACCAATAATCTACTGCACACTTTAAATTGGTTTTAGTCCTTAAAGTTTTATTGCAATGTCTGTCATTTTGTTGTATTAGGATCTTCATTTGTGAAGGCACAAGCTCAGGACAGGCTCTAAAACATTGTTTCAAAAACACCCCTCCCAGTTAGTGTGTCATGGAGAAAAGCTTGGTAGTTTGGTGGGAGGTGATCAGCAAGGCAACCAGGATAATTATTGTCTTGAATGGCACTCTCCCTGTCTTTGTTTTGGAAGCTTGACTTCTAATATTATCAGCACTGCGTGTGCAGGTTGAAGAAAGAAAACCAAAACCTGAAGCCCCTGTAGGTGTTGTATCTGAGCGTGTTTGTAAGCGTGGTAATCTGGTGGTGGCATTATTCCCGTGTACTCAACAGCACACGGAGCACAAGAGACTGCAGTCTGCAGGATTCTATGTTGTATTTCTTGCTTCAGTGAGTGTTCAAAACAAATACCTAACTTCCTTTACAGTCAGCATGAAAACGCTGCGCAAGATCTGGGGAACAAGAATACTAATGGTTTACAAAGAACAGTGTCATCGGAATCAACAGATTCAGGTACGGCTTTCTCAATAAATAACAAGTAAGAAATGAAAAGCATCATATCTTTACATGGCGTCCACTGCAAGCAGCTTCCAGGGTTTGGAGAGAGAACTAATGCTGCCTGCCTGCGATCCCTGCAGCCGCTTCTCATTCTTATGCTCTTGAAAGGAGGGAGGCAGGCAAACCGTCAGGGCAGTTCATGGTTTGGGTTGTGGGTGGGTTTTTTTGCTTTGATTGTCCTGGAGCATGTGAGGAGTAGAGCTAGCACGGAGGAAAAACTGGTTCTGCCCCCACAGGGGGACTCTGGCAGAGATGGCTTTTTCCTTTTTTTTCTTAGGATGGCTGTTAAGGCGTGGTCACTGACCTGTCATGCTTTGTACTCTAGGGTGATGTTTATCACTGCCATTTTATGATTGCCTTGATGTTCTGCTCTGTACATGGTAGTGGGTCAACACCTTATCATGAGTGTGTCAGCCTTTCTTGCAGTGGAGACGGCTGAAGATGAAGGCTGCAACAGATAGCCCAAGATAGGCTTCACTAGCGAATGGGATTCTCACCATTCTCTAGTCTGTGGTGTCTTGCAGATATTGGCTTGTGAGCATTTATAGTTGCGTGTTGGGGCTGTGGTCTGGAAAACGGGGAGATAGTGTTTCATTCTTCATTGTTAGGATCCGTTGCGTATCTGTATTCAGCTCTGAATGGGGCCGGTTTGAGTTTCTGCCCTTTGGAGGGTGATAACTTGGATGAAAGCAAGTTGTCGCCATGTGGTTTCTCTCTTTAAACCCAAACTGTGCTAACCTGCTCTGCACGCTCAAATCAAGGCTGTTGAGCAGGGTTTGTCTTGTGGCTTGGGTGGGTTTTTTTGTGGCTTTTTGTTAACAAGAGCTGATTGTTTATCTAAAACCTAGGGAGCTGCATCTTACTTAGTACTGATACTTGCCTAGAAGTATTTTTTTTTTTTCAGATGAGATGCTTTATCAATGAAAATGAAATTTCACTAGAAGCTATTACCCCATAACTTGTAGAATCAGGGAAGCTTCTGATACTTTATTGGTCCAGCCCAGCGATGGAAATCAGTGTTTCCACCTGAATTTATGCACAAGTCTGACTGCACATGGTACTTTCAGCCTTCAAAGGAACTTTATGAACTGCTAAAACACGGGCATAGCTCACAAACCACGGAGCAGGATAGAAAAACCAAGCTTGCTAAATCTTCACTTTCTTCTTGGCTTTCTTCTTCTTTTCCTGTCTCCAAAACAGGTCTTAAGTGCTTACAAAACACTCATGATTAAGGTTTCTGCTGTGCCAAGACCACTACCTGCAATGTTAGTCAAATTAATTCTTTGTAGTTGTTTGTTTAGATCACAGTCACTGAAGTAGCAACAAGTCTTGTCATGATGGTATAGAGTGCATTCTGGTAAGCTGCTGGCCTATCACTAGGGCTTGTGAATACTACCACAATGCAAAAACTCCTCGGGGATCTGTGCTTAAGTAGGCTTCATATTTGACCGTACTTCGGCGGTATGTAGTTGTAACATTTCACTTGGTTTGTGCTTGCAGTTGTTTCCAGTACTCTCACATGCATTAAGAAGGGTCTTTTGACTACTTTTTTGGAATGAGGCCGGAGTTTCTTCCTATAAAGAGGTGTAACTAAACACATGACTTAAAAAACCCTGAAGGATTAAGTTGTTTATTAAGATGTGTGTGTATGTGAGAGAGAATAAGACAAGGGTATTCCACGTTATGTGGTAGCACTCTATTGTATATGACATTCTAGACAGGGTTAGGGGTGCTTTATTTAATTACTTCTGTTTTTCCCCAAGCACTAACACCTGATTATCAATGGTGAAAAACCAAGAGTATGGAGTATCTGTAACTGTTTGCTTCCACTCTGAGATGAGGCTGCAGACTGGATTTCCTACATCAGTTTCCTCTCTAAGCTCAGGGTCTTTCAGAGGAAATCTCGCAGTGTCCAATACTTTGCATTTCCTAGGTGCTAAGATACCACTCGGTTGAAAATGCTGTCTCTCCTCTGCAGGTTGTGCTTTGGATTCACCTGGTCCTGCAACCTCAGACAATACCATGGAGGAAACGTATGTAACCATATGCTAAGCCTGACTTCTGGCATTTCATGTTGCGCCATTAACAAACGTAGGCTAATGAGAGGCTTGACGTGGCTTTTCCTTTGCTGGCATGCGTACAGTGGGCTTTTCTCTCTGAAACTTCTAGAAATGTGTGCTGTAGTGCTCTGCAGCTTGAGATGCTAGGCTTCCTGTCTTGTCTGTGTCCCAGAGTACTTAACAAGTCTTGGGTTTGAGTTAAAGTGTTGTACCAACCAGACTGTTTGAGCATGACATTGGCACCTTACCAGAAATATGAGGCTGCACCAAACTGCATGTAAGTTGCAGTTTTCACTCACCACTTAAACGATAATTTATGCTTGTATATGCCTTAACTGATACTAAGCAGTTTCTCTGAGCTCTGAATTTGCTGCTCTCAATTAGATTATTTTTTCTTTCCCTAATCTTCTGTTGCCAGGGATGGGGGACAGATGTCCTTGGTTCCTGATTTACTGAGCTTTTCTTCCTTCAACCTAGCTTCTTGCCTAAACAATGCCAAAAAGAATTTGGGGAAAGGAGGGGGAGAAGGAGTCTAGCTTGTGTTTTGAAAACTATGATGGGATAAGCTGGCTATAAATAGCTTTTGAGAAAGACAAAGTGTCATCAAGAAGCATGTTGGCTTCTGCTTAGCATAATGCTCCATGACTTGAATACAAGGTTGATTTTTAGTGTACTATCCTTCAGTGCTAACTGTGGGGCATCTCGCTTGCTTTTAGGTTTGAGAAAGCAATTCTTGAATCTAGCAGGCTAAAGTAAGTACACTTTTAACTTCTTTGTTGGTGGCTGTTGTAGCTTATGGAGTTTTACTGGGGGGGGGGGAGTGAGTTCTATTCCTGTTACTGTCTTTCAAAACAAAATGCTGAAATAAATCTGGGTTCTTTTTCATTGTAGCATTCGAATGCCTTTCAGAAGAATACATTCACTGCCAGTAAGTGAGGGTGGTATTGGTATTCTATAAATGTTAAAGGATTTAGCATGTTAAGTGTTTTTAGTTGGATATATTCCAAAACTTTTTAATTTTCCAGCTTCAAGAACAGCTACTGTGGTGCTTAATGAAAACTGTCAAAATTACAGCTTGTAAACTCAAAGTCTCATTCATGTTGGTGTGAAATTTCAGTGATGTGGCTTTGTCCCTAATGCAGTTGAAGCATTTTTGTACCTGTACCCAGATGTCAGCATAAAAGACTCATGCACATAGTTTGCACCAATTTGTAGTTGGAGACCTTACAGTCTTTATTAACCCTGTTTTGCTTAAAATTTAGTTGTGCAAAGACTTCCTTCGTTGTATTTCAGGGATTTGTAGGGTGAGAATCTTTTGCTTACAAATATTTGTTCTTGAATGAAGTGCTCTGGAAATTAGACTATATTGCACAGTACTGAACTGGCACTTTTATATGAACATTGTAGCAAAGCCTCCTGGGATCCAGTCCTGCCCTGAAGAGAAACCATTCCAATTCTCTGGATAGTGATGCTTTTCAACTGTTGGAACAAGATGAGAATAAGGAGAATGTAAGTGTTGCTTTCTGTTGCCTGTGATGGTATGGTGTAAGAGACGGTACCAAGGAAGTTGAATTAGCACACCGCTTTTAACAGTGGATGTGGTGGAAAAAGCTTCTTTTACTCTCTGCCTGGCTGTAGTTCAGACATAACAAAGTTTTGCATAGCTTATCTTAGGGGAACTTGCAGCGAAGTACGACAGCACTGATTATAGCGACTGCAAACTGATTATGGGTTAATAAAAATTTGGTAGGCTTTGATTGCGCAGCTCTACCTTTGTGCTACTGAACCTGACTCCTTTTAGGCTGTGGCAAGGGAAAATGTATTCGTACTGCTAGCTTTAGATAGCCACGAGGGGTGCCGCCAGAGAGCTGTTCAGATAGATCACCTCATCTCTTTCCACCGCGGACATGGGGAATCCTGGTTCCTCACAGCACAAATGTCCTTTTGCCTACTTGGTCTGAAAGGCGTTGCTGCTGGAAATCCCACCGGTAGGACTCTGATGGGTCTCTACGGAGGAGTGGGTGTCAGGAGACAGCCTTGGCTCCCTTTAAAAATGATTTCTTTTGCAGAGAAGTTGACTGACAAAAGAAATAGAAAAGCCTTAAGCCTGTAGGAGATATCAAGAGGATAAAAGCTTGATTATGTTAAATGAATCACTATTGTAACATCTTTAATTTGAAAACATTTGCCTTCAGACTATTCCTGTTGGCAGCAGGGAACTTAAACCCAAAACCTCAGGTAGTTAAAAAAGAACCCAAACCTGAAAAGGTAAAATGATCCTAGCAATTTACACAGTTTGTCATTTTGGTAAAATGATCACTTTGCTCCTTTTTAATTCAGGAATCTTTTGAGTTCAAGAAGCCAACCAAACCAGCTTCTCGTTGTTCTGTGCACATCCATTCCCGTGATGGAAAAGGTGCTCCTGGACCAAGGCAGAAGTCATCTTCAGCTCAGATAGTAAGTACTACAGTGTTCTTTACAACTAATTCTCACCTAATCCTCTGCATACCTACTGTCTGTGAGGAAGAAAAAATTGCATCACTGTTCTAAGGCAGCGCTGTTAGTCACCGCTCTTCACGTGCCAAACAGAAAAACTTATCTATCTGCCAGACAAGAAAACCCTTCTTGTGTTAGGCTGATGAGATGGTCAGAAGTTTGAAACATGGATTGTTCTGTAGTCTGTGAAAGATTAGTCAATACAGAGCTGAGGGTATGCTGCAGTAAGTCAAAGGAGTGTGGACACTGGTGTGGAATAGAGGAATTTAGTTTGTAATTGTTTTCACTACCAGTAAAGTAGATACTTATATTGAGGCAGATGCATTTGGAACAATGAAGCCAGCTGTGTGGATGCAACTGGATCTTACATCCAGATGTGACATCCAGGAAGAAAATATTACTTTCTTTGTATTCTATTGCTTAGAAAAAGCAAATAGAATGAAAAAACATGATGGGTCCTTGCACAGAAACATAGCTGGGGGGTGAAGTCTTGTCTCCATTCCTTGAATCTGGTAGTCCATCCTGCTTGGCACTCTTGATCTTGTGCTTATCAGCTGCAGTTTGTATTAGTTCTTGTTCTTACTGAAAGCACCCATTTCTCTCCTTTGCACCTTCACTGGATAGCTTCTTCCAGAGAAGAGGGTTATTGCTTAATGAGGCTAATGAAGCACCCTGCTGTTTTAGGGATCCAATAGAAGTATATTCAAGAAGTATATATAGAAGTGTATTCAAGGTGGTGGAATAGCCACCATGTTTTCTGTAGTGCAGTGAGAGGCACAGCATCATCTCTGTGGTTATAGCACCCTGCAGTAAAGAGAAGTTAAAACTGTCTTGTCTCAGTTTCCCATGGGTGAAATACCAATGGGTGAACAGGAGAACTACAGGCCAGCTTTCCTGCAGCAGTCTTCTCTGACTTCCTCTGAAAGTGAAGATGACGACGGATTCCTAGAGCTCCTAGATGAGCAAGATTTGAAGGTATGTACAAAGGGAATACAACAGACATTTCAAAATCAGATGTCTAATGTTAGTCTGCCAACAATATGTGTCTGTGGTGCATGTATGTTCTAGCAGAAGTCAGTGTGGTAAGTCAAACTGCAAAAAGCTACATGCTAGGTAATCCTACAAGATGAGTTATCATTTTTTTTTTCAACTCTTATGTTTCAGCGTCTCTATCTTATATGTGCTCTTTCCTCATGCAGACAGTGGGATTTATTTGCTGTGTGAACAGCTGTTAGTTTAAGAATTGCTGCTGTTCATCTTGGCAGATGAGAATTGCATTGCTCAAGAGAATTGTTTGAATAGTTGGCATTTTTCTTTAGAAACTTGCCGAAGGAGCTAGAGGTGATATCTGTTTTTAAGCCACTTAAATAGAAGACTTTCTAACTGAATTTGAAATGCTTAAAGCTTTGGAGGAACATTATTGTTAGTCAATCAATGAATTGATATAACTTACCTTCTCTAACATGTCTCAACTCGCTTCCATTATTTCATTTGAGTATTGGACTAGTAATTGAGTTAAATTCCTAAAACTGCTCTGACAGCTGAATTCAGCTGGAATGGTTGCCTGCGCTGTGCAGAAGCTGTATTTACAGTCTCTGCCCACAGTGCAGTAGACGAGAATGAACTTTCTTTTTTTCTCAGAACGATGAGGAGATGCCATCTGATGTGGCGAGCCTCTGGACTGCACCACTAGTCATGAGGAAAACAGACAATCGCGTAAGTGTTCTGGCAGAGGACAACAGAACAGAGATGGGGACTTTGTACTGGCAGACGTTTTCACTACTGGGACAAGTGATCACACTGTCTCTGATCCTGTATCCCTAATAACAACAACAAAACAAGATACAGCATAAACCCCCTTCAGTATTCTCTTATCTTTAAAGCCTGTTTACCTCAAGGACATTGTCAGTGTGGAACAATGCTCATTGTCTGCCTATATAGGCATTAACTTTCTTTTTACAAAACCACTTCATAAATGGGAGAAGATCTGGACATCCCTTATCAGATACTTGTTGACATATCTTCAGTACATTCTGCACAAACATACCTGGAATGCTGGTAGCCTGATCTTCTGATAACAGACTGGGAAGGGAGTTTAGACTCCAGCAAAAAGCTCCTTAACGTGCTGATAGATTGTCTGCTAATTGGTATAAAGCACTCTGCTAGCATTTCATATTGCTTATGGTGCTCCAAGCTCACCCAGTCCCCAGAGCAAGAAACAAGTATTACTGGAAATGTAAGTGCTGAATTTAGATGACCCTATTAACATCCTGCTGTTGCTATGCAGTGGCTGTGTGTTATATAAGACAATTTGTAATAATCTGAAAGTCTGAGGCTTGCTTAGTTTCTAATCTAAATCTTTGCTAGACAGCCCCTAACTTCTCTCCTTCCTCGCAGGCCAAACGATGCCGGTTGTTTGGCTCTTCATCTCTGACTAGTGGTGTAGGAAGAACCACCCAGAAAAGGATGGAGAGATCCCAGGAAGAGAATTCTCCAGGGAAGAGCAAGAAGAGGAAAAGCCTGCCTGGAACACCTTCTGAGGACTCAACGGTTGGTGGCTTGGCATCCAATTTTGTGATAGAAAATTGATTAGGAGAGGACCTAATATAGGTGTCTAGTTTATGAAGGTTAATGAGAGCGCTTTTTCAGGTGAATTGCTGACCTAGCAAAACTGCATTCTCTTTGCATAGTGCAGGAGATTTGGGGGAGCTGGTGCAGTAGTTGCATACTCTTGAGCCTGAGTTTTGCTTTAATCCGAAGGGGAGGCTGGGGAGTCGCAGTTCAGGGCTTCAGAGTAAACTCTGAGTTTTCTGTTATGTTATGGGAAAAGGATCCCTCTCTGCTGTCAGTGCTCAGCATTGATCTCTAACCTGTGTTCCTCTAGAGTTTGAAAATGATAAAGACACAATCCTCCACAGCAGAGATCGAAAGCATTTTGGACAGTGACCAGAGAGACCTTATTGGTGACTTCTCAAAGGTAATTCAAGTGATTTAATGGTCAAGTGTTAATTCCAGTGTTTTAATGGCCTCTCTTGGTAGAGATGTCTCAAACCAGCCCAAGTAAAGCACTTCCCTTCTTTAACAGTACATATTCAAATTACTAGGAAAGGCTGTCTGAGAAGGGGGCTTTCATAGGTTAGATGCAAAGCGATTAATCTGTGGTTATTCAAAAAGATCTACAAAATCCCTTCAGTATAGGAGCCAAAAATAAAATTCTGTCCCTGAATTTTAGAATTCTTAGTTTTAACTATTGAGCTTTGCTGAAGAGATTCTTGTCAGTAAAGCATCTGTGTTACAAGATTAACTGCTGGACACTGGGCTATTGCCTATGTGGCTCGTGTTTGGAATTTTCTCAATTAAATGCTGTCTGTCTTACAGGGTTATTTATTCCATACTGTTGATGGGAAACATCAAGACTTAAAATACATTGACTCAGAAATGGTATGTGCCCCAGACACAGTAAGAAAAATTCTTTACTGGGGGGGAAATAATGCAAAAATGTGTTGAAACAACTGAACTTTTTTTTTTTTTTTTTTGTCCTCCCCCCCCTAGATTGTGTCTGTGCTGACTGGGAAGTTTGCGAGCTTCATCAAGGAATGTGTGATAATTGATTGTAGATACCCGTATGAGTATGAAGGAGGACACATCAAGGTATGTTGACCCTGTAAAAGCAATGTAGAGTTGTCTGAAGTTGCAAACTGGGGTCACTTGGCACCATGTGGGGCTGCTTTTTACTAGCAAGTATCCAAGGCCATGTGGATATATTATAGCTGAGGTGCCCAAGTGCCCCACTGGGGTCTGCGATCCTGTTATGCCTACACATTGCATGAGTCTCAGGACACTGAGCTCACACTTGGTTCATAAAGTGAGTTTTCCCTCAAAGGAGGGAACATTCCGCTTTCCTTAAGCAGAAGAGGTGGCCTGTGTGGCAAGCAGGGAGACGGTTCCAGAGGAGGATATAAGACACTCGGTGTCCAGCATCCTGAGATCTAGGGAAGCTAAAATTTAGAATATTAAACTTCATTTAAACCACAGACTTCAAATAACAAATGGCTGTGCAAAACATAATTGGTGTTGAAGTTTGCTGCTTGAGTAAGCTGGCTGGCCCTCTCAAATACAAGGAGATGGGAAAGGAAATCTACTGAGCCACAACCTACAGCTCGTGAAACAGCAATCTGAAACAGGTCCGGGTCACCCAGAGTCGGTGTTAGACTATCTGTAATGTTCTGCTTGGGTTTGAAGCTGTGTTCCCAATGGCTGGAGAGGGTTGCCAGAGCTCCTCTAGGAAACTAAGATGAGGAAACAGCTTGCAAGGACGTGGGATAGGTTTGTTACTGTTCTCTACTCACAGCATGTGCTCGGGCATTGCTCCGCCTTTACAGGGTGCTGTAAACCTACATATGGAAGAGGATGTGGAAGACTACTTGCTTAAGAAGCCAATCCAGCCGTCGGAGAACAAGCGAGTGATAATAGTGTTCCACTGCGAGTTTTCTTCGGAGCGGGGTCCTCGAATGTGAGTTATCCCACACTCCCCTAGATAAGAACTTACTACTGTGCTAGTTGAGAGCAAAGCTTTTGGGATGGCACCAGTTACTGCGCTGGTGTGCTGCTTAATACACAGTTTATCATGAGGAGATGTTAGTTGTCACCTCTGGCAGGGATGTGACACAGCCCATGATGTGAATGGTCGTGCTGAAGTGGGGCTGGTGCACTGGAATGCTTAGAGAGGGAAAGGAAAAACCAGTTGGCTGCAGCTTTGCAGCCAGCGTGGCTTCTCAGCCTGTTCCTGATAGGCAATGGCTTGCTTCTATAATCCCAGGAATGGGAAGTTTCAGGCATGAACTGTTTTCATATGTTACTTGTTGAATGCGAGATTTAACACAGGATTCTTTTCCTGCGACAGGTGCCGGTTTGTGAGAGAGCGGGACAGGCTGGGTAACGAATACCCCAACCTCCATTACCCAGAACTGTATGTCCTGAAGGGGGGTTACAAGGACTTCTTCTTAAGATGCCGCGTAAGTGACATTCTCTTGAATTCATCTTTCACACTCAGAGGAGAAGAAACAATAGATCAACAATAGTGATGTATTCATACTTGATCAGACTTCTCTGGAGTAGTGTTTTTTGCTGGGGTAGCTTTTCCTTCTCTGTTTCACAGTGCTCTACTGTACTGGGAGCAGTTAAAATTTGGCAGTGAGGCTCTCTAAGCCTATTCCGTACTTCAGAGCTGTCTTGCTGCCATAGCTGAAAGGTTTTTCCACTTGTCTCAAGAGAAAAATATAAAACTGGTTTCTGCCCTTTGTAACAACTAGGAGGCGAAAATGTTGTTTGGAGAAGGGATTTAAGACCGCTCAGCCTGCAAAGACTAGGAGAGAAGACAGGCTTCCCAGTAATTGCCATATTACGAATGGAAAGCTGAAGTTTCATTCTAAAATAGTAAAATTGAAAAACTCGAACTCTGAGTTCTCAGCCTCTAATTCAGAAAAGGAAACTAAAAAATGCCCAGCAGCTCTCTTCCCAGTGTTCTGAGGATGGCGTCTCTTGTATCACTTGGCTTCTGCCGCTTCAGCGTTTCGGTGGCTGTACTCTCTTTCTCCAGCTAGTTCTTCCCGCTGTTCTGACACAAACTAGACTGTGGCCTGGCTGTCAGCTGAGCCCCTCTCAGGCCCCCGCACTTCAGAGTATCTCTTAGATTACCTTCCTGTTCTGTGACTTGTGTTTTCAGAGAGATCTGAGATCTTTGGCCTTCCTGTGGCCAGCTGGCTGTTTCCCAGTGGGACGCTGGGTCTCCCAGCGTTTGGGCTGTCGTGGGGGATGCCAGTGTTCATGGCAGTGAGTGCTGTCCTGGTTTTTGGCTCCCCTGTGACGGTGGATGTCTGGGTTTTGTTTCGGGCCCCGTGGGTATCCTTTCCCGAGGTGGGAGTACCGAGGGCCTCAAGGTGGCAGCATGGAACAGCCGACAGCAGCCTTTGATGCTCTGGTGTGTGAGCCAGGGACAGGCCAGCCTCGGGATACAAGTATTCTTCAAATCTGTGCTGTTTCAAGGTGAATACTTAGACAGGCTTAATTTGTGTATTGATGTCTGCCAGAAAACTTGGGGTGAGAGGTCTGTACACAGGCCTGAAAGTCCTTTGTTTAATAGCTATCACTTCTGAAGTAGCTGTAATCTGAATATCACGGCTTTGTTCGTGAGTGTCTGGTACGGAGCTCCTCCATAGAGTGTGGGGGGGCTGTTTCTTTTTTTTTTTTTTTTTTTTTTCCTGGTAGTTGTTCAAATGGTTGCTACCAGGCTCTGTTGGTGAGTCTCAAAAGAGATCATCACTCCTGTGACACAGTGAATTGAAGCCAGCTTCTCTTTCCCCAGAGTTTCTGCGAGCCCCAGAGCTATCGCCCCATGCACCACGAGGACTTTAAAGAAGACTTGAAAAGGTTCCGCACCAAAAGCCGAACGTGGGCTGGCGAGAAGAGCAAAAGGGAACTGTACAGTCGCCTGAAGAAACTCTAAGGGCCGAGCTGAAGACGACTGCCCATTGTGGGGAGGGGGAGGCTGCAGCGGGTGGGAGACGTGCCTGTTCCTTGGTTGTGGTTATCGGGTACCAGCTCGATCCTCGTCTGTCATCTTGCTGGGAACACCGTGGGACTTGTGGCTGCAGGCTTGAGCCAAGCAATCTGGGTGCTGGTTGGGAGCTGACTTCTGAATTTTTTTGTTACGCTGCTTCGTGGAAATGGCTTCTCATGTGCTGTGACACCCACAAACTGCCTGACAGCCTGCCCGGGGAGGGGTGGGGAGACGCTGTTGTGTGCCACGTACGTGGGGCTCGGCTGGTACGTGGTGTAAGCATTGAGGGTATTTTAGTGCCTGTTTTTTTTTTTTTTTTAATGCTTTATTTTATTTAAATACAGTCAAATGAAGCTAATACTGCTGCGGTTGAATCCTCTGGATTGTACTTAAACCTTGTTTCTGCTAAAGGACAGCCTGCTGTTGGGGGGGTGGAGGGGTTTAATTATTTTTTCTCAGCTGCAGCTTTGATTCTGTGTTTTCATAGCATAACATGTTGTGGTGAAGTAAAATGGGAAATAGTTCATTACAGCTAGAGGTTCCCACCTTGCTGAACTCCCGTGTTCTGCTGTGGGAGGCCTCCTGAAGACAGTCTAAGGGGAAGTTGCTTATTGTAGATAAATATCATGATTGCTTTATTTCATAGTAATTTGAATACAGCTGCTGCTTTAGTTCTAGAGAACTTGGTGTTTTAAAGTAGGGAGAACTTCTGCAAACTGATGGTAATTCAGAATTAGGCTGTCTCAGGTGATCCCAGAAGTACTGGGTGGCAAAGCTGTTACCAAGTTTCTCACCAGCAGCAATTTACTGCCGCTGCTCCCTCCAAGGCTGTTTATTGTTATCATGAAATGTGTCCAGAAAAGAGCCTGGCTGTGAGGAATCACACTGATGATCCTGGGAGGCTGTTCTGAACCTGCTTCTGCTGCTGCGGGTTTGACTTTGGCCACTTCTCCAGTAGCAGAAGCACCTTCTGCCAGGAAAGGCAGGATATACAGTTAATTCCTGAAGGAAGAAGAACTTCCTCAGCTGGCATTGTACCCTACAGCTGAGCCCTACAAATTGCCCACCTAAAGCAGAATTCATGGTTCTGTGGCACAGCTGCTTTGCTGCTAATTTTTGGTGTCACGTAAGACCCAACTACAACTAATGAACTTTATGGTAGCTCAGGGCTTTCAGGGTAAGGCTGGCTGCTTGCTGCAGCAACGCTGTGATGATCGCTGTAGCTCATCTTCCTCAAAAATCACACAAAAACTTCCTGGTGAAACTAGTGTTCCCGAGGCCAGGCGTGCAGCCTGGGAACAGCCACCCATCCTGGAAGCTCTCGGCTCTTTAGCAGAAATCCATGCTTCACATGGCTTGGCTTGCTCCCTGCGAGCTAGTCTTGCGTGCCGTTGTATCTGTTTTAAAAAAAAAAACAAACTGAAATAGAGGTGCCTTATGTGGAATTTTAACTTTGATTTTTTTAAAAACTGTTTCTTAAAGCCTGCTGTTAATCTTGAGAACTGAAAAGATAAACTTTGAACTCTAACTTTCTCATTTAAAAAAAAATAAATCGGATTTTGCTGGTTTCCCTCAAAGTCAAATACCTTGAATGGGAAGATGGTGAAATGCTAAATGAGAAATGGCCATTACCAACTCTCCCACCTCTCGCCTGGAAAGTCTGAACTCCGGGTGGAAGCTGGTGAGGTGCCGGGGGGGCTGTGTGGTGGTGGGAGATCACGTGCGGGTGAAGGCCAGCTGCCTGCGACACGGGCAGCAACGCAGTTGACCCAAACTGCTTTTTGGTGCAAGACCCATTGTGCCAAGCCAAAGTGGTACATAATCAGTTTAGCAATACAACAGCTGGGCAAGATGTCTCAGTACAAGTTTGTAAACAAATAGTTACTCTAAGTAAAAGTTTAACTCACCAGCTGTGTTCAAAAAAAGCAGCTGGAGACTGTTGACAGAGCCATGATGCTCTTTTCCAAGGTCACTCCGCTGGAGCAAAATCATTATAGCAATCCGTGGCTTTACAGTTGCACTTCCTGCGAATGCCCCTAACTCAGCTCGTTATCCCAAACTTCCTGATGTCCAGGACACTGCGCGTGGTGTGGGCGTTGCAGCCCTCTGTGGCCCAGCACTACTGGGGGACACGAGCCGCAGTCCGTGCTTGGAGGGACCAGATATCCCTGTAACCCTGCAGAGATGGAGCTGTGACCCCTTGCTTTATACCCCACCTGGTTCTCTGGGTGCTGTGGTTGGTAGCAGGAGAAGGCTGCGAGGTGTATGTTTCTAAAATGTGTACCGTATCAGCCTGCAACTGTAGACCACTGCGGGCTGAGAGGATAAAGTACTTAAAATCTCAACAGTTTGTCTAACTCAACTGGTCTTGCGGTAGAAGGCGTGCATGCTGGTGAGCTTCTCGCCATCGTGTACCGTGGCTTGAAAAAATCATGTTGGCAATTGCTGTTTTTCCTGTCTTGTGTTCTTTGCTCGTTGCTTCCGGGATAACTTTAAATGATGAAAAATAGCACCCTGGTTTCCTGTAAGCTGCAGGAATTGGACCAGTTGGAGGAAGGCTGGTTTTCTGGCTCGGCTGGCAGAGCTGCATGATATTTGTGTGCCCGTAACTGGCAAAGGCGGCTGGGTGCGAACTGTTCGTGGCCTCGTGCAGGGGCCTGGGACCCTGGCAGGGGTGGGCAGAGCTGGGAAAATCCAGTTCAGCCCCAGTCCAGGCTGCTTCCAGGCCGATGGGGACTTGGGTCTTTAATCACCCCCATGACTTGGGAATAGCAGGGCTGCAGCCATCTGAATTTCAAAGTGGTGTATTTCTGTCGTACTGTCTACGCTGCAGGGAGTTGCAGCTCACTTTTGGAGGAAGATCCTTGTTTGCGCTGGACGCTTTCCCAGTGGAGCACCTGAGAGGGGTGTTTTGTTAAGGACGTTGATAGTTTCAGCAGAAAGTGTGGGGATGAAGAGCGGGTGGCCAACAATGGGGTCAGCATTAAAAGCTTCACTTAAAATACAGCAATGTGACTTCAAATCCACTGGAGGCTAAAGCGGAGAACTGGGTGGGTATTTTTTCCTTGCCTCCATCTGTCATCCTTAAAACTGGTGTTGAAAGCAGCTTACAGCTTCATCAGCTTCTACCACAAGCTCCTGAATGCCGCAAAGCTTAGTGTTTTCTTTCATATTGCTTTACCTTTTGTGGCCTGAAAGGACACTTGTGCGATCTTTTTATCTCACAACGTTTGTGGCTAATAGGAAGGTGAGCAGCGAAGGGCCAGCTGCCCTGGGTGGACCCGCAGCTCCCTCGGCGGGGGCCCCTGGGGGTGGGAAGCGGGTGTTGGACACCCATCCACTGCTGCCTTGAGGTGGCTTTTCAGCCCCTGCCTTGTGAAGAGGGAAAAGATGTTTTTAGCTACAACTGTGATACGGGGCAATTCGCTGGCTTGAAATCCTTTTGCAGCTTTTCAGACAAACCTTCTGTCTTTGCCTTTCTGCCTCCACCGTTTTCTTTGCCTGGGAGGGCTCTTCCCCAGCCTCTCGGAGCCTGCTTCTGCATCTCTCCTCTTGCGACCAAAGGCATCTTTCCTGGCAGGCAGCTGCGCTCCCTTCCCTGCATGCAGCAGCCTGGCTGCTGCGAAACCCAACCTTGCGATTTTCTGTATTTATTTGGCAAGTGAAACTGTCCCTACCTGAGGCTCTGCCAGGCCAGGAGGAATTATCTCGGCTTGTGGCAGGAGCACGGAGTGTGTGATAACTCTGCCTGGTTACTGCCCGTGACTCTGCATGATGAAAGGGCAAAGTAGGATGCTCTGTGAGGGCCTGAGTGCTACTGGCTCGGCTGGAGGCAGAGGGGTTCAAATGATTGACTAAAATTTGCTGATAATCCAAGCCTGCTCCTGCTAGTTTGCAAGTGGTGAAGCTGGATGTGTTTCGGGGCAGCAGCTGGGACAGCGCTGTCTCCCCAAAACTGGGGGGGGTGGTAAGGAGAAGCAATGGAAGGAGTCACCTCTGATGAAAATCTTGGCTGTATCTTGGTGCAGACAGTGCTTTTTGAAGGAGATCCACGTGGCTTTGCAAGGCAGAAGCTGCTTTGTTAAGAAAACTATTGGTTTTGTGTTTTGGCAATGGCCTTTAGTGACACGTGTGACTACGCAGTCCCCTGGAGAGCTGGTGCATGGGTGGCAGTGCCACATAATTCCTGGAAATGTTGCTACCAGGATTTGGCCGGCTGCCGTTTGGGTTTCCTTTGAACTGGAGCCGGGCAGCGGCTGCTCCCACGGGGCCCTTCCTGGGGCTGCGGCACAACCCGGTGTCCCGTAAGCCCTCTCCTGCATGGGGTGTCCCTGCTGTGTCATGTCCCACCTGCCTTCCCTTTGGTCCAGCATGGCTCCACTGGGACATCCTGCCATTGCCTGGTCCCTTACCAAAAGCTCTGTGGTCCCTGCTCTGCTTTGGGCGCAGTTACACCCCGTCACCGGGTCAGGAGCCGGGGAGAGCAAGGGGACAGTCCCAGCTCCTGGCTCTGCACCAGTGCCTCCATTTCCCCAGTAACAGTGACAAGCAGGATGGCTCTGCCCCAGGCAGCGGGGCCGTCGCCCTCCCTTTGTCGGGAGCGAGGAGCGGAGGCTGCCAGCCAAGGCAGAGGGTGGAAGGTCCTTGTTAGAGGTCACCAAATCCAGGCAGAGCTGGAAACGAAGCTAATCTGCTGCGGTCGAGCCAAGCTTCAGGCGTGCTGGAGAAAACTCCCCGTGCGGGTGCCAGCCCTTGGCCTGGCAGCAGCCGCCGTGCGGCTGCGTCCCCGTGCCGGTGGGGAAGGCGTGTGGGAAGCCAGGCTGGCACAGCACCACGGCCCCGGGGGACAGGGCACCAGGCACGGCCACCGCCATGCACCCGCACCGGGGGTCTCGCCGGCTGCACCCCTGCATCTCCCTGCTGGGACTGACTGGCCACATGCACGGCTCTGCACTGGTGGTGCTGGGAGCCACTGGGTCCCTCCGTGCTCCTTGGGGACCCACGCCAGAGCCGAGGGGCCCAGGTAGCTGCTGCCTTTTAAGGCTGCTCCACGCTGATGAATCGGCTGCCAACCCGTGTGGCGGTGCTCAGCAGGCAGCGGCGCGCCGGGGGTCCCGGCCAGCCGGCACAGACCATCTGCTCGGCATTAAGGAATGACGGGTTTTCCACAGCAGCACCCCGTTCTCTTCCCTGCTGGGGCCGGGGTGGCTGCTGCCACCCTCCGTGCAGCTCTCGCTCCCCGCTCCGCTCGGCTCCCGCTGCTCTCGGTCAGCAGCCCCAGCTCTGCCCCGTGTCTTGTTTCAGATGCACAGAGCTGATGCCGCGCTCTCCGGGCGCTGCCTGCTCTTGGTCAGTGCCGCACGCGTCCCTCTGGGCCGTGGCCAGGGTGGGATTCCCCCAGCGCCTGCCCCAGCCCTCCCCACGTGCCCATGGGCTGCAGACCCCCAGGGTTAGGGAGCGGACGGGCGCTGGGTTTGGCCCTCTGGTACTCACCCGGCACTTTACTTTGCTCCGGTGCACTTAGCTGTCTTTTAGCATGTGGAGGTGAGACACGACCACTGTCACCCAGGCCCCGGCTGTCACCCACGCAGGTGAGGGGACACCCCACTGCGATGCCCTGGCCGATGGAGGTCCTGGCTGTGGCTCACTCGTGCCCGCGGTTCATGGCTGTCCCTGGCCGTGTGGGACCGCGGTGCCCCTGTACTCCCTCCTGCCGTGGGAACGGGGCCTGCAAGTCACACAGAAACAGATTAAATCGGCTGACACAAGACCGCGCGTCAAGGCCGGACGAGGAATGTGCCTTTAGATTAAATCCAGTGCGCTCGTCTGCCCAGGAGCTCTGCCGAGAAGGCAGGTTTAGGCACTGGCCAGGGCCGTCCAGCTCAGCCCCAGGGGTGGGCAGCAGCCAGGCACCGCGTCCCCCTTGGGGCAGGGAGGTTGCCCAGTGCCCACGGGGCGCAAGGGGTGCCCCCGGCCCGAAAGGGCCCCCTCCACCCTCACCACGCGCAGGAGCGTCCCTGTCCCTCGCAGCCTCCTCCCGCGCTGCCCACGTCACAGAGCCCAGAAACCCACCAGCAGGTTTCCCAAAACGCTTGTGCTCCCGTCGAGCCGGGAGCGACAAACCCTCTCCCTCCCGCTGCCACGGCAGCAGCGACAGTCCGGCGTAATTCTCCCTGAGAAGCCGTGGAGCGGCGAGCGTGGGATGCGAATGGCGCTGCTGCCAACGGGGGAGGGCTGCGGGGTGGTGTGGGGGGACGGCGGCTGCTCCCCAGGTGCTGCCATCCACCTCCTCCCCACCCCTCCCTTGCAGCAGCACCTGGGAAATTTATTTCTGGGGCATCGCAGGCGATGCACGGGGGATGCAGCCCCTCGGCTTTACCTCCTGCAACGGGCCGCGCTCGCAAGCTGCCACGGAGCCCCAGGCACCTTGGGAGCAAGACACGGCTCGGCCACTCGGGCCGGCGTGGGTCTGCCTTTGGGGGTTTTAATCTGCTTTTGGGGGCACAGCCCCAGCGGCCGCAGACAGGATGTGCTGGCCCCACGAGGGGGGTTTTGCTGCTTTCCACCCGCAGAAGACACGTTCCCGTCTGTTTCTGTTGGATGAACTCTCCGGCGACGTTTGCTGGGGCTTAAGGCTCAAGCAAGGAGCCGTAAAAAGGGAGAATAACATCAAAAGAGGGAAGTGGAAGGAGGCCAAGAGGAACACGGCCAAGTGCCCTTTCCTTCTTTCGCTCTGTGCGGGAAATCCCTGAGACTGCGGGCTGTGTTGCATCCCTGCGCCAGGCGAGACGTGGCCCCGACCCTGCACAGCCCTGCCGCCATGGATGGGGTCACGCGACAGGAGGGTCCTCCACGGCGGTCCGGGGGTCCCAGGGAGGACGGGGAACCGGGGGGAGGCTCAGCTGGAGGCGAGGGGCCCAGGGAAGGAGCTCCCGTCTGGAGCTGGGGTGAAACCGCGCTGCAGCTTTCACTCCGGTGGACGGCCGCGTGGGGCGACTTCTGCCGTCGCGTTCGGAGGGCTGGGACGGTCGGTCCTCACTGGGACACGTGTGGCCGCGGAGGAGCCCCGTGGCTGGATCCTGGGTGTCTCCACCGAAGGAATTAAGCAGGGCGGGGAAGGAGACAGCGGCTACTCAGCGGTGACGAGATTAGTGCCTGCGAACGACACCGCGGCAGTTGCACAAGCCCCTTCAACCAGGTGCCGCGTGAAGGTGCAACCCCAGCTCTGTGGTGCTCATCCCCGCCACCCCCAAACCGGGCTTCCCGCACCCGGCGGCAGCCTCCCCACGTGCCGCGGTTCACCGAACCCCCGCAAGCCAACCCCGCTGCCGGTGGCGGGGCAAGAAGCGGGGCCGGCACCTGGGGGGAGGCAGGCAGCCGGCCCGCAGGGTGACCCATGCGGTGTCAGACCCCCGTGCCACCCAGCGTGGACCAGCCGCCGTGGCCTGACGCTGCCCGGAGGCTCCCCGAGGAGCTGCGGCCCCTTTCTGGGCACAGGCTCCGCGTGCCGGGGGACCGTGGCCCGTCTCGAGGGTCTGGCGCCCTGGGAGAGGGCAGCGGCGCGGTGGGAGCGCGGGGTGCTCGGGTGTGCCGTGGGAACAGCCCTGGGGCTGCGCGCTAACGAGGGATGATCCGGCAGCGCGGCGGCAGCGCCGCAATCCTGGCCGCGTGTGACACTCAGCAACGCCGTAATTAGAAGGTGCCAGCGCTGCTGCCGCCGTCCGTCCCTGGTTCAGCCCTGCTTCGCCTCTGCGTCCTCCGCCTGCCATCCTCCTCCCCGGGGCAGGGGCAGGAGATGGGCCCACGCGGATCTCCGACTCCGGCCACCACCCACCGCAGCCCTTCTGGGGCGGGTTAAAGAGCAGAGCCACGCTTTGGGAGGCAGCGGGATGATGAAGGGTTCAAACCTATCTCCCACCACCACGTTAACCAGTTTGGCGTGCGGCAAGCTCTGTGGGGGACCCCTGCGCTCAGGGGAACTCTTCGGGCATCACCGCAGTCCCAGGGGATGCAGGGTCTGTCCCTGCAGAGCAACCACAAGTGCATTGGGGGAATTCCTGGGTGCAGAGTCGGTGCTTTGCGTGCACAGGGGCTGAGTTTGGTCCTGGCCGTTACCGTGTTGCTGCAGGAGGAGGAGCAGTGCCCCAAGCTCCACACTGGGAACAACAGGACACATCCTCACCAGTCCCACAGATCCGCGTCCCCCTCAGCTGCTCCTCTCCCCTCCATCAGATGTGGTTGGAATTGGGTAAGAGGTTTGAACGTTGTTGTGCAAGGCAGATCCACACACACAGTGCTGCTCAGCCTTCTTTCCCTGGGAAACCTGGCCAAAAAACGAAGGCAAGACTCGGAAAGAAGCACCACGTACCGCCTCGGTTGAAACGGGAGCTGCAACGCAGGCAGCCCTTCGGCAGCACGTACACCACCGACCATCGCCCGCCGTGGCGCTTGCTCGTGAGCTTCTGCACCAACCCGAAGATGCTGCCCTTGGTCAGGGTGTGCCCTGCAAAAACGGGAGCGGTGGGCTCAGCAGCAGTGCGGAGATGTCCCGCCACTGAGAAGCTCTTCTTCCAGAAGGTGGTCCCGGCTTTGTCCGTCATCGCAGCTGAGCTGGAAACAGTCCATGCCTTGAAACCCACCCTCTCCTGCAGCCTGGAGGATCCGCTGAGCTCTCAAACCATTGCCAAGGAAGATAATGATCTTTTAAAGGGAAGCAGTGCAGCCTCTTCAGCTTGTGCAAGCAAGCCTGGCTAGCTGGAGGAACGGGGTGCGTTAGCTCGGCAGATCTTCTCGTTGTCCCTTTCTCCCCTGGGGTGAAACCTGTCCCTAAAGCACCGCACAGCACTGGTTAAACCCCAGAGATGCTCAGAGGGGGTGAGAGACCGAGGCCCTGTGCCAAGTCTCCGTGCATCCGGCACTACTCGTCGTACAGGTCCCGGAGTCCAGGGCTGCCTCTGCTCTCCATGGATGGGTGGAGGATCTCCCCTTCTCCCCACCCTCGCTGGCTCTAGCACATTCAGAAATCCCCGTTTCCCACCTCCAAGCTCACTCCCAGGCTCACTGCAGGCTCCCTCAGCTTTCTGGTTAGCTTTCAGACTGTCTCTGAAGACCACTGTGGATGGTGGTCAGACCAAGATATTCCCAAAGAAAAGCTGCCGGTCCTTTCTGAAGGAGGACTCTCGCTGCGTCGTCCCTGTGTCTCCAGCTACACAAACATCCACAGCCAGCGGAGGGGCAGTAGCCCACGGTGACTTACCCTGCGCTGTAGGATTATTTTAGGGAACTTGGCAAGAGCACGGAGCTCACATCTAGCTGTTGTCTCCCCTGGCTGCCCCGCTCCAGAGGTAAGAGCAAGAACACACCTTGACAGCCTTGCACAGGGGCCGGGGAGGCGTTTGGTGACGTGCCAAGGGCACGGCCAGTGTCCCCTTCCTTGGCTCTTGCCAGGCTCAGCCCGAGCCAGCTGGGGTACAGCTGCAGAGAGGGGGTGCAGGGAGCCCTACTTCAGCTTCACCTCCCGCCCTCGGAGGCTCTCTCCTCACCTCCAGCTTCTCCCATTGCAAACCAGCAGGACCCGCTCCTCCCTCCGCTCGGGGAGGAGAGATTACCGGGGCAGAACCCTCACTTACGGCACCACCTGCTTAAATGACTGCCTGAAGTGGCTCTCTGATTAGCAGCAGCAGCATTGCTTGAGCTCACAGCTTTGTCGTGCTACGGGCTCTACGTGCGCACACACACACACACACACACACACACATGTACACGCACATGCACACGCACTACAGCTGTGCACAGATGTCTTTCGGATCCTGCCGAGGCTGTTTAATGTATTACTGTTCCCAGCTGCTCACAGCTGACCCTTTAGCTAGCTGCTGCGCTGGCAGGACCATCAGAGTCGTTCACAATCTGTTTTTGTTGTCAAGAGCCGTGATAACAGCAAACCTCTGCACCAGAGGCTGTGGGGTGCAGGGCCCTGGGGGCAGCGAGGGGGGGATTGGGGGTCTCACCACTCACTAACACCCTGCTCCTTGCCCGTTCTGACCTCAGTCTGCTGCCAGGGCCTGTTCCTAGGGGATTTCATCCCCAACTCACATCAGGCAAGATCTGATCTGTCACTTCAACCCACCTTTTGTGCTGTGTCCACAAGCCCCGCCATGGGGTTTGAAGCAAAGAAGGGACCGCTCTCAACTCCAGGTCCACCAGCTCTGCCGGGCACCAGAAAGTGCAACAGCTCGGAAAGGGGCCAGCAGGAGTGGGGTATTATCTTAAACTGCAGCAGCTGTTTGCAAAACGAACGTGTGTCCGTGGCCTAGGAGACCGTCTCTTGCCTGGATAGCTGACAGTTGAAATAAAGACGTTCAGACTGAGGAGACAAAAGCACGATTGTTATGGCCACAGCATGGATGGGGTTCAAAGATGCAAGTGGCTGTCGTGCACGGAGGCTGCGGTGGAGCCACCAAGTCCTGGAGGGCTCTCACGCTGTTGTTCCACACTGCTAAACGGCAGCTGGAGCTCATGGAAAACAATTCCCCAATGCCCCTCTCAACACCGGGAAACTCCTGGCAGCTGGGACCTGATCCCGAGCATGGAGGTTGGCTGGCTGGCAGTGCCTGTGCCAGCAGAGACGACTGGGAAGGGGGAGAGAAACCCCGCAGCTGCTGGGAGAGGCAGGTTTCAGGGGGATTGTGGCTGGGAGAGAAGCGCAGGATTTGGCTAACGGGTGCTGGGATTGGAAGAGAAACAACCAGCAGTGCCTCATAGGAAAACGCTCCGGGAATTTCCGCGTGGGCTTTGCTGGATGCCAGCAGACCTGCTGACCCCAGGCTGTGCTGACACTCAGGCCCCATGAGATGGGGAGCAGCCGTACATAAACTGAAGGCTGTATCTACCACGCTCCCTGTCTTCATGGCTGGTTGGCTGCCGAGCTGCCGTGCAAGCTCCAAGCCTCCACGCTGTGCCTGGGATCCCGGCTGGGGACCACGGGGTGCTCGGGTCTGCCTTTTGTTTGACATATCCAGCCTGCATGAGGGAGAGGGTGGGCTGCATGGAAGCCCTGGGCATATGCAGACCCTCACCCTGCAGAGTGCTCTAGCGCTCGCGCTAAGATGGGCTGGGACCACGCACGGCTCCTGAGCAGCTCTGGCACCGCGTGCCTGGGGTATCGCCCACTGCACAGCAGCCTGGATGCACCCCGGGTGCTCAGGCGAGTCACGGAGCCTCAGGGTCTTAGTCACCTTCTCATCTGTGTTTCATTCACCTTCTCACACCCACCCCGCTCTTTGGTGAGATAGTGTTGCTTTCCACCAGCCCTGTCTCTGCTCCGGCGGGCTGGTGCAGCAGAGCCGAGGGGAGCAGCACGGACCCGGAGCTGCGCTGAGCGTGGCTGAATACAGCACGGAATATGCAGCAACCGGACATTTCATATCCATGAAGCAGCAGCTGGACTTGGAGCCAGATGCTCTTGTGCTGCCTCTTTACTTCCCCAGATGGATGCACAAGTCCTTTTTGTCAGAAGCATGTTTGTGCCGAGTCAAGAGCAGCGAGTCTGGATTTGAGCCTGGGCTCTGACCCAGGGCTGCTCAGCTGCGGAGGGGACACTCACAGACACAGGCAGCTGGCGGGTGGCAGGAAACGCTGGCTGCTACACGCATTCACACCCTCCTGCATGTTAGTGGGGATGCGATAAGAAAGCCTGAGGAAAACAAAAAGTATTAGGTTAACAGGCCTTAAAGTAGCTTCCTCTCCCATTTCTGCAGCTAAGCACCTTCTGGAAGTGACGAGGAGACCCCTGCACAGTAAGCTAGGCTCTCTCTCCTCCCTCACCGCAGGACGGCCAGAATAGACTTTTCTTTCTCTAGCATGATGTTGCTATTGACAAAAGTATGTAGACACCCACCCACTCATAAATAACTCAGTCATTTCCAAACAGAGCTGGTCTTTGCCATAATTTCCTGCAGTCCCCTGTGCAATCAGGCTGCCTCTCTGCTGCAGCAAGCGTTGTTCTGCTCTCCAGCAGACCAGGCCTATCAAGAACTGCCTCTGCAGCAGATCTCCGGGCAGCCAGCTCATCCAGGGCTGGATTTCAGTTGAGTCATGCTATCGGGTTGCTCGAAGCATCCATTACAAGCCATTTTAATCAGCCTAGGAGGAGAAGCTGTTCCAGCTGAAAAGAACGAAATACTTCAGCTCTTCACGGCTCAGTTGCATACACAGGGACTTTCAGTACGTAGCACTTGAAGGAGTCCAAGAGACACAGAATTACCATCTTCTCTCCCCACCATAACCAATGCCCTGGGGCACCTCCCTGTTTCACCAAACTTCCACTGAGAAGAATTCCAATATTCAAATAACAGCAGCCAAGACTTGTACAAATGTTACTACTATAACATTTGCACAAGTGGTAGTACTCACGATGCTTAATGTGTTTTACATTAAGGCTGGACAAACTGGGCAAAAGGTACTTTTCAGCAAACCCCAAGCCTTGCTTCCACAGATGTGGGACGTTCAAAGCGGGGACAATGGATGCAGGCACAAAAGCCTTCTTAGAAATGTGGGCTTTGGCAGCATCCTGAACCCATTCTCCCTTGCCCCCCTCGTTGTTCCTTTAGCCACCCGCCTCCCCATCGCCCACAGAGCCGTGCCGGCGGTGAGCGGCGACCTGCCGCAGGCACCCGCGCGTCTTTCTTGGTGACAGAAAGCAGCAGCGTCTACTCGTTTTCAAGAACGCCTTATGAGGAAACAATAGTAGCAACCCTATACTGCACATCATTATACATATGTATATGCATAAAATAGCTATTTTACGCTGTCTCTTTGTTTAGCAACTTTAAATGCTTTAAAATTAATGGCCTGTAAATATTAGAACCAGGCATAATCACTGCAAGACTCAGCTGAAAGAGCTCTATTCTGGAGGCTGCGGAGCTAGCCTCTGCACAACATCAGGATGTCATTTCTGATATTTTATTAAGCTCCCCTCAGCTGTCCTGGCAGGAAAGAAGATTTTTTTTTTTAACAAACATTAGTGTTTAAAAATATGCTAATTGTTTTCAGCTAAGTCTATTTTCAGTAATAAATAAATGGCAACAAAACAGCTAAGCACCCCATTTGTGCACTTTTTGGTTTTGTGCAGTAGGTTGCTGATACACCAGCCTTCCCTTAACAATAGACTTCCTTTTTTTTAACTGTTCTTTCAGTTTTGGCCTGATTTTCCTCTCTGAACAAGAGGCTGTCTGTCATCAACTGCTAGAAGAGAGATTATCTCTCCATTCTTTGTGCCTGAGCATTCTGGCTGTGAAGCCCCAAGGGATTACCGCAGGATCATTTGGTAATAAATAGCCATATTTGTAATATTTGGTTACAAATCGCATCCTAATACTCTTTAATAACTGGGACTGTTTACCATACAAACACAAAATTTCTCTTTCATCACAATCCCTCCAAGATTTCTTCCGACCTATCTTTTAATCTAACCCTATGAGGAACCTTAGAAACAATACTTACATCAAAGTTCTTTCATCATACTGCCAAACGAAGTTGTCGGTTCTCTTCTCCCAGACTAAAGCCTGACTCTGCGGCAGCGCACGCGGAGTTTGGTACACAGCCTTGTCAGCAAAGCCGTCAGCAAAGGGAAAAATTATCTATTTTGCTTGCAAGTTTCTTCACTGGGCAGGCACCATCACTGCAACGAAATGACAGGATTTTGAAGCTGCGGGGACTCAGGTGGTCCCGATTCCCCTGATCTCCCCAGCTCCAGCCTTTCCTCTCAGCTCCGGTGGCCCACAGCCAACCGATAACATACGGCGTGGGGACCTGGGTGGTGTTTACTGCCTGGATACGGCCCTACAGGCTGAACCAGAAGACTAGCAGTGTTCGTTTCAGTTTCTGAATAAGTCAGGAGAGTTTCTTTAGCGACCAGCTGGCCAACTTTAAGTACTCCTTTGCCTTCCCAGTGCTTAAATCTCCTACTCCATGATTAAGGTTTAAAACTAGTGAGAAAGAGCAATGCCAATCTGCTTCTGTCCCAGACAAAAAAGGAAAAGAGTAACCTCTTCTAACATATACTAATGCAGTTTTGGAGGCAGCGATTCTTTCCTTTAATTAACAGAGGGCAGTGCAGCAATAACTGCAGTCACAGGTTTTTGCCCAGTAAAGAAGGGAGATCAGGTGCACTACGGCCCTTCTGTCCACTCTCCCTTTGAGACCGTGGCCTTGGTCCCATCCCACAGTAGCTGGAAGAGCCAGTCCAGCAGCTCTGCGAACAGGCCCTTTTCTGCTCCTCAGCCGTGCTGAATCCCACCCCATTTCACCACCATGCACGCATTTTTATTTCCTCTCCTGCCTCTGTGATCTGGAGGAGCCAGAGCTGTCCCTACGGGTTTCCACTCCACTCTGCCTGCTGCAGCTCCTGACTCTGCTGGAGGCAGTGGCACAAGTCCAGTATCACCACCACAGGGACCAGCCTGCTGGGTGGGAGCTCCGGAGATCCCCAAACGCAACGAGGGACACACGGACGTCTGTCAAGACAGAACAGACCTCACACCTGTGGAAAGGGTGGCAGGACCCAGGGAGCAGCGTGGAAGAGCGTCCCGGAGCATGGGGAGGACGGGAGGCTGAAGGCGGCAGCGGGGCTCTGCTTTTCCAGCTCTAGTGGGGACTCAGCACAGTCTGCTTTCCCCGCTCCTGCTTTTGCAAGAGACGTGACCCCATTTTAAAACCTTTGAGCTAGCTGGTCCAATTTAACAAGCCTCTGTTACAAACCTACATTCATTAATGCTCAGGCTGTTCTTCTTTTGTCCCCTTCCTAATAACATTGCATTTTCACCAGTGCTTATTTGGGATGACTGTGGGAAGATTCTGAAACCAGATACAGGCTTGGCAAAACATTCATTACGGCTGTGGCTCATCTTCTCAACCAAGAAATTGCATATTCCCCTAGTGCTCCAAATCTGCTTCCATTTGCTGAAGCAGCAACTTGACATTTAAGTCGTTTGGCTCTTCTCAGTGGTTTCACATTTTACTTCTCAGGTTTCCTGAGGAATATGTTGCAGACTAATATTTAATCATGCTCTGGTAGGGTGACAGCTCAAGTTTAGCAAAAATATTCAGATCTGGAATAATTTAATTGAAAAGCCGATGCTTTCCCAAAGCAATGGATTTATTTAGATACTAATTTTAGGGAAATATTTGGGCTGGTTACAACCAGCCCTGCTCTGTCAGCATGTAAATCTCTGTGCAGCGCATTCCTGACAGTTGTGACAAACTGATTATCCCTTATTCTCTCTTTCAAAGACTCCATGGCCAAGTAGAGGAGACAATAGGCATTGGAGCCTGTTCTCAGACAGAGGAGAATTAATCCATTGACTTTTAAAATTGCTTTGGGGCTGACACTGACAGAAGTTGACCATTAACAAAATGTGGGAGGGAAGTCCACATGGGACACAACTTCAATCAGAGAGCTCCCTTTCCAAAACTCTCTCTGCAATGAAAGATTCATACAGCTAAAATTAAAAGGTTCTCTGCTGGCTGAAAGCAAGCAAGCACTACGAAGGTTTCCAAATGCTCCGTTAGCAGGATCTGAACATTGTCCTTGTTTCATCCAGTTTCATCGGGGTTTGTATAAACCACAAACACAGTCTGCACTTCACTAGCTAGTATTTTTGCTAAAATCTTTAAACAGCGATTTAGTAATGATATGGGCCTCTAAGAACTGCACACAGCAAAGGCTCCTCTCACCAGGAGAACAACTACAGTAGTTTCTTTCATGGACATTCTGTGGACATTCCTCTTGAAAGGAATGGCCTGAAGGTCACCCCTCAGGGACGTGCTAACAATCTTAAATACCTTGTGACATTTGTCTGGATACTATCTGACCCCACAGCTTTTCAAACTCCCTGTTGCCTCTACAGTTTCTCCTGTTACCTAAAATTTTGGGTTTAATCAATCCCATGTATCTTCAGCTAGTCTGCTGCTCACAGAACTCCTTCAGTGACTCCAGAACGTGGGCTGTTTGAGGACTACAGGATTTTATATTAAGTGGCAACAGTAGCATGTATTTCATTATGATGTGTAATGACCTTTGGGGATTGTTTTTAATTTAGAAAAGAATTCTTGAGTCATTTTAGGCTTTCAAGCCAATGTCTTCTTCACTTTCATATGGCATCTTTATGTTCCTAAAGTTTTGCTTGCTGGTGTCTGTCGCCAACATATTCAACTATATTCTTAAATGAGTTAATTGCGACATAGCTTTCTGATCTTCTGTCTTCATGACTCTCTTGTAATCTTTTTCACTCCTTCTCTAGGATTCATTTTTCCCAAGCTCGTTCTATCTGTACAATTCTGTTTATTGACTGATGCTGGCACTGAAGACTGCTATAAATAGAAGTCTTTATCACTTATTTCTTTATCACTTATTTTGTGGCATTTCACGCCCATAATTTTCCCAGCTGCTGCAAACCTTCAAATCAAAGAATTTGGGAGCAGTTTAGATGAGGAGGGCTTTGATTCCTTCAGGGTTTGTTTTCTTCCCCTTAAAAGACAGTCTTTAATACAGATACCACTTCACAGTTAAGTGCTGCTAATAGCGATCCATTCAGCTTATCAAAAACTTGAAAATAGTTGAGTTGGGCTATTTGGTTGCCTGGATCCTTGTCTGGTGAATGCTTCTAATTACATTTGATTCACAGAGGTGTGCCTAAATTTTCCTTAATTTCTGCCTGTCTGCTGCCATGCTATTTTCTGTGATAATTCCTCTTGACTGCAAAAATTAAATGCCAAAATAGTACTTAAAATCAGTCCCCAACAGCCCTCCTTTGCTGGGCCCTAAATACCTGCTTGCTCCCCCCGAAGCATGTTTTACCCAATGACTCTCATGAAATGCCTTTGGGGGGGGCTGTCTCTTGGCCTTCTTGCTGAGTTTAACTTCTGCAGTTGTTCAGACTTTCTGCAGTCTTCTGCCTCTTCTCTCCCCTCCTTCCTTTTCTGAATTTCATAGTCTGCCAAGATTTTTTTCATCGGATTATCATTATTTTCCATGCTTTGTATGAACAAGTTGTATTTCTATTCCAAGCAACTGGAGAGCATTCGCTCTCCCCTCCACCCCCTTCCTTGAAGTCTCTAATTTTTGGAAGATGAATAAGAATTTAAATGGGAATTCTCACCCATAGTAATGAGACCTGTTGTCATTTCCCCCAGCTCTCATTTCTTTTTAAAGCAAGAGCGAAAGATATGTAGAAAAAAATATTGCAGTTTGTGGCCTTTGAGCATAAGCTTTGGATATTGTCTGCATTTTTCTTTTTTTCTACTGGCAATGATGTAATTTTGCAATCAGGTCTCCAGATCTGTTATGGAGTCCCAAGGGAAGAAATAGTTTTCTAGAAACTGTGTTTACTTTGTCTCTTCCAGAAAGCTCGGGTTTAACAACATGGTAATTAAATTTTAGTATGACAGATTGAGTTTCATCCTTCAGCATTTTCAGACAACTTTTAATTCTAATGTCATCCACGCTCTGTTTTATATATAATTCAAGTAGCTCTCTGCTGCAGCCATGTCATGCAGCACAGTGATGCACTTTCACTTTTCTCCCTTGGGCCAGTTTCTAGCAGTTACGCCCTCACGCCAGCCAGTACTTTCCTTTTTGTCCTACAGTTTGGGATGTGAGATAATTCCTTGGAGATCACCTCTCTAACCCCAGCCTCAGGGGTTAGCTGATTTTCTCTGGTTCATATACTCCACTCTGTTTTGGCAGCCAGCTTTTGGGAGCAGATTCAGAAAACCTCTCCAATTGCACGCCTGAAAAACTCATCTCGGTGAGGTAACACATTTGAACGTTTTGGAAGATCCATCTTCCACAGCCTGGTGCTCCACGGCTGCTAAGCTGGGTGGGCTTCGTTAGCTGGTAACGGCAAATGACGGTTCTGCCTGCTCAGGTGCTGGGCAGCCAGTTCAGCCCAGCACAACTGGCCGGGGCTGAGGGGCTTGCAGGGACAGCGGACCATCTCTGGCTCGTCGAAAGGCTTCTCATGAGGCTCCCAGGTGACACTGGGTGTTACCCATACAAAGATCTCTGCCTTGTGCTGTACTGTATCTGAACAATTTGCGTTTGGCATAGGGACTATACCGCTGCCTCCATTGGGGAAAGAAGCTTTTGATCAAGAAGGGCTGAGCTCTGTCCTTGCTGCTAATGTGACATTGCCTTTAATCCACGCAGAGGGCTTGCTTCTAGCCTGAAAAGATGTTTTTAATGCAATTTTCATGTGCAGCTCATATTTAAAGCTAAAGCATATAAATGAAAGCTACACACCCTTTATTTGCATTTCTGAACTGATGAGTGTGCAAAATGGGACCAGCAGTGGCTGCGCAGCTGGGGATGAGCACCACACATATGTCCATGCAAATGGACTAGCTGCCCAAACTGAAAATAAACAACAGAAAATGCCCTGGGAATTATTCAGACAGCCAAAGTGCTCTCAGCCATTTTGATGAACCAAGGGGAATTTCATGGGAGTCAGGTTTCTGCATTGACTGTGTCATTTCAGAAAGGGAACTTGGGCACTACTGTACCTAGCACTGTCCTGACTTCTGCCTGGTCTATGAGCAAAAGGAACAACAAGATGTTAGAGATTTAAGAGTAATGAGACTAAGTATAATAAAAGTATTGGAACACAGACGAGTGATGTAGGAAATGTATGTAAACAGTATAGTCTTTCCAAAGACAATACCCATAGCACTGTCTCATCCCACCACGGCAAGGAAGTTAGAGAATTCAAGAGAATTCACCAAAAGCAGGGAGGGCAGCCATGGAAGAGAGAAGAGCACATGACAAGAGAGAGATTGGCAACCTCAGAAAAAAAAAAAAGAAACTCAGAAATTATGTGATGGAACCAGAGAAAATACTGAATGGCCAAGAGAAAGTTCAGCAGGAACCTTCCATTTCTTTTTTGATGTAACACAAAAACAAAGGAATTAGAAAGCAGCACATTCCAAACCATTAATTTGCACATGTACCATCACCCTGTGTAACTTGCTGCCACAAGAAAATGTTGCTACTGGCTTATTAGGACTCAGAAAGGGAGTGAACCGTTGGGTCCCAGGAATGCCTAGAATAGTCATAATGAGTGGTATGGAAAAGGTATCAAACCTCATGTCCCAGAGCTTCAACCGGTCCAGCAATCAGAGCGCAGGAGGAAATCCAATGTGAGGAGATCACCCCCATTTTGACCTGGCAAATTGACTGTGCCTGTTACAGCGTGCCTAGCATCAGCTACCATCAGAGACAAGGTACTACACTAAAAAGACGTGAGGTTTGGTTGCCTTTCACAATTCCCTCATTCTGTCCAAACAATGAGAGCGTGTCTCGTAACAGAGGCATGGCAATCCTCCAGATACCTGTGTCCTTCATCTCACCACCCTCAGATCTGCTCCTTCCAGACTCTAGATGAGCGATCCAAACTTTCCCCTCTGCTGCTCTCTGTGCCTTATCTTGTACCTGATCATATGAGGAAAGAAGAGAATGGCAAAATTAAAACAAACTAGGCCCTGACCCCTGAGACACTCTCCTTGTTGGTGAGGGATCTGACTTGCATGAAACTTCTGGCAGACCTGCAGGGCCTAATGGAGCCGGGCTCTTTGCAGATCACTTTTCCCTAGAACAGTTGTCTTCTGTCTCATCACACAGCTTTTGTCAGTCCTGGTTACATGCTCCGTCTAGTTTGGACTGGAAGCTCCTTGGGGCCCAAAGACCTCTCACCCGCTCTTGTCCCCTGAGTGTCCTGTGCACCAGAAGCAGGACAGAAATAGCAAATCACCATCAAAGTGATCAGGAGTAATTTGTGAGCTGCATGTTTTGCACAGTAAGGGAGAAAATGTCTGTGGGTTCACCAGGGATAGCTGCACAGAGTGGAGAACGTGATCAAAATCTCCTCTCTCCCTGACTTGGTAGTTTGAGGAGAATAATTTGATTGAAAGGCAAATCCTTTAATCTCCAGATATAAAACAACAGAATGGCAGAATTGCTTAGGACAGAGCATATCATATAGGGCATGTACTGTATGTCTTTTCCCTTTAAACGAACATGGGCCCTCCAGCTGTTAACCTATTTATAAAAGGTAACTCAAGGCTACACGCAATGTCCTGAGGACATTTCATTCTGTCATTACAGCACAGACTCGATTTTTCTGGCTCAGAATAATTGGGCTTGGTTTATGAAGGCCCAGGCTAGAGAAGAGATCAGGTCTGCCAACCTGATGCTAATAGCCCTCTCCAGCGCAGAGGAGCAGAATTAAGCCCTCTAGAAGGCCAGGCTGCCCTGTACTTCCCAGGACACGGCTCTGCTTAGGTAAAGAAAGATGCAAATATCAGCTGCTACATCATGACAAGCCTCTGCAGGTTCTCCTCTTCCTGCACGGGAAAGCCCACGCTCTGGGTCGTGCGCTGTGCGTGGAAAGCATCCCGCACGCTGGGTCACTCACAGCAGGACCTACGACACAGGATAGCAGCTAGAGCCGTGCTTTCTGCCGGTGCTCCCAGGACTGCAGAGCCCTCCGCAGTGGTACTCACTCCCCCAGCCTCAGTGCAGCACCGCGGCCACCCTCCTCCTCCTCTGCGGCCCCACACACCGGGTTACAGCTGACGGACGGATCCCAGATCAGGAGATCACGGGGTGTGCCAGCTGCAAGGCAAATCCCATGACCGGTCAGAGAGACTTGACAGGTCTCTGGGATGGCAGGGATCCCTGGCCAAAATTCCATGCCTTCCATTGTGCTGGAGTCAGCTTTGATGAGCATAACAGCCCCGTCTGGCTGGCGAATACCTGCCAGTGACCCGCAATGCTTTTGTTGTCGCCGGAGCAGCGTCCTGCCTCACTCTGACTAGTTAGCTTCTACTTGCATGCCTGATTCATGATAGGGAAGTGGATGTGAAGTGAAGACTGCAGCATGGTAGTGAAAGTTGCAGGCTAGTTTTGTAAGAGTACTCAGATTCTCCAGGGTGCTTCCAGGCATTCACTTTCAAAAGCATACAGAAGCCTACATTTCCTGAAGATGAGAGTCTGTTGGATGCTGCTATAAGTGTTGAGGCAATTCTCTGCTCCACTCAAACACTTTACAGATCTGGTTCCCTTTTTTTTTTTTTCTTTATAGACAGTTCAGGTTCATTACATACTAACTGCCACTGATAACCCCTCATTTTTTGAAATGACCCCTCCACAGGCTCTGCTGCATGTCTGAAATGAGTGAGAGATCAGAGGAACAACAGTGAAACCCTCAGCAACAAGCAGCTCTTAAAGCAGCATCCCTGGGGAGCCAGGACAAACTCCAGCAGCCTTGACTCCCAAGCACTTCTCATGTTGAGCATTCACCTTCGGCTATCATGTCATGCTCTTTGAGGAGAGAATGACAAACTCTTGACAAATGGGCAAGGAAGCTGCACAGTTCATTACTGTTTCTCTCCAAGACTTTTGCTGCCAATGCCCTGGAATCAGCAGAGCCAAACCCCACCACATTACCGAGCGTCCTTAATTTGAACTGGCTCCCATCAACGTGGCGATGAATGAGCATTTGCCAGAAATGAGCTCTCCCTTTCCAGCTCCCTCAGTGCTCACAAATGACTCACATGATAGGAGTCAGGCCTACACTTAGAGCAGCCGAACTGCTGGCCTGCTTTACCTGCCCTGCTGGGCTAAAGGGCCCGGCCAGCAGAGACTTCTTAAGGAGATGAGCCAGTCCCCTTCCCTTTCCCCCATCCACTTTCACTATCTGGCTTGATGAAAGGGCAAAGCCATTGCTTACACACCTTCTCTCCCTCCACCTCTCCCCCCCCCCCCCCAAAGAATAACCCCCCCTTGCTATTGCAAGGACACACACACCTGTAGCATCTCATAGGTTTTGTCTACCATATGACCAAGGAGGGTGGTTCATGCTGCCCTCTTTTTCAGGCCAAAAGTAGCTGAGAGGATTCAGGGAGTCTGGAAAGGCAGCTGGAAAAGCAAGTGAAGAAGTAGGTTATATTCTTTTGAGGGATAAACACAGATAAATGAGATGCTCTGAATTTTTGCATAGGCAAAATATGCAGGGAGGCAACAAATGGAGTCTGTCCTAAAGCTGCTCCCATAAAGCAAAGAGCAGGCTTCAGATTTTAACCTAAAATAAGGAAGTTTCATATTAAACAGTGCTCCACAAAAGCCATACTAAGCTCAGGTAGAGTAATAAAGTAGCCATCAGTTCTGGGCAAGCTAGGTTTCTAAGCATAGTAACAGCTAAGAGAACACTTCAGTCGGTTGTTCACCTAGGAACAAGCCTGGCTGGGATTTCATCCTGCCTCTACATTGAAGATTTCTGAAGTTACAGGAATTCACCTGTGTGGAGGATAGAGGTGCAGCTTGTATTATATATTGCCTTTCCTTCCTTTCTTCCTTCTAGTCAGGAACAAGTTATTCTGTTCTTCAGATGTAATCTGAGCTATGAAACACTCTCTTCCATCCTGCTCCTTCCAATGCCAATGATAAAAATTCAGCTGGCTTCAGCTGAAGCAAGACAGGATCTAAGAAAATCAGGAAGCCCAGTTCTCAGCATACTGAGAAGCTACACATAATAGGGTAAGAAACCACAACAGCTTAAGATGTGCAAGGAGAATGCCACATATTACAAAGAAGAAGCTGTAGATGGGGATGAGACAACCAGAAGAATCTGTTCTCAGCTGTCAATGTGTATGGAAGAACAGTGATGGGAGACAGCTGCCTAGACTGTGACGCTACATGCTGTAGAAACAGTTTTACTTTGTTAAAGTGGAAGGAAATAAAGCAGCTTTTGGACTGATGGTAGCCCACCTCCCAGGGTTTACAAATTCAGGTTTTGTAAAGTAGGAAGCCCCTTGCGCAATGAAATACTGATGTTTGGATTATGGTGGACAGTTGCCTGCTGCAACATATAGTTTATAATGGACACACCTATCGCATTAAAGGGCTGCTACCCACTCTGATTTGTGATAGTTAGGTGTGCCTGGCTGGGACTAGAGCGAGTTATCAAACCTGTTGCTTGACTGAGTGGAGTCTGGACCCTTCTGTCTCCTTGAACCACCAATAGTTTGCTCCTGTGTAACCACTGTGCATTGAAGGCTAGGCTTTGGACTCTTAAGTTTTTCTTTTGGGGAATAAATTCAAGGCTCTGTGAACAACCAGAAGTGTTTTTTGAAGCCAAAAGTAGGTCAGCCCAGTGGTCAGACATACTCCCTTAACATGGATGCAACCCACTATTTTTTGTTGTATTACAATGTCTGCTCCACAGACACAGGAATTACTGTCCTGCACTAGAACCAGGGTCTACCCTGTCTTGGCAAGCACCTAGCAGAAAGGCTTCAGAGGAGAAGAGAGGTGGATTTACTAAGGAGAAAGAGGGATCTTTAAGCCTATGATGATCTGAAGCCCAGGGTAGGCTGGGACAACCCTGAAATTCAAACCGTCGCCCGATCCTCCCAAAGCAAGCCATTAGGATGCTATTTTATCTTGGAGCTTAAAAATAGCACATGGTACAAGCAGTTGTTATGTATGTGCCTTTCATCAGGACATGGGATTTCCCCTCTGCCTTTCCCTTACAAGCTCTGGCCCTGGAAATGTACCCACACTCTCAAGTTTGGGAGGAGGGGCGTGGGCAGAAGCTGCAACCTTAACTCTACAGGGATGGGGTGTGCTCCCTTTCACAGCCTGATGCAGAGGGTGTTTCCTCCCTCAAGTGACCAGACATAAGAAACACCCCTATTTTTGTTTTAATTCAGTCACTGCACTTTGATTTTCTTATCTAGCAGGTCAATGTGTCACACACTTCCATGAGATTTAGTAGCTCTGTAGCTCCCTCCGGTCGGATGAGTGACACATACACCCCTTGGGCACATGCAGGAACCTTGCTGTCAACAGACAGGGGATGATCTCCTTCCCTCACAGGTTAACTCACACAATAGGTTGTAATAGTTTAAACCATGAAGAATGAGGCTGAATATTCCTCCTCTGTGATTGTTGTCACTGTACCAACACTGGATGGTCCCACCTTTCTCTTGTCTGAGGGGGTTTCAGCCATGTGTACTACATGGCTTCACTCAGGGCATATCGTGCCCTACAAATTCAGTGCCCGACAAATTCAGTGCCCTTCTATGACGGGGTTACAGCATCGGTGGATAAGGGAAGAGCAACAGACATCTCCTACCTGGACTTGTGCAAAGCATCTGGCACTGCCTGCACAACATCCTTGTCTCTAAAATGGAAATACATGGCTTTGATGGGTGGACCACTCAGTGGATAAGGAATTGGCTGGATGGTCGCACTCAAAGAATTGTGGTCAACGGCTCGATGTCTGGGTGGAGACCAGTGATGGGTGGGGTCCCTCAGGGGTCTGTATTGGGACCAGTATTATTTAACATCTTTGTCGGGGACATGGACAGTGGGATTGAGTGCACCCTCAGCATGTTTGCGGGTGACACCAAGCTGAGTGGTGTGGTTGATACTCTAGAGGGAAGGGATGCCATCCAGAGGGACCTTGGCAGGCTAGAGAGGTGGGCCTGTGCGAACCTCATGGAGTTCAAAAAGGCCAAGTGCAGGGTCCTGCACCTGGGTCGGGACAATCCCAAGCACAAATACAGGCTGTGGGGGATGAAGGGATGGAGAGCAGCCTTGCGGAGAAGGACTTGGGGGTACCGGTGGATGAAAAGCTGGACATGACCCGGCAACGTGCGCTCGCAGCCCAGAAAGCCAGCCGTGTCCTGGGCTGCATCACCGTCAGCGTGGGCAGCAGGTCGAGGGAGGGGATTGTGCCCCTCTGCTCTGCTCGGGTGAGACCCCCCCTGCAGTTCTGTGTCCAGCTCTGGGGCCTCCAGCATAGGAAGGCCATGGACCTGTTGGA
>JAVJGG010000073.1:45241730-45257073 GCA_035590195.1 Aviceda cuculoides | reverse complement strand
GGTGGGTCTTTTGTGAGGGGCGCGGGGCGGAGGGGGGGTCCGGGCTGCGGCGGTTGGCGGCCGGCGGCGCGGGAGGGAGGGAGGGCGGGCTGCGGCGCGGTGGGTGACAGGGGAGCTGGGGGGTGGGGGGGGTGGAGAGGAAAGTCCTGGAGCATCAGGAGAGCATCTGCCCGGCGAAGTTTGCGCCTGGGTCATCCCGGAGGAGGTGGGAGCTGGCGGGGAGAGTCTTTGTTTTATGGGGGGAAGAGGCTGAGGTGATCCTGGGGAGGGGTGCTGCTCCTGCAGCTTTACTTTAAGCAGAGCTCTTTTCTCAGAGCTGACCCCACACACACACCCCCACACCCCCCCAAACGCATAGGAAAGGCGGTTTTTTGGTCGAGGGCAACGCTGTGAATCGGCGCTTCTCGTTGGGACCTCTCGAAACTTTCTGTAACGTGGGTTTCCCCCGTCCTCCCCCGCCATCCTTCTGTTTGGCCAGTCTCCTTCCCTCCTTTATAAGGATCGTTGCGGCGTTGCATCAGGGGATATTTGTGCTGTAATTCGGTAACGCAGAAGGGATAAGTTTTTGCAGAGTTGCTGCTCGCTCGCAGCTTGGTGCGATGGGTGTGGCGAGCGGCGTGGATGCGGCGGACCCGAGGCCTGTATGGTAGCGTTGCCCAGTCATCGGCAGATTCAGACAGCCATCTATTTATATAGATAAATGGGTCCGGTTTCAAGATGGGCAAACTTCTTTTAGAAAGAGCAGTTGTAGTTATAAGTATTAAACAAATGTTTACTACAGCGTGATGTAAGATTGCTGCTAATAAGCTTAAACTCGAGACAGTAAAGTTTCTGGTTCCGAAGATGCTGTTCTGCTGCCAAAAGCTATTTCCAAGTGTATCTTGCTATAGGTAGTATGCTTTCTTGTAAACTCTGCCTCTCTTAGAGGGGTGTATTAAATGCCTGATCTGCGAACATATTAAACCTGAATTTAGATGTTGGGTTTGGGTTTTAGGAAGAACCTAAAATCAATTCCTGCAAGGATTTAACAAATAAACTCATTTATTTTAGTTTTTTTTTAAAGTGTGTGGGGTTTTTTTTTGTTTGTTTGTTTGTTTTTTAAAATCTGGAACCCTGTATTCAATGAACTGTGTTCTTCCCAGCTTACAATTTCAGCAGAGTATCTGAAAGGCTTCTTGAATAATATAATAGACATCTAAGTACTTTATCAGTAGTTCAGTTTGTGGAACAGCAAGCCTTGCTTGGTGCCTCTTTACGCCCTCTTTATGCAGGGCTCTGCTTGTGATGCTGCTACTCTAGCTTCATTTTGTAAACTGAAAGGACAGGACTGTGTTGGAGTTTTACATCTGTAAAGCTTATTTCCTCTTTGCTGGGGCTTGATTATTCCATCTGGTGGTGTATGTTTTACTGGTATTATATATATATATGGTGCTGTTGTAGCTTGATTACCTTATCCTTTATTTGAGAATGACAAATTGTAACTAAAAAATATTCAGTGTAGCAATAGAATTATGATAAAAGTGATTATAGGTTGGACAGACCTGTCTGTGTCAAAAGTGTGTTAAGTTTTTTTTGTTTGTTTTTCCTTACGATAACTGGTGGAACTTCTGGTTATCCTTTCAGATGCATTTTGGAGGATTCATGGGCTCTCTTTTTATTTATTTTTGATTCTTATCTTTCTTGCCCTTCTCACATCAGAAGAGATGGGCTTTTTCAGTTTTAAAAAGAGCTTAACTGACTTGCTGTTGCAACAGCAGCAATATCCTGTGTCTTTTGTTTTCTTTGGTGGTAATTACATGTTAGTGACAAATAATAAGCTTGAAGGCAGAATAGTTGATCTGTTTGAGTGTGATTGTTGACTCTAAAACTGAAGGTCGTGGATATTATTCAATCTGCGTTATGTGTCTCTGTAGAAATGACATCAGGGAAATATCAAATAATACAAAGAAGTGTCAGTGGTTTGGAGATCATATCCCTGCAAGTTCAGCTAGAGCACAGTGTTGCCATGGGTACAGTTTTGTGGGTCACCCCTTGTTCCCCCCCGAGTCCTTAGATGATATTAGGAGAGGATTATGTCACTCTTGTCCTTAAAGAACAAATGGGAAGCCTGTTGGTAGTACGCTTATGCCAGCGGATACGCATTGAAGCTTTAATATCTGACTTTATCAGATTGTTTCTTAAAAGCTAATGACTGTCAGTCAGTTTACGTGTTGCTGGCCGGTGACCCTCTGGCAGGCTCCGAGGAGTGCTGAACACCACGGCTCAGCTCTGGGAACTGCAGAACCTCACCCTTGCAGGATATCTGGAGATCTGTTTTAACAAGTTGCCTAATTTGTCTGTGGGAAACTTTGAAGGTTGAGTGGTGTGGTGTTGTGGGTAAATGCATCACTTTAGCCTTGCCCGCTGCTTTGTATGAGTTGGTTGTGGGCATCATAGAGAGTGGAGCAAAGAGACCAGGAGGTGAAAAATCACACGACAGACTCCCATAAACTCTTGAAACCAACTTGGACTTACTCTGGTATCTGTGTATGCTGTGCCTTACAGTACTGGTAAGTGCCATTTAAAGATGGCAATACTAATTCTGAAGTACTTAGGTTTAGAGTACTCATTTGTTTCCCTTCCAGGGACACTAGACAGTTAAGTCTAGGTTTTAAACACCAAACTATTCCTTAAACTGTTCTTTCTATCATAATATTAAACACCCTCCATGCTTCCCACAACGTAAGCACAAGACAACCTGATCAACAGACATACAATGGAAATGGAAGCAACTTGGTTTTTTGAAGGGGCAGTAGGTAAGGCTGTGGGGGGGGTGGGACATGACTTGATTTTCAGTCTTAAGCTTGTTTCATGAAGTCTGATGAATACTCAGTTTAAACAAATGAATTACGTTTTCTTTCTGGTGTCTGTAAAAGGGCTGACGCAGCCTTAATTTTAGCAAATGGAGCTATAATTATATTTGAGGTCCCAACCCTTGTAGTATTTTAGTGGTTACCTCTCTTCCCTAGAAATAAATGAATCTGAGCCATTAAATCAGATTTGAATTCTTGCAGAGTTCAGGTCTAGTTTGGACCCATTGCTGTTAGCACTGTTCTTGCTCTCGTGTACTATTATTAAGCTTACCTCCTGTTTACTAAACTATCCATATCTTCAGCTAATAACTCAGTACTCCAACTACATTTGTCTCTATGTACATAGCACTGATGTGCAGACTTCCAAATTTTGATATATGCCAAACTTATGACTAAGGGAAACCACTGGTCAGACAAGGTGTAAGTCTGTCAAGATGAATTTGAGCTACCTGCAATTCAAATGAAAGTGATGGTTACTGAGAAGCCAAATAATGTGTAACTATACCTTGTTTTGGTCCAGAAAAATCCCAAATAATTTATTTTGCCAGTCTGACGTAGATCGGAAGATAAAATTCCAGTCTCCTCCTCAGAGAATGAAGAGTTTAAGGCACGTTACTCATCATGTTGTTGCCAGTCTGATTGTAGACAGCAAAATTATATTTTGTGTATGTGCTTCTGGAGTTTCAAAGGCAAACTTGAAGAAGCTGATAATGCTCCGAAAGACAGATAGTTATTTCCTGTAGCTTCGTATTTACACTTCCTGTCCCAACTAAAATAGATCAATCTCTTGCTTAGTCAAATGTCTGTGTATATTGCTTCCTTGTGTCTTAACAGTGCAATCAAACTGTTTTTTCTCTGTGCTTTTTTTTTTTTTCCTTGAAGGCAAACTAAATTATACTCAGCTGTAGATCAGAGAAATGCAAGGGTCTGTGATTACAGCAGACAGTATGGTGGCAGAACGGATTGAGTCTTGAGCCTGAGCCATCATCACTGCTGTCATCTGCTACAGCGAGTTCATCTCCCAGAAGAAAGGGTAGATGTACGTTGGATCAGGTTCTTGAGAAGGTGGCATAAAAGCTGGGTTGAACAAAGTGCAGCCCATGTGAATAATGCCTACAGGTAAGCTTGCACAGCAGGCAAACCTGTGTTTCCCTTGTGATGAATTTCACCAGCCTCCTACAACTCAGAAGCCAATTTCATAACTTAGTATTTTGCACATGTAAAAGAATTTCTTGTGGGAAGAAAAGGTCAGTTGCTGTAGAAGTTATGCAGATTTAACTTGGTAACAATAAGAATAAAATACTTCTAGCTCACACTAGTGCCCTATGTTGCTCTTGGGGAGGCTTCTTAATAAAGTTTTATGTTAGAAATTATTAAATATTAAAGTTATTTAAAATTATTGGGAATTCTAACCCCAAAGGATTATGGACAGACATTAGTGTGATGTTTGAGTAGTATTTAAGCTCTAGCACTCTTAAAAAAAATACATCAGGATACTGCTAAGGGTTTGGCAGAGTGGCAGGGAGGATTTGTTCCCAAACAAGATTAGTCTTGGACTCCTCTGAATAAGTTGTTAAATTATGTTGTCATACAAGCCTATATTTTGTAAATCTTGGTATGCTTGATGGCAGAATGTGGTTGTTGCTGTAGAAAATGGGGGAGAAACTGTGTTAATGGGAAGTGTAAGTCTACTACCTAGATGAAAAATAGACGTATATGTAAATGATAGTATATTCAAACTCCATAATACACATTCTTCCCTTGAAATATCTGCTGGAAGGTGGGAGGATGGTGGGTTATTTAATCTGTTGCAGTGCATGTGTCCTCCCCTAGAAATAGTGAGGGAAGGGTCTGATTTCTTCCCTGCCTACCCAGCCTCGTCAGTATTAGGAAAAGCTATTTCTTGTTGCTCTTTTAATCCTTGCCTGGCGTCTTACGAATTTTCTTCTGAGAGAGTGGCAATCGCTGAAATAGTAGTTCCCCCAAGGAGTAGCAAGATACTAACTGTGATAAAGCCAGCAATGTCCCTGTGATTTGGACAAAAGTAGCAAAAAAAAAAAAAAAAAAAAGTTGTAGTTGCATTATTCAGGCAGCTTTGTGTAATGCAATAGGCCCTGTATTAGCTTTCCTTTGCGAAGGTTATATTTCCAGTCTCTTGGAGCGGTAACTTTTTTTGTGAAGAAACTTTAGTGTAGACAAACAGGTCTGGAGTCTTTGTACCCTGCCCAAAATGACTGTGTTGGCATGGTGGAAGATTTGATATGTGGGTGGAAATAAGGTTAAGTATTAGGTATATCCTTGCATGCTGGATGACGTGACACACATGGTGTAGCTGGAGATTAAAATGGGATGAGCAGTTCACTCATGCTGCATTCTGGCTATCAAGCTACTCGTGTAGCTGCAGGAAGCTTCTAGGAGAAGTATGCAGTTAATCACATCCATTAGCATGATTAAAATCCTGATTAGCCTGTGTCACTCACTCCCATTTTCCACCTACACTTCACCCCTTTTATCCAGAGTATTTGCAAGTATGAGCATAAGACAGACTGAGAACAATGCAGGCTGAAACCCAGGGGATCATCACTGGGCTTTTAAATGTATCAAATTCATTCTGGGCTTTATATTGTTATAACAGGCAAGTTCTTCAAGAAGCTTTACAGCTGCTTTCTGAACGTAAAATCTTAAAAATCAGCCCTTCACAGATAGAGGATCCTCAGCAAGATTGTAAGGAATCCAGCTGAACATGAAGTAGGCTTGTCTTGCTAGTCAGTCAGGTGCTCATAGCTTGCTAATGTTTCATATCTAGTACATACTAATGTTTAAATTTTAATGTCTCTATCTACATTTGATGATGATCTCTTTATGTTGGTTGGCATGTTGGATCAGTGCTGTCCTTGCCTCTAATGGCCAGGTCTAAAATGGGCTGGAGAGTGAGTCATATGTGGATGTAATTCTATGGAAAGATGAACAGTTCTAGGCTGAAATTAAGGTTAGGGTAACTGCTTGCAGGTAGGCTGGTTGGATTTTGACAAGAAGTGAAAAAAGCCAAAAAGGGGGTGACTTTGTAAATTCCTTTGTGCAAAACCTCTCACTTTTTAAAACTTTACTTGCTGGGGAGACACTGTACGTACTAAAGCTAGATACTTTTGAAAAAGCAAGCTTCTCTCTGAGTATTAGGTCATACACTTCCAACACATTCCCGCCTGGGAGTGAGTCATTGTTCCTTTTGTAAAATTGCATTAGAGCTACATCATCCTGAAAAGCTGTTTTTCAGCTGAATTTAGGGTGTTGACACTTGCTTTAAACAAAGTAAAACTATGGGAGCATTTATCTGGTGAATTTCAAAGTATGTTTACATACTCTTGAGTTACAACTCCTGAAGTGCTAGAATATGAGATCAATTCATACTTGTTAGTGAAAACCCTCTGGTGCTGGGGATGGTGCTTTCTGAGTGTGCTGGCTTTCATTTCCCCCCTGCCCACTGGGGTTTTGAACCCACAGCTCTCAAACTGAGGACTGTAGCAAATATGTACCTGTAATTTAACTGATGTTTGTGAAATGCTTAAAATCCTCTGAAAGGGTCAGAAAAACATGCATGTGCTTTTATTGGGCTTATTTCCTTTTCTTCCCTCCCCCATGTCACTTGTTTCTTGCACTAACTGTGGCATGTCTAGGTCTTTGCTGTGGGTACTCTGTCAGTTTGTCCTTCTAGGAGTGTGATACCGAGAGTTTGTTTCCATATTATGGCTTTTTTTTCCCATAACAAAACCGGCTTGAGGTTCCAGCCTTCTTCCACGTTGCACTTTTTTATCGTGCTGTTATGCCAACATAACTATCTATGCTGTAAAATGGGTCGGTGATCAGGTGGGATTTCTAGAACTATTTTTAGGAGCTGCATCAATTCTATTAAAGGGAAGGAGAAACAACTAGTTGGAGAAGGGGATGCCAAGTGTACATCAAACTGGCTTTCTATTGGGGAAAATGCGATGGAGAAACATGGTCAGTGGCATGACTGAATGAGAGCAGTGCAAAGCATTAAGGCTTGGGGACAGAAAATCCAAACCCAAACCATACATACCTTGGATTGGAACAGCTTAAGCTGCCAGACATGCCAGGATGTTAATGGAAATCTGAAAGTTGTGCTGTAGTGACAGTTTTCCTTTAATCCCCTCTGGAAAGTACCATGCATTTTTTAAGCATCTAGCTATTAGTAGTTTAAATTTGGCTGGGTTTCAGGCATGCTAAGAGGAAGGGGTCTGCCATTTGGTAAAGGGCTGCTTATCGTGGGTTACGCTAAAGGTCTACCTGGTCTAGTAGGTGCTCTTGACAGTGACTGGTGATGACTGCTCAGGAAGCCTGCATGTGCTCTGTTCCCATGTGAGTAAGTATGGCTCGAGTAGTCCTGTGAAATTATTAATGGTGCTAGATCTGAAATACTTCTAGAAATATGGAGGGAAAACCCTGTTGCAAACAGTAGCTTACGGAAAGCATTTTTAAGCATATTTGTTAGCACTGCTTATAGCAGTTCTAAGTGCTTAATTCCTGGCTGTAACCTGATTACTCTCTACGCTAAGGTTCCCTTTCTGTTGGACTGAAACGGTGTTAACACCAAACACACAAATCTCGAGATTGGAACTTTTTTTGTCGTCGCTGATTGGGGTTCTTCCTCTCACCTCTTTCCAGGCCTCCTCTTGGTGGTGGTTTTTTTTTTTTGGGTGTGTGTGTGCGCACTTTTTTTTTTTGTGTGTGGTGTGTTTTTGTTGTTTTGTTTTTTTAACCTTGAGTGTTGTGCTTCTCTCAGTCTTCTGACTCTGTAAAGACTGTTTCTCTATTGCAGTTTTGTTAAGTGCAGTGCTCTTTTTAAAGATGCTCCTATGCTTATCTGCAGTGGTCTTAAGGCATTTCAGAACAGTTTTTCTGCTGTTCGTAGGTAACTAATTAATAGTAATGAAATTAACTGGAAACTTCAAAACTGTGGAAGAGCAAAGACAGAAATCCATAAGTGAGATCCAGGAGAGGCTTCGAATTAGGCTCTGCAGACATAAGAGACAAGAATGAGACAAAGAACCGAGTCACTGGCTCTTCCTTCCTTTTGACTTTTGTGGTGGGAGTGAATCCCTTTTCTTTTTGGTCATGAATCAAAGCAATTAGAAAAAAGGTTCTAGATGTTAAGACCTAGATGATTCGCACTTCTTACTTAGCAGGAGCTGGTTTTTTTTTTTTAAATTATTTTAAAGTGATTTAGATATGCGCTAGTAACTTAAATATATTTGTTAGGAATCCCAAAACAGGTCATAACATAAGTTATTGATGCACAGCTTCAGAAGTATTACTTTGATTGTAATGTCATGCATGCTAGTATTTTCTTTTATGCTTGAAAAGGCAGAGAGAAACCCCTGGAAAGAAAGGTGGGATGTAAAAGGAGACCTTTAAAATGATCTTGAGATTCTGGAGGAAATCTTTGGTCAGGACAGCAATTGGTACTTGTGATTTGAGTGCCTGCACTCCTGCTGAGGCTTGCAGAACGCAGCTCCTGAAGTGTAAGTTGGTTCTACCTATAGCAGCAGAGTTGGACAAAATGATGGGACATCATCACCTGGGTGGCTGTAAAACTAGTAATCATTGTCATCCCAAAAGCATTTAATGCAAGATTTAAACCATGACATGCCATAATGCTTGTCACCCAATATATGTATCAGATGGTACTACTGTGACACCTCAATGATGGGAACTCTGTATAGGATGCTGTGGGTGGCTGAAGCTATATTTTATGTAACAAATGTTCATTTACATATGAAGCTACCATGTACATAATCTGCAGTGTTACTTTTTTCCAGGATGTCTTTATGCTTAAAGCATATATATTATTTTTTCCTCAGACTGTATTTTAACCCATTTAAGCATTTACAACATAAGAATTAAAGGATATATCCATCTTGTGTTCTGAGGACTGGATTTTTTTTTTTTTTTAACTGGTCTTTTAGGTAAAATGTACTACTTTTTTTTTTTTTTTTTTTTTTTTTTTTTTTAATTTGGATTTGGACAGAGCATGTAGGGTGATAGGATCAAGTGTCACACTGGGGATTACATATTTGTCCTGGAGTGACCCTCTTAGTAGCTTGCATTGGTGTAATTGGTGAATGACTGAATGTATTTATAGGGATATATATCTGCATTAGCACTGGTTTGATGTAACCCTAGCTTATTTACTTTTGGTCCAACCTATTTTCAGCTTGGGAATTCACTTTTTAGGGGAGAGCCTATCATTTACCTCAAACTAGCATTTTCAGGCTTATATTTCCCCTTAAAAGTAGAGGTGGTTTTACTAGGAATAGTAGTTCTACATCTGAATATAGAAGAGTATTGTACAGCACTGTCTGGTTGCTGAAAACCAAAGTTCTCCAATAAGCTGTATATTTATTTGAGACCTGTGGATGTTAATGGTGTTTTAAAAAGTTGGATCAGCTGTTCTTTTGTTCCACCAGTAGTCATCATCTTGTTCTTAAAACTCTAACAACTCTTTAACTCATGGTATTCTATGTAATTTTGATGTGTTGTGTTCCTTTGCTAATAGCTTCTATAAGATTTCCTTCTCCTATAATGAATAAATATGAACTTGAAAAAGTTGGGGAACATAAAGAAACTCCTTGCAATTCCAAGCTTAGTTTTCTTCAGCTAAGATTTTTAACTTGCCAAATTACCTCTAATGGCTGGTATTGCTAAAAGACTTACCCTCTGGGCACATCCTTCTGTACTCTAAACATAACTCTTGCAGGATCCTCTGCATCCAGTACTGGTGATTGCTGGAATGGTAACTTCACTAGGATTTTCCATTTTAATCTAGTCTGCAGTTCTCAGTGCTCATCTGCAGTTAATGCATGCTCCTCTCTGCTGGCAGAATCTGCTAGAATCACGTTCAGGTAATGATGAATTAGTAAATGGCTGTGATTCACTGAACAAGAAAAGCTGAATTTGTCAACTTGTAGCAGATAACCACGTTGTACATTAAATCTCCTTACGCATTTGACAAAGGCCTTCAGTTCTAAAGCATCGATTTTTTTTGTTTGTTTTTTTTTGTTTTTTAATTACCATGAGCTGTGTTTGCGCTACAGGTTCTACTCTGCTACCTTAAAGCTGCTGCGCTCCTCTCTCCATTTCTCTATTCTTTGCATCCGTATCGGCTAAACTTGTGTCTGACCTATGCTGCTGTCTTCCTCCCTTATTTGTGTTTCTTGCCTAAATATCCTGTTTGTAGGCCATCTGAATGTATTGAATGTAGGATGTTTTTCTATTTTGCTTCAAAGACCTTTTAAAAAGACTGAGGGTTGACTGGAGCACATAATTTAATACAATGCTCCTAAAAATCCTAACTCTGGCTGGCATCAGCTGATGCTGTGTCGTATTTAAACATACTGCAGACTTCTTGATGTTTTTCCCCTGGGGGATTGACTTCCTGTGATAAAATGAGATTCCCTTTTAAAGCAGAGGTCTGTGGTTATATAATGAGAGTAGGAAATGGTCCAAAAGTGACACTGGGAGAATTGAAAAGTTATTTTGGTAACTGACTGTTAGACAGGAGAATAGGAAATATGCTCAGGAGTGTAGTAGTAACTTGAATTCTCTTTGGAAAGTGAGAGGAATACATTTAAGGAATTAAGTAAGGGAGTGACCAGGTCAGAGCAGCAGAGGGGAGGTTACGTTAAGGACAAAGTTGTACAGTGTACATCTAGGTTAGACTTAAAAGATTTAACTCTTTCCAAACTACTTTTAATTTTCTCAATAAGCTGCTGTGTTTTTCTTAAGCATAATGTGTCTTCAAGTTTGAAACTCTAACAGCCATGCTGGCTTTTGTTTTTTGGACTTGAAGATGTGAATTTAGATTATTTTTTAATTTTTGTGTGTGTGTGGTGGTTTTGTGTTCTTCCCACCCTCCCCCCCAATAATGCCAGATCAGGGAATTCCTTTCTTCCACTTCACTTTCTGTTTCGCCTTACCAGTATGGCACTCTTGCAAAGAACTACACAGTAGTCAGTCATCAAAACTGGCTTTTTATGCTCCTGGTAGGGCAATACTGAAATTTCTAAAGCAGATCACCTTTACTCAGTAGGGATTGTTAAGAGGCAAGGATACAAACTCAGAGAAGCCAAGTGGTTTCTGGCAGGGGGTCACTAACCTTGCTGAGCCTTCATAGTCTGCTCTTAGATGGAGGAGTTTAAATTCAGGGCTGCATACATGATACACTCCGTGCTGTGACCAGCCATTCTTGCAAGTCTGATGTTTGTATGGATTTAAAATGGAATATTGGTTGTGTTTTTTGTATAAGTGTCTCTTAAAGAAATTTAAGATTTATTAACTCCAGATATCCACTTTTTGTTGTGTAATGAGATAATTTTCTATGTTCTTGCTTATTGTGGTTTTGATTTGTATTCTATTATGCTGTTCTTGTGTTTTGTACCAGTTTGTGTCTGTCCTTGCCTCAAAGGAGGAATACAGGTGGGAGAGAGGGAATGAGACTACCATGAATTTAGTTCCCAGTTCTGTTTCTTTCTCTCCCACTTTCTCAGTAACCTGTGCTAAATTGCTGAGCTTTGAAGTAGTGTTGACACTCTAAAGTGTTGTCTTCAGTAAAAGTAAATGGGGGAATCTACTTCTCTTGGCTGTAACTTTGGTCTGATTGCATATATGAAAAAGCAGTGTTGTATTGTAGATGACACACAGCTTTTGGGGGTATGTTCTGAGGTCAACATCTAGATTTTTGGCAGAGGTGAAGTATGCTGGTAAGCTCCAGGACACGGGGTAGTCTTGAATGGCGATATAATTTTGGCACCATTTAATTTTTTTCCTGTATAGAAGTGAAAAGGGAGATACTAATTTCTAGAGGTGTAATAAGTCCATCTGTGGAATCCAGTTTGAGAATTACAATTTTTAAAGCCTGAACTTGTAGGTGTTGGTCAGCCATTCTGGAACCATTAGCTGAGACCATCCTTCTGTCTGTCTTCTAAAATCCTTTTCTTTGTCAGCTTTCTATTAAAGAAATAGCATTTGGGCAGTGGGAGGAACACAGATTGTCTGAGAGAAATGTTCTTGGCACAGTTGATGGGCCATCTTAATGCAAGCAATGCTCTCTGTCCTGTGCTAATAGGACCTGAATGCCCATTGATCATCCCAGAACTCCACTTCAGATGGTGTAGCTTGCTAAGACCAGATTCCCTCTGTTTACCTGGGATCCTACAGACAAGGTGCTCTCCAGTGGAACAAGGCAATGTATAGTAATGGCAGCCTTTCTGCAGGTTTGATTCTGAAAGGGCCCTCAACTGCTTTTTGTCTGTGATATGCCTGTAGAAACATTGAAAATGCCCAAGATTGATCAAAATTAAAACTGTATTTCTTCCTTCGAGTCTGGGGTATGTTTATTTTCTCTAGTATGTAATTCATCTGTAGCCTTATTTTTCAGCAGCCAAATATGCTGACTGTGTCTGTTACATTTCCCAAATGAAATTCTCTGGCAAGCTTCACATCTTCTAATATCATTTTGAGGTGCTGATGTAATCAAATGGTTGAACGTGAACTGAACAGGAAATTATATAGTGCAAAACTTGCTCTTAAAATCTATATGGAATTAAAATGCATTTGTTCTTTTTACATATTTTTACAGTAGGTATTTGTGGTATTCAGTAATTTTGTGTTTGATAATTTTTTTTTGATTGAAGAGATTTCTCATGTTGAATATCTTGTCTATTACATACAGACCACCTTAAGTAGTATTGTTCTCCGTACTGAATTTTTAACCCATACTGAATTTTTAACCCATACCTTTAAAGAGAGGTAACTTCATAAGTGACTTGGAGGACCTACATTTTGTCCTTAAGTTATTTTAATTTTCAAATTAAAGATTGTTGGATCTAATTATTTATGAAACATAAGCTTTGGATTAAGCTGAAAGATGTTACTGGGTTGTTGAGAGAAGTCAAACTACAAAGGGAAGTTGTATATCCACTAGCTACACTTCTCCTTTACCGATATCTGACTTTTTCAAAGCAGTTTTCTTTCAGCAGTCCTGTTAATGCTTTAGATTCAAGCCTAAGCTTTTTTGTGGGATTGGGAGTTGAAGAAAATGCTAGATCAGAGGAATAAATGGAATGTTTTGGGGGGTGGTGGTGAATAAAAGCAAATAATTTAGCATGAACAGCAGAGGAGTAGGGTGAAATAAGTCACTATTATTTGGGGTTTTTGGGGTTTTTTTGGTAAATCAGCAAAACAGTATTACTCTCTCCACTTTCATAGCATATGAAAAAAAAATTAAGAACTACTGCAACAGGTCAGGCAAAAGGTTCATCTATGTGGACTTGTGCAGTAGCATGTTCTGTTTTGTCCTTTATTCATCTTCTCATTTTCTATGCTCAGGTGAGAGTTAAGAGTGGGCCGTCTCCTCTTAACTAGTTGCACTGGAGCCTTAGGTGTTGATTAGCAGCTTTTGTACTGCAGCCTGTGTGCGTGATTCTGTGGTGGTCAGATGTATAATACGGCTTGTGCAGACTCCCTTCGTCTACATTACCGGCGCTTACCTACTGCAACAAAAAATGCCTTTTGTTCTGGGAAGGCAAATAATCTGTGAACAGTCAAGCACTGGTGTTGTTGAGGAAATAGCCCAGCTCAAAAGTCTCTATATCTCCAAATAAAAAAAGATTATCTTTGGTTACCACTGTTACCTTTGTCCTGTCAGCACAATTTATCACACTTGTAGCTTGCAGGTCACAATAATCACTCTTGTGTCCCTGCTTATCTCTTCTGAGAGTTTTTCTTTTAATCTTTCAAAGTACAGTAGCCATAAATTCTAGATTAAATGCTTTGTACTACACTTTTCAGAAGCATAATACCAAGAAAGGGGGGTGTATACTGAGAGGACCATCTTCATCTGCTAAACAGGGATGTGCAGTATATTTTTGTGAAATTGACTCAAGTCTTATGGTTTTTAGTCCGGAGATGGCCTGTGAATTATTCTCTATTGTAGCTAGTTTTTACTAAATGACTTTTGTTAGTCTACTAATTTTTAATTTTTAAAAAAGTTATTATTTGAAAAAAAAAAAAAAATTGTGTTCAAGAAGTTCACTGGATTGATCTGATTAAAGGCAGTCTCTTGCTTTCACGTTTCCTTTGTGTAAACTCTAGGTTAATTAAGTGACTCATTCATTCCGTCGAGCTAAAGCTGAAAGGCTGCAGAGGCGAATGAATTGCAGGCAGCAGATGCTTGGATGAAAGAAGAAATAAACCAACCACAGGGTGAAACTTTCTGAAGCATCTGTGTTTCCTTCTGAAAAGCGAGTTGAGAATAGACAGCCTGTGCCTTGCTAGAGATCTGCGGAATCGATCATTTCATAGAACATAATAAAAGTTTCTTTTGATTCCTAAATACTCCATGACTTCTAGTTTTTGTCTTTGTTCTTAATTTCTGCGATCTAGCCATTAATATATGCCACTGGATTTCGCTTTGTTTCAGTTGTTGCTATACAACGGCAGATCTTAATTCTGCATCCAGTTTTCTTTTGCTTCCTGTGGCCAAGATGAGAATTCTTGCATGACTGGAGTAAAATAACAGGGAAGATCTGGAAGGAGGATCAAAAAATGGCACGCTCAGTTGCAGTGGAGTGAATAGGATGCTCAGGTGTCAGGAGCCATGGGTTCTGGCTTATGTCCCTAGGAGTATTTCTGCTTTTATCCAGCAAGCCTCTTGCATGAAACACAGAAACAGTTCTTGAAACAGAAGTCAAAACCTAGAATGCTTGGTTAGAAGGGGGATAGACAGACACAGTCTTGTTGGTCTTCCAGGGTTTATAACTCATGCATTCAGGCTTCTGTTACCTGTAAAGGCTGACCCCCTGTGCATGAAGTGCCTGTGGCAAATGTTTGGTTGGTAATGCACTTTCCAGAAGTGCAGATGGGTTTGAACGCTTTCAGGCTGAGGAGGAAATAGAACTGGGATCTCCAGCTCCCCAGGTGTGGAGCCCACTTTGCTTAAAATGGGGATGCTGTAGATGCTTTGGTATTCTTTCAGCTTGATGCTGTTAGTGCATATTTCATATGCTTGAGTATATATGTGGGATAAATTCCTTTGGAGGCCTATGTGAGGGTGCTGAACTTATGGATCTAGAATACACTGGATATTCGGCTTAATCATTTGCAAGTGCCCTTGCACAGATACAACATCAGAACTTCAAATGCTGAATGAAGTTTTGTATGGAGGACTTGGCTGTCTAGAGCCTATTGGGCACTGGAGCAGGCTACGTAATCTTTGTTGAACTGTTGCTTTGAGAGTAGGTGTCTCAACTCCTCCAAGTTGAACTTAAGGAGCCTAAGAACAGTATTTGGATTTTACTGGAGAGAAAAAAAAGAGAAAGGTACTATGGCCACTACTTCTCCCGGTGGGGGGGGGGGGGGGGGGGGGGGGGGGGGGGGGGGGGGGGGGGGGGGGGGGGGGGGGGGGGGGGGGGGGG
>JAVJGG010000073.1:45215886-45235770 GCA_035590195.1 Aviceda cuculoides | reverse complement strand
TACGTACCAATGATTGTGGGGCTGTGAACTAGGTTTAAAGGCCCCCCCCCCCCCCCCCCCCCTTCCTCCTTCTGATCCATATTAATGTTTTGGCTCTTGAGAATGCAGAAAGAAATCTACTGATGGTGCAGAGACTCTAAACCTGCTATCTTCGTGCAATGGAAAATTAAGATTATTGTTTGTGGGTTGTTTTTTTTTTTTTTAATGTATTCCTCGGTGTACTAGTTCCATTGCTGTCTGGCATCATTAAAAAAAAAAAAAGTTGCATTCCTTTTGTCTAATAAGAGCCGATGATGCATCTTCTGTATCATCATTGGCTAAGTAACAGTCCTGAAATTGATATGGAAAATGTAAAAGCACAATTGGGTTCTGTTGTATTTGTAATCTGTAACTATTGAATTGTGGCATTGACTAAACTTAAGTGTTGGAGACAAGGGGAATTATTTCCATCTACCCTTCTTAATACAGGAGCTCTTGCATATGGAGGAAATGCTGTTTTCCTTCTTTTACCTGTTTTAAGAAATAGTGTGCATGTGACTTGCCCTTGGGATGCCTTTGTTCACCTGTGACTAATGAGGAGTGTTAGGTGTTTCTAATAAGGTCTTATCTGGCTGTTCTGACACCAGTCCTGCTGTTGATACCCTTCAGAGCTATTCTGCTCAATTTCATCTCCAATTTCTGTAGCAGAGACTCAAGGCACTGGAAACCAACCTGTGAAGCTTGTGTGTGCAAAGGTAATAGCTATCAGGTGAAGGAAGATAGAATTTCCTGTAAAGCAGCATCTGTATTCAGGAGTGGATTCCACAAAAAGCAAGCAGGAAAGCACAATGATTTCTAGTGCTTAAGTAGCAGTGTTATGTATGTGTGTGTGTTGTTTTGTTTATTCCACTGGTTTCCTCCCCTTGCTCCTTCTGTTCCTTGCTGCCATTCTGCCCCTCAGAAAAGCAGACAAATCTCTTTTGATGACCCATTATATGTGCAAAGGACAGGCATCTCTCTCGTGAAAATGTTGCTGCCTGTTGTGTCTAGAAGTGCGATGAAGAAAGTAAATAGAATATAGAGCCATGATGGAAGCTCTGTCCTGATGTTTGTTATGGAGGTGTGTGGCCTTAACTCAGAACTGCTCACGGAACTGTGTCTATAAAGAGCAACTAGTTCATAAAACGCACCACTGTAAACAGAGGAGACACTGAATGTGCTACTGAGTGGATTCATCTTACCTTCTGAAGTGATGGTGTGACTGATTTTTAAGGGAATGGTTAATGCCTAGTTCAGTTACTCTGAAGTGTTCCTTAACATCTTAAATTTTTCACCTAAAATACACATTTATTAAACCCATCAAACTGATTTGCCCAGATACTGATGTTTACTTAGAGCACATCTGGACATGAGAATTTGGTCAGTATAAAGGACCTTTTGCATGGAGTTTGGTTGGGTTTTGTTTGTTTGTTTGTTTGGTTGGTTTTTTTAACTAAATAACATGTACTTTCAGAGCTTTTAAACTTTGGGTGCTGGTCAGCCTGCCAGTGTGTATTCTGCTTAATTTTGGTACTTGATGGGTTTTGTGTGTATGTGGTTGGTTCCCCCCCCCCCCCAAGACATTCCATGTAAAATCTACTGTCATAAATAAGTTTCCAAACTGAAAATCCAAGGATTAAATAAATCCTAAATCTCTTAGTCTTAAAGGTACTTCTAGGTCAACATTGGGGCAGTTGCAAGTCGGGATGAAGAAGTACAGGTCAATAGTACTGCCACATCCCAGTCCTGAAGTCTCTGTAAAACAACCCATTCAAAAGCACCAAGTAAACCTCAACTTAAAGAGCATCTGCTGTTCTCTGTGGATCCTTTAACATAAAAATTTTAGTGGCTTGATTGGTGTTTTTTTTAAGATGTGGTGAGCATTTAAGTGCTCAGTGAAGTCAATTAACAGTATCCCTGAAAAGTGACCTGCAGCTGCGCAGCTCTCCCCTGGCCTCATCACCGCTGTCCATACGTACCAGCGGTATAATCCTCTCCATACTGCACTTGCTTCTGGAGACGCCGTGATACAGGAGGAGGATTATGACCTCTGCAGGAGACTTGCGTATAAGTGAGGAGATATTAATGGGCAACTCTGGCACTTAAATTATGAAAGTTGGCAGGCGTCAACCTTGAAAATATAAGTAGATTTAAGTCTCATGAATTTTCATGCTTTCTTACAATAGTAAAATGTCAGAGATGGTTCAGAATTTTCCTCCAATAGTTGTTTTGCTTTAAAGCTGTTGCCATGGTAATGTGTCATTGCTGAGGCAGTCTTCAAGGTCCCAAAGAAATGGGAAATCCAAACTTCTATCTTGTTTGCCCACACTAGTACATTAGCTGACACTGCAGACAACATTCTTTAATCTGATCTAATTTTGTAAAATTGCTGTTGGCACCTGCAACTTCCGTCTTGGTTTTCCTTTTCTGAAGCCAAGGAAAGACAATGTTTCATAGTCCAAATGAGAGTATGGTGTTCTCCATTCAGGGCTGTGCCAGTAGCTGGGTATATTTGATATACATTCATGTTATATTTTTAAATGTGCATAGCATCACTGACCACTCCATTGACTCTTTGATCTGTGTAGTGAGAGTTTGCCATCTGTGAAAGCAGAAAGGAAACAAACAGCCTGGTTTTTGAGCCACCTCAAGACTTGTCAGATTAGGATGTAGAAAAGGGGCGGTGTTCTCTACATTAAGTTACTGCTACACTAAAAGGGTGTAGTGTGGGTGAAATGATTAAGAGAAGGATACTTTTTGTCTCGCACGTTGAACGGCCTGTTACAACTTGGCTCCTGATAAACCTATTTCAGGCTTGTTTGCTGGGCATGGGACCTCAGTGCCTTGAATGACTTGCAACTAGAAATCTCGTGCTTCTTCCTTATCTTCCTTCCCCTGTGTCTGGAAATGGCAGCTGGCTGCCTCCATGGAGCAAAAATGAAGCGTTAATTATGGCTTGAATAGGATTGAGCTCAAAGAAGTTCTTTTGCGAAGTGAGAGCAAGAGTTTCCACAGCTGAGAAATACAGCTAATGAAGCAACATATATCACTGTATAGAGAGAATGAGAGAGCAAGGATCTCTAGGCAACCAGTCAGCTTAGCAGTATTTCAGGTTAAAGAGGTGGCAGTCATAGGTTAGACACTGGTGAAAACTTAGGATCACCTCACACTTCCAGCTGTTCATTAAAAAACCTTTTAAAAAGTACAAGAATTGAATCGGTGTGAGTGAAGAGGGTGTTGGGTTGGAAATAGCCCTCTGTTTTAGCTGAAGTTGTCATGGCCGGGTGGCTTGTGGTGTGAAGGGGTAGGGGAAAACTACCGAGGAGACTATGTGGAGAGTTACTGGTTGTCCATGTTAACCTCTTTAATGAATAACCTGTGAAAAACAGATGTGCCAGGCATTTGGTTTAGATAAAAAGAACCATCTAGAGCAGAGAGACTTTATAAAAGACTTTTTAAAGACTATAAAAAATGATAATGCCTCTTCTATTATTTATTTATTTTTAAAAAAGGCATTTAGACCTTGCAAACAAACCTGTTTCTTACAGTAGTAGGCTGGGGAGACTTTCTGGGTGGTATGCTCTTTTGTAGTGGCAGATGAGGATGAGTTGGACTGCTGGAGTTACCAGGAAGCTGGGGTGATGTGAATATCAAAACAACTTAGTAGGTAAAAGCTTCCTCATAGTCTGGCATCTCTGGCTATGCCTGTGCTAGGGAATTACATGATGCTTGGTGACTTCTGGTAGTGCTGGAATACAGCATCTGTGCTGCTGTTTTTAGAATATTTCCTGTTGCAATCTTTGGCCTAGGGCAAAAGTATTCTCCCAGACACTGGTGGATGCTATTCAAGAGCTGGTATGGACCATGATCATTCTCAAGAGCCATTTGCACGTGGCCACCCTGGTTTAAAGAGTAAGACTTTACAAGTGTGAATGCAGCCTCTTCCTAGACTCTGTGGTCCTGGGCACATTTAAGTCAACTGTGACGTTGAACTCCCTAGTTGGGAGGTAGCCTATGTGCTTCTATGCGATAGCAGGAAGCACAATCAGTTTAGCAGCCTTTCATTAGAGGACAAGTGAAATTTGAATAATGAAAGCTTCTTTTTCTCTTTGTCCTGATCAAGCGCTCATTAGTGTTCAGCCCCAGCTAAGGCAAAATGGCCATTGGATGAGCTTCAGTTGCATATAGTTTTAACTGAAGTGTGTTGCTATTTCATAGCTCACAACATGACTCAGGTTCTTACTGCTCCTTTTTCTAATGTGCATGCAACTGAATCTTACTTTATGAATCTTGGTAACATCTCAGATTATTAAAAATGCCTGTCTCTGGACTATACTATCTGAAAAAATGTCAGGCTGTTGGATAATGCTTTCCAAGTGTGGGCGTGGGCCTGTGCTTTGACAAATAAAGCATGACAGGAGTCGCAGTGGATCTGTATTGATTAGATATAACAGTAGGAAGAATTCCTGAATTCTTAATACCTTTATTTTTAGTTGTAATTTGGCTAGACTGAAGACTTGCTGTTCAATGAATTGTTCCAAAAATAAATATTTCAGAAGAGGATTAAAATTGAATGTGAAAGACAGTTTTTTCTTATGCATCAGTGTTCATGGAAGGAACTGGTCAGAAATCACTATTCTCCTTAAATTTGCATGCTCTGAATCCAAATTAGAACTGCTTTCACCAGAACTACTCATCCACACAGGAAGCTAGAGGTGCTGTTGGGAATGCAACTGTGATAGCTAATTTTAGCTAATTTAGTCCTGTTAGCAGCAGAGTTCTTCAACTGTGAAAAGAGATACTTTGGTCTTGCTTAAATCACTTTCTTTTTTTCTACTGAGCTTCTACTGAAAAGGAATGTGCTTTATTGTTTCTCACCAAGGGCATTTTCTGTCTTATTTTTTTGGTGTAGTGTTGTTCGTTGGTTTTTTTGTTCGTTTGTTTGGTTTTTTTTTTTTCTTTTTGTGGATCTGGATGTTTGAAGGCTTTTTGTTTGTTTGGGTTTTTTTTCCTGTTTAGACACATCTGAAAGATCTATTGAAAGATTCAAAGATAATTTCTGTCAAAGTATTTAATCTCAGCCTTCTCTGGGTGTTTTCAGCCTCTTGTCATCTGTACTCTGTGTTGTAACGTAGTTGACTACTTGCTCCCACGCTCTTCGGTTGTACGCTAACGAACTAAAGGCCACTGGCTGCTGGAGCTTACCTCTTAATTAGCATTTGTGGCACTGTCCAGCCTATCAGGATCATTCTGGAATGTCCTTGGTTTGTCTTTGACACTGGTGATTTGGCAGTCCTCGAGTCACTCTTCCAACTTGCTATGATCATTGCATGTTGTTTCTTCAAATTGCTCTTGACATCCGAAAATCCATGGTGCTATAAAAACAGCTACACTTGTGCAGTTGCTTATTTACTGTCTGATTGTATGAACCTCACTGTTTTTTAACTTTGTCAACATGAATTGCTACAGAAGACTATTTTTTAAAGCCTGTCCTCTTTACTAAGGATTAAGTGTGGATATTGCCAAAGAGTATCTGCTTGCTTCACAGCTGAAGACCTTTATTCTTCCATGTGCTACCTGCAACTGGGAAGTATGATCTCTTTCTAGAAGTAGTGAGAGTTGTGTGACTACTGGGAAAGTCTGACTTGCTGTTTATCAATGTTTCCCTAGAAGATTATTCACTCCTAGAGTTCAGTGGAACTACATCTTGTGTTTTGAAGACTCTTGAAGTTACTAGTCTAACTTCAACACTTTCCTTCTCTTCTTGGGAGAAGCTCTACTCAGAAGCCTAAAATCTAATGTAAAAGCAGCCTCTTTCAAATACTGTCAGCTTTATCTGAGATGCCTCATGCAAGTGTGGGAGCAGGAATTTGATGCTTGACAAAAATTCGTTGAATATTTGGCAATGGTACCCATGAAAAAAAGTCCATCATATATTCTTGAATAAACTCTTAGTTTAGGATCTTGGTGAGTTCAGGTACAGGCAAGGAGACAACACAGGGCCTTGCGGCTATAAAGGCAGTTTTCCTTGTGTCAAGTTATTGTAGTTAATTTGCTGCTAGTGTTATTCTTCTAGGAAAGGACTGGGATGAAAATCTGAGATGCCTTAATCTGGGTTTTGTGGCCGCCATGTATATATAGCTCAGGGTTTACAAGACTTCGCATTTGAACCCATGGTATTCAACGATGTGATACTGCTTTGCGTGTGGAATGCTGTAGCTGCCATGTGTACTGCCCCTCTCAGCTTTTCGTATCAAGTGATCTTTGTGTACCATGCATATTTAAGAGGGGGAGCTATTTAAAGGAAGCTGTTTATCTAGAGATTTGGAAACAAAGTATGAAGGGTGAGAGACAACAGGAAACTAAAAGATTGAGTGGCTTTCTCTCCCAGGATATGGGAAACAGTCTTACGAATTTGGGGATGAGAAAACAAAGTGTTGCTTGTTTAGAGAAATTGAGGGAGCTTATAAGGGCATCTGATATGACGAATGGCACATTCTTTCTGTTATAAACTTAATTGCACTGAAGTGCATTCCATTTAGCTGGAGTAAGAGTGATTAATCCTGAACGTAACTGGAGGTTTGCTTGACTCTTTCTTTGGCAGTACAGCAACATAAATGGAGATCAAGACAACCACTGTTCATACAGAAAGTGCTAAATTATTGGAACTAGAGACTGTCTAATTATGATAATTTTTGTGAGGAGGATGTAGGGGAATCACTTCCTTGCTTCTGTTTTGCATCCTTTTTGGGTGACCTACCAAGTTAAGTTGTATGCTTTTCTCATGGACTAAGGGGAGGTGGTAGTCTACTCCATCCTCAAAAGGGCTGCCACTGGAAACTGGTAGAGACAAGTAGTTGCCACTTAAAGTAGTGAGAACCTTCAAAATTATAAAAAGCAGAAATGAATTGTTAATGTTTGCCCTGAAATATGCATATGTTTTTGGGACTCCTCAGAATAACTGTTGTGTTATAGATGGGGTGGATTTGGTGAACTCTCAAGAGAGAAAGAAACAGAAAGTAAGAGACTGGGTAGAAAACAGAAAGTAGTGTATTAATGGGATACAGGCAATTCAGTCACAGGGGGCGGAAATCTGTGTAGGAAACTGGATGAAGTTAGAGAAGCCGTTGAAAAGTTTAGTAATAAAAGTGCAAGGAGATTGGGAACCAGAAGAGCTGAGGAACAAGAACTACTGGTGCAGGACGTGAAACTGGATATTATGGGGATAGCAAACATGATGGGATGGTATGCATACCAGGCATTACCTGTTTTCTGATAGTGTAGGCAAGATAAAAATGAAGAGTGGGTGTGGTATGGGCTGTAAATGAAGTAATAGAGTGCTTTTCCTCTGTTGTGTTGCTTTTCAGCGTCACTTGTATAAAAATTGTGTTGGGGAGAAATAAAGTTGCAAACTTGGAATCAGGGTTGCAATGTATAGACAGGTATCTCTCTTAACATTAAAATAGTTCTCAGAAATATTTCTCCAAACTGGAAAACAATTATGGCTAATAATGGAACACATGAGTTGGTATTTGCAGGCCAGTTGATAGATGACTTTTTTCCTGCTGTTCACCGACATTTCTATAAGTGGTCAGTCTTCCTCAATTTATTATGTGAGGGGACAAGGTGAAGTCTGTCTTAGACTCCTGTAAGACCTAGCACATAAAAAAAATCTTTGCAGTCACACCTGCAATTTTAGCAAATCTGTCAATTTGGGGTAAGAAAGGCAGATTATTTAGCATTTCTGCTTGTCAGTCAAGAACACCCCATATTTAAGGAAAAAAGCAATCTTTACCACTACGGGTAGTTAAGACCACCTTGGTAGTATAGCGATTCTTTCCTTCAGAGTTTATTTAAAGAGCACCTAGAGATGCAGGTTTACCAAAGGAAGAAGTGTTTTTGCCCAGACCAAGAAACTCCGGTAGATTTTACTTTACTGTTACCAGAACCATGGTTGATACAGCACTACCCAATGGAGTAGCAATGCCTAGCACTAAAAAAGGAGCTAATACTTTTAATTTTCTTTAATGTTCTGCCATGAAAGATAGGGTTGTGGGGTTTTTTCCTTCCATTTTTTCTTAACAAATAAGGTAAAGTTTAGTGTTTTCAATGCAAAGAGATTGGAATATCATGCGTGAGAGTGTAATAATCTGGTGGATCACAGCAACAGATGTGGGATGAACTTTAATGGAGCAGACCGTGAGGCTGTGTGTTTAGGGCTTGGTGCTTTTGGATGTGATCTGGGTGTTCATCAGTTGGAAGTAGCTGGGAAGAACCCCGATGCCCCAATTTATCACAGGGTAGCTAAACTGCAAATAATGATGTGGAAAAAGAAAATGTGGGTTTATTATGTGTATTAGTAGAGTTTCCTTCTGTGGAAAGGTGAGCCTTGGTGTTACCACACAAGTTGTTTCTCCATTCCATAATTAACTTAGTAACTCTCCTTTCCACCCCTTCTGAAGGGAACAGGACTCTTTCAGAAGGTTTTTCCTCACTCCTCAGTGCTTTACCACTTATTAAAGCTGAAATGATGCTGTTTTCTCATTTAACTGAAAGCTTTGGTATTTTACTTCCATGTAACATGAAATGTGCATCTGTAGGGAGAGGAACAAGTGTTAGTGTTTCTATATGACTTTGCATTAATAAGCAGGTGCTAAGAGGATATTTTGTTGTGAGACTGGCTTGATTACTTGCTATGGTGAGGAGCAAGTTGGATGTTTCTCCATGTGGATTGAAATACTTAACTGACTCTGTCTAGCTTAGTTTATATTCTTTTCTGTGGAGCACTGCATGGAGAGTATAAGGAGTATTATTTTGATAGAATTTTTTTTCTTTGTAGATATGCTTGTTTCACAATAAAGAAACATGGTGAACAAAGTGTAAAATATTGTATAGAAAAATTTGGGATATAACACCCAATAGATGAGGAGATGATGGTTCCCTGGTAAAGTTGCTGGGTATAGCTTCACTGAAATCATGCAAAACATACAGAAAATAGCTGGCTGTGTGCAACTGAAATACAGCTCCTGACTTTTTTTTTTTTTTTTTTAAATCTGGATCCCCTTAAAATATTAATCCAAGTATCATTAATGTAATCCTTAAAAGAATACAGCATATGCTTTTCTAGTTGAGTAACATGTCTAGCAATACCTGTAGGTTTTGACTTGTGAATGTATTAATAACAGTGGGAGAGATTCCTCTCTGAAGTTTGGAAGTACAGGAAATGGCATAGTGTGGTATAGGCTTTATTAAAAGAACAAAGCTTCATCTTTGCTTTCTTGCTTGTCTTGGACTAAAATGTGACAGTTCTGCCATATGAAAGCCTTTAGAGTGCCTTGCATGGTGGCTCTGCGTAATAATAACTGATAAATCGGGCCACAGTTATTTTGGTGCCTCTCTGGTTTTGTTCATCCCCAGTCTGATAAAAATCAACTCATGAATCAAACCTGGCTGTTGCAGGTGGCTATGCAGGTGTATGCCTAACAGTGACTTTGAGAGCTTTTAAGCCATTATATGAGTACCTGAAATACTGCTTAGTGGAGGGATGTCCTGATCATCCTGGATTACTTCAGCTTTAATGGCGTGTTTGTAAAAACCTATTAAGATGTATAATGAGGGAAAAGTTGCTCTCAATTTTTGTGGTATATGCTTAATAACTTGAGCAAGTGTTGAGGTGAAATAGTAATAGCTAGATAGTATTCCTGTTGAGGAGCAAACGTTAAAGAAAGCTGCCTGGATGACCGTAGTGGGACTGCATGCAGCAAAACTTCCCAATTTTTAGTTAATTTTGAGTAACACAAATCATCCGTAATTAGCTCACATCCAAGTACTCTGTAGTTATATGGCTTCGTCTTAATTGTGCATGCATTGTATTTTGCAGATAAGCAGTTTCTGAGGACTGAAGGACCTGCTAAAAGGAACACCTACCTGCTTTTGAGGTATGAACTACTTTTCTAATGACACAACACTAATGCTTTAATTAAAAGCAAAGGTTTGATACAGCTCTGTGTACACACTAAAACTTCATCTGTTCTGGGAAATACAGCTACCATCTAGAGTTCTGAAATGTCATAATGTCTGACAGAAGCTCAGTAGCAAAGCTTGGCAGAGCAGGCATGCCTGGGTATGACAAGCGGAGTGTTAAATGGACTCTAGGAGAGTCTGCATGTCTTTAAAAGTTATTATACAGAGAGTTCTGCGACTGGAACTTCTGCAGAATAAACATATCTGAAAAGTACTTACCTTTCCATTCTTTTCTGTTAAACGCTTTATTTACTACTCTTTTTCCATCCTTTCTTTTAGGTATTTATTAAAGTTTCTAACATTCCTGTGGTTCTGTGCAAGATAGCAGGGCTGGTGTGTGACTCAAGGGATGTTCTTTCTAGCCAGTTGGACCTTCTTTTCTTGCTTTTCCTACTCCAAAGGGCAGACATCTCGTTTAACTTGGTCACTCAAATCTTTTTATCAGAGTAAGAGGACTACAAGAGATTAAAATGGGCAAACTAGGCTAAGAAAAAAACAAATCTGATTTGATTTGTTAGGAATTTGGAGCAGCAGACTGTCGAAGTTTCATGTCCTAGCCTTCCTTTGTGGAAGGCACCTTTCACTGGAGTCTGTCTATCATCAGGTCTGCAGTCAGAGGATATTTTTGGTGCAGGTGCTCACATAACATGCTTTAGTGAAGGAATTACAATTTCTTCTTTTTATTTGTATGGACTGAGGGACCCAAGTGTCTTCTACATTGCAGTTTGATTAGCGTGACAGTGATTGTTCTGAAATGCTACCTATTTCTTCAAGTCCTGGGAGTGGTATCAGCCTGTTTACTCCACTAATTAATACTTCCCTCTGCCTTAACCTTAAGGTAGCCTAGAATGTAAACCAATGAAACACAGGGCACAGACTTGTAGAAAAATGACTAAGCTGTTAATCTCAGTCTGCCAGTACCATCCAATGATACTTGGCTGTAAAGAACGAAGAGGAGTCAAATGGATGCAGTTCAATTACAGCTTGTTTTAACATCACTAACTGTATCTACTATGACTTACTAAAACTGTCTTGAAGTGATAGTAGCCTCGAATGTCTCCTAAAACTTTGTTGTGGGTATGGGATAAAATTGTTCCTAAAATGCTGTAGTTGGTCTCCTTAAATGGCAGGCGCAGAGATAACATCATAGGTGCAAAGTCCTGTCTTTTCAGTCGGGCTGATGCTCTCGTATCTATTCAGGATGTGACTGGAACCAGGCTCAGTTAGGGACAGCCACACCACCAGTTGTTTATGCTGCGTACTGTGGCTGCCTGCCAAACCATCTTAAGTTGTTCTCTGAAAGCCAATGAATAAAAGCCAAGTAAGATGGCTTATCTCCCTCTGGGTGGGAGGGAGGGAGGGGGTGGAGAGGAGGTGCCCAGAAAGCTGTGCGTGCTTTTCACTGTGGCCTTGATGAAGCTAAAGAGGTCATGGGAGGTGGACTGTCACCTTCTCCTTCAGGGAGTGAGTGCTATGTGCAGCTGAACAGAGAAGATGACATAGGAGCGTAAGAGCACTACCTTGCCCTACCCGCATGTTCCAGTCTTGAACTTCTTTCCCCCTGCCTTTTTACTTCACTTAGCTTTGACCAATGTGGTATTAATGTCTGCCAGACTCCTTGGGTGTCTGGAATTGGTCTCAGACTTTAACGTACTTGGTCATGTTAACTGCCAAGTTGTTTAAGGGGGTGAGTTTGCTGTGTTTTAATTTTCCTACTTTCTTTTCTTCATGGTACAAAAAATGAGAGTTACGATGTAAGCTGCCTCCCAGAGTCCCAGGGATATGTGTAGTTGTACCTCTCCACAGTTGTTGTTCCATGGTTTCGGGACATGGAAACCAAACAGGTGTTTCCCACAGACCGTATTCAGCAGCTAAAAATGCTTCCTGAAGTAATTTATCCGGGAACATTTAATCCATGCTTATTGACTGCCTAGATGAATAAAGGCAACTTCCTCCCCAACATCCTTCGGGGGAGCCCAGGAGAGCAGGCAGGAAGGAGGAAGTATTTGTGTGAGTCTGGCACTGGCTGGTTGGTTCTTGTTGGATGACCTGATTGAGGAGTATCCTGGGTTCCTTACAAAACAATAACCTGTTGATCTCTGATTGTCACTCAGAAATAAACAGTTTTTTCCTACTTATTCTGTTATGAGCTCTTTCAATCAAGTACAGTTGCATGCTTGGTCATCTTACTTGCTTTCTTAAACTACGAATATTGACTATGGCTTGTGGCACCTAGAACTTCATTTGGTTATTGTATTGGTTACATATGTATAGGTGAGGAGAAAGTACTTGTAAAAACATTACTTGCTGGATTAATTTACATTTTTTTGTGTAACTGCTCTAACTGCGAAGAAACATGCACAAACCCACATCTTTAGGATCAATTTTATTGATGAAAAGTGAACTAGATTGGAGCTGCTGCTGACATAATTGTGGCAGGAGCAAGAAGCTGCTACTTGCTGTGTGACTCCCTGCTGCCCTCCTGCAGCAGAGCTCTGCCTACAGAGAATTCTGCTCAGATAAGGCAAGCAGGTAAGAAAGAACTTTGCCTCTGTGGATTTTGTAGCTTGCTGGAGGATGGGCTGGTGCATTATCATCCACCCTTTTAAAAGGGGTTTGAGGAAGTATGTGCTGACCTTCTAGTTTGAGAATGCTGAGAACAGAACCGACAAGATTTAGCCCTGGAAATAAGAGAGAACCATTGGGAAGAAGACAATGCTACCATGTCAATTTACCACATGTGGTTTTACTTCTCTAAAGTCATGTAGGCAGAACCCTTTATTTTACTTAAAATAAAAAAAAAAAGGTGGTTTTTTTTTCAGTATTACACTTAACAATTATTTATTTGGTCCCTTATCCTTCCTTTTTTGGAAGGGAAGTTGCATGTGTCAAAGGGCACAATACTGTGATACTGGATATTGCAGCCATACCTGCAATAAGGAAGTGAATCATTCTCTAAAGAAACTAATAGACTGTACCTGCTAACATTGCAGTGAGACCTGATATTTCTTCTATTGCTCTTTCTTTCATGAAAGCTCAGCTTTTGTTTTCTAACCAATGCCTTGTTTTTCAGGCATCATTGAATGTATTTGTTATCAAGAGTACGGAAATGTAAATACAATAGTGGTTGAAATGCAGTAGCTACTCCCTTCCTCCTCTGCTGGCTTCCTGCGTACATTTTGGAAGGTGGAAGCTATTCTTTTGCATTAATTCATTTCAGAAATTAGTATTCTTCCCCCATTGCCACCCCAGCAGATTTCAAAAACCGAAGGGTATGAGCAAAGAGAAACGACTATTCTCACATATGTTCCTTGAGACCGTGAAGTAACATAAGGTCTCTTGCTCCTTTCCCATGCTCCAGCCTGATGCAAACATTGGCTAATGGGACATCTTGTTTTTCTCGACTTTACCTAAACCTCTGACCAGATAAGCCACACAGGCACCATTCTAGTTGAGCTAAGTCTGCATTCCCCTGCTTGTAACATTTGAGCACCTTTCTTAGAAGAAAAACTAAAAAATTGGAGCAGTGCCTTCACTGACTTGAGTGTATTTCTCCCAGACTTAAGTTTGCAGTTATTTTTGAGATATGTTTCCTAAATGCGGTTCTACTTGTTCTAGTTGGGTCACTAGTAGCTAATGTTGGTCCCTTTCTTAGGCAGGATTTTTGTCATTAAAACTAGCTCAAGATAATGGAAAGGCTCAAATGGTAGAATTTGTTCTTTTGACTAGCTCAGGAGGAATTCGGTTCAGCTGTTTGATGGGTATAAGCAGTTAAATTGACCTCAGACTATGGCTGTCGTGCTTTTTTTGTGAAGTCTGTCACAAACTTTGTATGGCAGTAACAACTTTCTGGGGAGACTTATTTATCTTCAATTACCCAGGTCCTTCTTGCATAACCTGCCACTTTTAATGCTGTTAATATGTCTATACTGCACTAATGCTGCTCCCTTTTCAGAACCAAGGAGTTCTGTGATGCTCTTATGGCACTTGGCCAACTGCATGACTGAACTTAGCTAAATAAAAATCCCTGGGATCCTCTCTAAGAATAAACATCACGTGAGAGCAGGAGTGTTTCCCTGCTTTGACAGAATTAAAATGGCGTGCTGGTAAGGAATAACAGCAGCAGCTTAAGGGCTAGGCTGGCATCCCTCTCTGGCTAAAGGGGATAAGCTACAAGTCCAGAGGAAGCATAAGGGTCTGGCATGTAACCTTTAGCTTTCCTTGCTGCTGAGTTTGTCAGTCTAGGATGACGCGGTGCTTTCAGAATGTACTGTTTTTGTAATTCAAGAATCTGATAAAATACCCTTATGAAGGAGATGTGAACATATTTGCTGAACTTCTAGTCTAGCAGTGTTTCATGTTGGGCCTTGGCCTACAGCTTAAATACCTATTAATGTATTATTGAGCAGATTTCTGAGCACTTCACTGCACCTGTTTTTTTTTTTTTTTCCCTTGGGAGCATGGGAGGTACTGGAACTGGTGTAGGCGTCTGGTAATGTTGCCTCAAGTGGGCCCGCATGTGGCTTATGTTCTGGCACAAGCAGTAATGGATGCTGAGCTAATGTTATCTTGCAAGTAATTCCCTTGCTGAGGGAGAAAGTCTCTGCTCTGCTGGCCTGCAGTGTATTAACGCTGGTAATGGAGCACGTGAATGTGCCTTGTATTCTGTGGTCCCTCAGAAAAGCGTGTTCTCTACCCTCTGGAAGTTTTGTGGTGATTCACTGGACCTTTCCCTGCTTCACATACGAATCTGAAGCTAAATTATTGTTCTACTTTTCTTTGTTTTGAAGCTGTTATGTTACCAAATAGGAGTGCCTCTTTCACTTGGATCACAGACAGGCAATATTTACTTCCCAGGCTTCTAGCAAACCCTTTCATGAGCTATTGTACCCAAAGACTTCAGTTCTGCTTGCAGAGATGCCCAAGTGTGTTCAGCATTTTTAAAGCTATATGCTTCTACCTTGTTTTAAAAGGACTTCTGATTTTTGCCTTTCTTGTTTGCATGTAGGCACAAATACCCCTACTTAGAAGTAATTCCTAGTAACACAGAATATGGTTAATCTTCATTATATCTATTGTGGAGTTGCCCCGAGATGAACAAAATCCATGGATTGAATTGTAAAAGGTGGTACAAAGAGCCAAGCCCTTCCTAAGCATGTCCTAGTAACACACCACTGTGTAAAGACAGACTTGGATATCCCAAAGCTGTTTTAACAGTAAGAAGGAGTAGGCTCCACAGCTCTGAATGCTCTAGGTACATTCTGCTTCCACCCTAAACATGTCTAGGGACTTAATTTCTCCATGAATTTCTGAGCACCTGAGTGGCCTCCATGGAAATACAGGGACTGAATTTTGTTCCTGGCCTGAAAATCTAACACATGTGAAGCAAACAGAAAGCTGCTAATGCTTGGTAAATGGGCATGTTCACTCTAAACTGGTTTTCCTACATGGTTGCCGAGTTCTGCTCTGGCTGATGCTCTGAGACCTTGGCTGGGCATTAACATTTGCTGCTTCTTTTTAAATGTCTGTTTCCATAACGCGTTGTTGTGGTTTTCAAATGGCAAACCCTTACCTCTCCACCAGTTCAAATGTGTCTGTTCTATTTCCAGGTTCCTTTTGGGGCATATCTGTCAGTTCTCAGAAGCCTGAGGGGAGGGCATGATTTTCCAAGGCAACTGATGAGTCCATAAACTAACTTCCTTGCTATAGCTAAGATCTTGCAGAATTTGCCAGCAGCTAAAACTCGTTTCTTGGTATAGAAGTGTGGTTTGTTTCATTCTTCCAAAGTTTTTTGGCCTTCCAGTAGTGGAAAGCTTTAAAGTATTGTTTTCTCTTTGCAAATCTAATTGAAAAAGCATTGACAGGTTTGCTGTTCCACTCATCTGGCTCTGAAACATCAAGCTGGTGCTGAGTTACCCATTGTGAAAATAGTTTACTAGTCAACTTTCTCATTTTGAAGCTACCAGTTCTGTGTCCTGATCGACAGGTTCTCATGCTATATAATTATGTTGTCAAGAGACGTGCTTATTTGTATTAAAAGTAAAATAGCTACCCTAATATAGTCACTAATGTAACTAGAATTATTCTATATAGGTAAAGGAGTAAAGCTTGTATGTAAACTGAGTTCCTGGAAGCAGTGACTGTGCATACCCGGTTGCCAAATGAGCTGCTGCTGTTTTCATGGTTGTATCTGCTGTAACTGCTGCTCTCTGTAAGCTGTAATGTTTTATGCTCCTTGCTCAAATTTTTATCTTGCTTTTTGAGTAACACTGGCTAACGTGTTGGTCTTGGGGCACTTCTCTAGGGAGTCAGTTTGCTTGCAGCAGATGGCATCTAGCCTTCCTTGTGGGTATCAGACTGTGTATCAGAGCAGAAGCCACAAAGCTGGCCTCCAGGAGCTCTGCTTGAGGTCCTTCCAGTGCCATTTATGACTTGAGTTATCCTTCTTGATAACCCTAGTGAAAAAAGGGAGCAGAGTTCCTGAGTGTAAATCTTGACTCTGCCTGTCTGCCCATTTCCACAAGCTTGAATTGTTTCTGTTGTTCTACAGAAAGTTTAACTCGGAATTTCAAGGCTTACTACAATAAACTTCTTGATGTATGCATGAGGTACGGTATGGATGTAACACGTTACATGCTATTTAATGGCTGCTTATTTTACTCTTCCATGAGAGCTTTTTTTGATTAACTTAATTTCAGAGTCCGTCCTCTATGGCCTTACTTTCCCTCCTACCCTCTCAAGCTGTGTGTATATATACATAAGGCAAAATGTTGTGAGTTCATGAAGGCATTGAGGGCCTGCACAGTGGTATTACAACTATAATTAAGCTGGACTGGATCTCCGAAAAATCATTTTTCTCACAGCATGACTTGAGCTCTTTCTCATCTTCTGTTTTGTAATTCTAGTGTTCATACTGTAGAATTTTCTTCACAAACAATTAAAAAAAAAAAGTCATCTTAGAAATGAAAGCCGAAATGCTCATGTAAGCGCAAGACCCATTATCCTGGGAGCAGCATATGCAAAACAAATGTGGAGTATGATGAATGTAGAGGAGCCGACATGAGGACTAAGTGACTGAGGTGAACTTTTGTAGGGAAACTTCTCCCTTTTTGTGCACTCATTAGTCTTCCTTTCCAGGCCATGGCAGTGAGGTGATCTTGCAGGAAGAAGAATGAGAAGGTACAAAATACCTAATAAAAATGAGAATTATTGACTGATCCTACTATGTTACAAATGTGCCATCTTTCTCTTCCTCCCAAGAGAAGGGACTCTTTAGCAAAAGCCAGAAAGCCATTATTTTCTGGGTTTGCTCTTAGGGAGGTAGAAACTGCTTTCCTTTCTGATGCATGTGCTATTAAAGGAAAGCAGCTGACAGAACAGCTGCTCGCCTTGCCTGTTTAGTTTGTGGCTTAGCCGTCAATATTCAACATAGAAAGAAAGTGCTCTGCTAACAGCCAGTTTGCATTCCCTGCCCCCACTTTGACTGTCTTTCCCTCTGTCCTCTGCCAAGTAAAAACAGGAGACTCTTCCCCCCTCCATGATTAATGAAACTCTCCTTATTTGGTGCTGCCTCTCCTGGTGTGCAGCACAGAAAATCCTGTTGTCTGTGAGACAGCTTGAAAACAGCAAAAAAGTATGACTCTGGGGAGTTTCTTTTTTTTTTTTTTCTTTTTTTTTTTTTAAAGTAGTTGAGGAATAGGTCATTTTAGAGCTAAAACTTACAAGTCTGTGCAGAAGGTGGGCAGACCCCTTTATTTTCCTTAGATAAGCACTTATAGTTTTTGGAGATGACATACCAGTCTTTTTTAGGTCTCTTATTTCAATGCTTGTAGGCCTGTGTGGAGCTAGACACTTGAAAGTCCCTCACAGTTATTATCTATGAACTCATCTTCCATGCGGCTTTTTTGAAGGCCAGCCAAGACCATTAATCCCCACCTTCTAGAGCCCCTAATCCCTGCTGGGGCTTATAGGAAAGTTATTCTTGTACTCCCAGTGAAGCTGCTCTGGCAGAGTATCTATCCTGCTGTAACTTAAGGCAGGTTTATTAATGTGACTTTTTATCAGCTTGGAAATGGTACAACTCATAATGTAGCAATCTAACTTGGACAGTTTTACCCCATCTTGCTGAGTGGTTCATAGTAGTGAAATTGCCCAAAGGGAGGGAATCATTCAGGAGGTTGGTGTTCTCTTATCTCAGTGTGCTTAAGTATAATTAACAATAGTAAAACACTCTTTGCAGGCATGAATACATGCTATGTATTTTTTGGGGAATGAGTGCAAGTGAAGTGAAATCAGGATTGGAAGTGGTCTGCTGGGGTGATTCTTTGCAGTTGGATCACTCTTTTTCTCAGCCTGACATTTCTAAAGCCTCCTGGCTCTGCTTTTTGTCCAGATGTGACGAGACTGATGTAAGGCCCTCTTCCTCTGTGAGCCTTCCCCCTTCCCACCACCCTTACTTGCTCAAAGACTTCTCTTTGGCTCCAAGTAAGCTTCTCCAGACACTCAGGACTGGTTCAGGTGGGCATCCTTCCATTTATTGTCCTTCTCTAGGGTTCACCTTTGACTTTGACAGAAGAGAAGTGTGAACAATTTTACCTTCAGTTGATGTCTGTTCACTCTGTCGGTTTTAGTAGCATTGGCTAGCTCTGTGCTAAACCTTCTGTCGGTTGAAGTGGTTTATTAGGTGGCTTAGGGCCCTTGCTGTCAGGGAGCTGCGCTACCTCTCCAGTGATACATACTACAGGAAAATTGCAAAATTCACTTCAGCTTTTAGACAAATTCAAAGCAGTTTAAGTCCAATTTCCAGGGATGTCGTAAAGCTACTCTCTTGGGTGTCTGGAGTCTTCTGTCTGTACAAGTTCTGTGACCAGAATTAAGGTCTTCAAAGCCAGATAGCAGATGAAGTTGGCTTGGCTTGGCTCAGCTGTTAAGCATACTGATAAAGTATTGTAGGCTTCATGCCTAGAGTTCTCATGCCATCTCCTGCTGGAGCCATTGCTTACTTACCTGCATAGAAAAGACAACAAGTTCTGCAAAAAAGTATCTCCTCACCCCGAACAGAGAAGAACCTGAACGAAGGCCAGAAGGGAATGTAACTGATGGAAAACAGCAACTGAGACTCTGAAATCTGAGTCAGCAACCAGTCTCACTGCACAGTACAACTGTCCATGCACACTGGACTTCATACTGAGACCTTTGGAAGAAGCAAGGGCCAGTCTGTGCCAGGTAAATGCTGTGCTGCAGAGAAGTAGTGCTTCTGAACGTGATCATCCTCGAGTCCCGTGATGTATCTTAGGGAGCTGGAAGAGCAACAGGTAAGTCCAGCCTTTTCAGGTTCATCAGCAACTCTGAACACTTTCAGAGCACTAACTGGGCCTCTCTCATGTCTTCCCTAAAGCAATACTCTGGGAGCAAGTTCTCAAAAGGGAAATACAGGAATGCATAAATTAAATGTGATTCAGCCATCTTTCCTTACTTTTATAAGAATCAATGTTACAAGTTAGTGTAGATGATCTTATGTCACCCGCAAAAGGAGGGGATTTTAGCCTTAAGGGAAGAAGTCTAGCAGTACAAACTAGAGTTAGATAATAAATTAATAAAACATATTTATCCAGAGTGCTCTGAGATTTATGAAGTATTATGTGTCTGTAGCTGCTGTTGATATGCTGTCTGCCTGTTGTGGTGCTTATAGGAAGGTGCAGTATGGCAATATGCTTGCCATATGTGAATAGTAACAGGTCAGCCACTCCCAACTGATGGAGAGCTGTTATGCGTTTCCATTCTTGGGGGGGGGGGGGGGGGGGGGGGGGGGGGGGGGGGGGGGGGGGGGGGGGGGGGGGGGGG
>JAVJGG010000073.1:45185420-45215786 GCA_035590195.1 Aviceda cuculoides | reverse complement strand
ATGAAAACATCTCTGTATTATCAACACTGTTTCCAGCACAAATTCAAACCACAGCCCCATCCTAGCTACTATGAAGAAAATTAACTCTATCTCAGCCAAAACCAGCACATGCATCTAGCTCGTGGTAGTTAGGGGATGTTAATGTAAAAGGAGGAAAGATTTTTGGAAAGGATGTGCTATGTTTCACTATATTTTGTTTCACACATTATCTTCTCCCTAACATGTCTCTTTTAGTCATGCAATAGCCCAGCCCAGATTTCAAAGGATTTCTAGGAATCACAATAACCCCTGGAGAAAAATGTAACAGGGCAACGAAGCATCCCTACAAAAACTTCTTTCTAAAAGTGCTGAAAATATTTTTAATAGAAGGAAATGACTCCCAGGGTGGTTTGTTTAAAACAAATCATACTGCCACTTCTCTTTAAGTCTTTATTATTTCTTATTCTCTAAGCAATAACATAGGCTTATAAGAAGGAAGACCACGGTATCAGGCAGCTGGTAGGAAAATTAAAGAATACAAGCGTTTAATTCATGCCACTGACACCATGAGAAAGCAGAGGAAAATGCTGCTTCCCTATCTGCCTCAGATTTCTCAGCCTTAGAGAGAGACTGAGTGCTAAAATGCACAGAGCACTTGGTGCTCTTTCAGTTGTAGCTGCCAATGCTGATACTATTTCTGCCCTCTGAGCAGAACAGCAGCCACAACAAGGTTACGGTCACTCATTTTTGGAGATAACAAAGCCAGGAAATCCCTCCTCTGGGCTAATTAGGATAGAGCAGAGTCACAGCCGTAAGAGGTCCCCAAGGAAAGCAGAGCTGCTGCCATGCGGTAGGCTGGCTTCCCATGGCAGAATATCCCATTTGCGAGTTGGCTGGGCTCCGCGGACCTCCTGTATTTTGGCACTGCTGCCAGTACCTGCCTGGGATGAGCCAAATAGAGACAACTCTCCAGGCCAGCCTCTATCAGCTGCAATTTAATTGATTTTTTTATGATGGAGCAACACACCATAAAATTCAGAGCAGAGAGAAAGGACCATTTTAATTTCTCAGCTAGGCAGGAGAAATGACACATTTGTCTGTGTGAAGGCCATCAATGTTGCAGCTGTGGCCAGCTCTTCTTTCCCACGTGTTTGCTAACCAGGTCTTAAAAAAAGACATTGCTGAGGGTTTGTGCGATTGAAAGCAGCCTGGTGAGAATAGGATATAAAAGGAGCAGACTGAAGATTTGGCTTTTACATTACTCTGCTGACTAGATCTCAGGCTTTCTAGAGACTAAGAAATAAGAACATTCTTTAAGGCAGAACACTTCCCCTATCCTTCCATCACTTCTCTGTATTTCATGACTAATTTCCTATGATAAGGACAAGGAGAAGAAACAGTCAGGTTGGTTTCACAATTTCTTAAGAATCTGTTTCCTATAAGCAAAGAACCAGCTCAGAGCTTTATACCTGGCCATTTGGTCAGCAGCTGCATTTACAGAGCATATATATTGCCTTGAAAATGGAAGGAGCCCTCAGGAATAATGGTCTATAAACTAAGCTATAATTCTGCTGGCTCATAAAAGTACAGCAGAAGACCTAGCCTGGACAACCATGAAGATTACAATAGGACAAAGAGGCTGAGTAGGTTTATTTCAGGAGAAAGAGAGCAATGCAGCTCCAGGAGCCCCTCTTTGCCCTCCTCAAAACATTTCAGAACTTCCCTGTGTACACTTTGTCTCCAAAGTAGAGAGGAAAAGAAGACAGCTCAGTGCCCATGTCACTAAACAGTAAACAAAAAGCAACACAGCGATATTATTAGTGTGACTTCAATGACAACGGTTAAACCTTGGTACCACATTTATCTCAGATTCTTCTTTTGCTACAGTGCAAAGAGTACGAGTGAGTGGGATGTCGTCTGATTGACTGTCACAAGTTATTGCCAAATAGGAATTCGAGAGCTGCAGGATGGATAATGCAACAGTCATGACGGATTAAAAATCTGTCCTGTTTGATACATCCTGAGTAACTACAGCAACTATTTACGGATACTATGATGTTGATCAGGTGATCCAGTACCCCAAGTTTTATTACAGAGCAGAGAACTTGAGTACAACATCAGAAAGGGATGAAACTCAAGCATGGAGAAAATCAAGGTATTTTGCAGTCAGTGATCTTTTATGGACTCTACCAGCTTTGCATTTCTGCAGCCAAAAGGCACCCATGCTGAAAATAATCCAATACCAACATTAGCTTCTGGTCCCGGCTGTTTAAGTCTGGAATAATCCTGGTGACATCAAATAATTTAGGGGAGTATTTCTTCTTTTAAGAGTAAAAGAAATAAACTCGTGGAGAAGACTGGGATGCTACTAATAGCTCTGTGTCAGTGCAAGTATTAGCTATCCTGCTGGAGATAACTCAGGCTCAGGTCTGAAGATGGGATGCAATGGACTTTCTAATAGGGTACAATGCACACAATTACAGGAAATAAAAGCCGTTAGTGTAGCAGAGGAGGGGTATACAGGAACATTTAAATTCTCACTCCTTTTTTTTTTTTTTTTCCCCAGTGAGTTTTGACCTAGGAGGCCTGGGAAAGAAGGAAAACATCTAACAATCACAAATCACAGTAGGGCCTGCTTTGCACAAGTGATCACTTTTAACACTGTATTCAGTTGAATGCAGCACCTTTGGTTGCAGAAATCTGAGATACTTGGAACTATGGGGAAAAACAGTTGAAGTCTGCTCCTCTTAAATCAGAGAGCACCAAGTGTACTGAACTGCCCAAAGGACCCTGGTGCAAAATTATCAACAGAAGTGAATTGAAAACCCTCGTTAGCTTACTCTTCCCTTGTTTTTCTCTGATCCCTTTTAGAAGAAGTCAGGACTGTACCTTCCTGCTGGATTTGAATAATGAAGGTCTTACAGATCCTCTGAGATTTTCTTAGCCAGTTGCTAGATGAAAGACATCTCTAGACATCACCTCACCAAAGGCTTGTACCGGAGATAACAAATTGCATTCCTAAAATGAGGAGACATAAATGACAGTGAACAGGTTTCTGTCTTTCCTTTGATCCTGGGAGGGTGAAATGGAACACAGTATTTCGAGCTCTTCCAATGCAAAAGTTATTTTTGTTCCACTGGAATTTTTCCTCTTTTTTTTTTTTTTTTTCTTTACATAGCTTTGTCTAGTTTCCATTCTTGGCAAAAGCCACTGCATGAATGAAATTCCGTATCTACTGCAGGACTGCACTAGTGCGTGCTCTCCACACTACTTCATCCTCTCAGAGTCTGGGACAGATATGGATTCTTTCCAAAACTGTATGTGTGGCCAAGGAGGTTGGGAGGGTGGTTTTAGTTTGGTTTTAAGGCTTGCCTTCGAGATGCAAAATGGAAGTGCTTTAGGACATGTCTTGTTCTGTTCATAGGCTTTTGATCATTGGTTTAAAAAATATGAACAGTGGTCTTCAAAGAATGTCAGAACCATGGAGTGGCTGAGGTTGGCAGGGACCTTTGGAGAAAATCTAGTCCAACCCCCCTCTGCTTAAAGCAGGGTCACTTGGAGCAGGTTGCCCAGAACTGTGTGCTGTTGGGTTTTGAACATCTCCAAGAACGGAGAATCCACAACCCCTCTGAGCAGCCTGCCGCTCTTGAACTTAGTCCAAAGTAATTGTACCAACAGTGTTGGTTATATGGAAGACGATTGATTGATTTCTTTCTGACTTTTTTATTCTCACAACACTGTCATAAGAGGTGACCCGGGAGATTCCTGACAGTCAGATATTTGCCAACTGAGAAATGATCTCTTTATTAAAATCGAAGATGAAGACAGCTAAAGTCAGTTATGTCATGTTCTTGTTGATGCCTCCTAAGTCTCCCCATTCTATCGTTAAAGAATGCCGTATATACAGGCACCTGTATGTGTGTGTGTGTATATATATTGAGACATGTGCAAACAAGACTTCTTACTGGTGCTTTTAAATTTGGGTATTCTTTCTGCCTTGATCTTTGACGGAGATGTAGCTCCAGCTAATTATTTTTATTTTGCATAAGTGCTGAATGTAGCACTTTATTTTTAAACTGCTTTTACTTAATGGAAAATAATGCTAATAAGGGGCATATAATAGGCATGTTACCTGTCACTAGAATACAGAGATTCCCTGAAATCTTGAAGTACTAATGTTTATTTACTACTTTGCCTCCCTCCACTAATAACAGATGCGGCTACAGTGATCAATTTGTGATCAACTTCTTCATGGACCAGGATCACCATAAAAGCTTGTTCTTTTGGCTGGTGCAAAGCTTGTATTTTAAATGAGCAGTACAGAGCATTGAATTTCGCTTTGAAGAGGCTATTGTAGATGCAAGTGCAAAGGTGGAAGGGTTGAGTGCATTCATCTGTCCTTGCTGGCATAAGGCTGAAGTTTCTTGAAAAACATCATCCTGGATCGCAAGGCTTCTGCCCTGGAGAAGGTGGAGCAGACATGGAATCCCGTTGTGCTTGTTACAGCTGTAAATGTATATAGTCCTTTCATAAAGTCTTTCAGTGTTTAGTAGCTATTACAGTAGTCTTTCTTCTAGCCAGCTCCAATGAAATTTTTATTTGCATTTGGGAGCTTTTCATTACCTGGTGTGTGGATTGTGTAACTTGTCTCAAATGCACTCTGCAGATCTGTCTGGTGTTGGAGATATAACTGCCGTAATGGAGATGCAAAGCTGATGTCTGATTGTTGTATTTGTTAGGCTGGGCACCAGCCTCTTCAGAAAGACAAATCAAGCTGGTTTTCCTCAAGTTGCAATTTGTCTATACTTGAGAACTCAAGTAGATGTAAATTGTCCTTGTTGCCATTACTTCCCCTGGATGGTCTTCTCCTGGTCCCTGCAGCTTCTTTTGAAGTCCCTTTACTTTAACAAAAAATGGTTTCTTTTTTGTTAAATCAAGTACAGAAAATTAACATAAGTGAAGGTCTACATCTGAAAAGAGCAGCTATAAACTGAAATATAGCTTTAGTAAACCTGAAAAATGCTGGACTGTCAGCTTTCAGGCTGACTTTAATTATGGCTTTTACATTGACAGCAAGTAGGAGATGCACATGTCGAGAGAGGAGGTTATTTTATGGCTTTCCTCTAGCTAGTTTAGGATTTCTGCCCGGTTATCTTGTAGACTTTATCATTTGATGAAGCATAGTCTCTCCAAGCTATGAATGTCTGGAAGGCAGGAAGAAAATAGAAGTTATCTCAAATGTCCAGAAAACTGAGAGAATCTTTTTAACATTACTGAAGAGGCAGAAATACTGGGAGACTGTCTGCCGTCTTACTTTGCTAATTCACATGCCATCTGAATAATTGAATATGGTGAAAGCATGCTTCATTGGCTTCATTATTGCTTTCTTAAGTCTAGTTGATGAAAATGTCTCAAGCTTATGGAGCAGAAATGTTCATTAAAGATTCGTATGCAATCTAGTTGTAGAAGTTGGGTATATTTGCAGTACCAATTAACAGCACAAATAATGCTTTACTTCAAACAGTGGAGAAATGGCTCGTACCCTATGTAATGAAAACCTACAAAATGATGGATACTCTTTGGAAATACTAAATAAAAACCAGAATTATGTAGACTCTTACAAGGCATCATGAAATTGAAATAACTGCACTTTTTTAAGCCATCAGCTTTGAAATTATGAAGTTGCCATACCTTCAATTTTTATAAACTTGCATTAAAAAAAAAAGGCCTTTGTCAGCTAGAGCTCATTTTGTTCAAATGACTTTGCCTGTCGGTAGTCTATTGGCCTCACTGGGGTGGTTTCCGTTCTGCTCTGACAGTTGCTTTTTGTTTATTCAAAATATTAACATGCCCAAGAAAGTGAATGACTAATAGCATTAGCGAAGCACAGTTGGCATGCAGGCTGTGCTCACCACCTGCAGTGCTCACAGCCCCCTGCCTGCAGCCATCCTGAGCATCTTCTGCAGAGTCTCTTCAATTGCCTCAAATTTTCCCCATTCCATAGTATCGGTCCCAGCTGAGACCATAACTGCTTCCCAGCTTGTCTTTGTGGCTGCTGCCTGGAAAAATTCGTGAACTCACCTGGAATATAACTGCTGGTTTTCCTCATGTCCGTATGTAGATCAATGTGCAGTTTTCACATCTTAGTCAACTTCCCAATTCTCAATACAATTCTAACAAGTCTACCACGGTCAAGCCTCTGCTCAGTTGTCTTGTGGCTCTTGCGTTCATTTTCCTCTTTTGCCCGTTCCCTTCCACTTTCTTAGGCTTGTTTCCTTTTTTTACTTAGGCTTTTTTCCTCATCCAAAGTACATATATATGTGTGTTCCACCCAAGCCTTTACCTGAATTTAATGTTTTTGCTCATATTCATGCCTGCTCACGTGTTTACTCCAACTGTCCTCTCCCAAATGAAAGACCAGCAGTGCTTGGAGCACTCATTTCATTTTCTGCTTGGATCAGTCTTGGCTCCTTGCGTGCCTAGTGTGCAAGTTCAGTTACTCATGACTGAACAGGCTACAGACAGCTTGAGAATCTCCAGGACTGTTTCAGTGCATGTGTCGTGTCACTTGGAGCTTGTTTAACTTGTTTCATGTTGTCGGCTTTTTGCTATAGGAAAAAAAGCTCAAGTGAAAATAGCAGCCTGAATCAAAAGTTGAGGGAAAAGTTATTAGTGACCTAGTAAGTGGAAGTAGTGAGATATCAGACATGGAAGAGGAAATGACTCTGAGCAAACTGTGTTATGAGGAAGCAATAGTGGCTGAAGCTCTGCCATGGCTTTCAAATTCTGTTGACAGCCTGAATCACAACTTCATTAAACCCATCTAAAGTGAGAAGTTAAAACATCATGTTTATTATCTTGCGTGTGGCCATAAACTGATTGTGCAAGTGAACTGAGATTTGCATCAAGCCTTTGGAGCTATTTTATGGTTATCAGTTACGTGGTTCAGTAGCACTGACTTCTGTATAAAAGCCCAGACTTCTTAGGGACACCTTGCCATATCCCAAATCCTTTGCAGTCTGTCACCGGTTCCCAAACCCTGCCTGCATGATGGATAGCATGTACTGCGGCTTGGTAGTCCTGAGTGGAAATAAATACGTTGTCCTTGCGTTTCTCTGTGGAGGCAATGATAGGAACTTCTTTGCCTTCACTTCAGTTGTGCACTTTTTGACTTGTCTATAGGAGCTTGGAGGTTCTGGGACTTATTTAATGTATTCTGTATACTTAAAATTAGCCAGAAAGCTGTTGGAGAACTTGTTCTGAGAAGGGAAACAACTCTACAAGTGCTTTGTCTGTTGTAGCAATCCAGGCATAAAACCACCAATGCCCCAAATCTACCTTCTATGTACTTGACACTCCTTTTGCCCTTCATAAAGAAGGGAGACAATTACTTAAGCTGTATAAATAATAGTTGGAAACTCTTTTGCTGTATTTATGTATTGTCTGAAGGAGAATGTGGTTTTGTATGACATGACTCTTACTGAAATCCTGATGTTGCTGGAAGCCCAAACATGCATTTGAAATTAGTAATAAGATATTTTATGTGATACCTTATGTAAGCAGACCCTTAGTTTGACACAGAGGTTGGCAGCACAAGTGGTGTGGCAGACTGGAGCTGGAAACTGCTGTTTGCTTTAGCTCACAGAAGTTGAGAAAGCTGCCGACTGCGCTCTGGTTTAAACAACTACTCAAAGTTTGAAATAATTGTTCGATTTTTGCTATGGAAATATCTATAGCCTTCTACTTGTGGTATGATGATGTATGCAGTATCAGGTACTTATGCTTGTCGAGCAGGTCTTGAGTATCTGGACTGGACAGCCTTCCCTCTGCTAGTGAGATGGTAGCTGTACATCACTGCATTTTTGGGTAACTAATTCCTGAATATAAGCCTGTAATTCAGGACACCCATTTTGAGGCTGTTGCATTGGTTTTTCTAGCAAGTGAGTTGAACGTGAATTTGTAAGCAGTGTTGGAGAGACTTTATTAAAGATCCCTTGACCTCCATGTCACTACATCTGGGAAGACGCTTCTAGTAATTTGAGTGATTTCCTGTGACTCAGGCCAAAAACAAAGCAGAGAACTTACTGTGTTTAACTTTTTTAAAAAAAAAAAAAAACCAACCAAAAAACCCCTACTGGTTCAGACTGTGCAAAAAAAAAAAAAAAAAAAAAAAAAAAAAAATCATAAAAAATTAGATTAGGTCATAGGTTTGTTGTGCCCAGCCATGGAATATAAGAAACATCAGCAGCTTGATTCATTGAGGTGTCCTTTCTTTTTGAATGATAGATGCAGACATCTTTTTCATGGAGGACTCCCTTCAGGATACTGTGAAGGAAGATGACTTAGCATATATCTGCTCCCTGCTGTCCTGTTTTCTTATGCCTCAACGGCCACTGCTAAGTGCTCATGAGAGCCTCATCTAAGAAAAGCAAGCTGACTTATGAGAAGAGAAATGGGAATTATGACTGAGCTGTCCCTGTTCCTTCCAGTTGGGGATTTTGTTCTGTATGTAGTTAGGAGCTAATTTTAAAGGAGCAAGTGGATCTGATGAAATAATATACATGCTTCTCATAAATCTGTGTATCAGAGTGTGTCCTTTAAACAAACAAACAAAAGTGAGGAAATGTTGCTTCATTTCTTATTCTTCTTAGATGTGCTACTTTTGTGAATAGATTTCTCTTGCCTCTTTGGCATAAAGGTTGCTCAAACTTTATTTGGTGGAGGAGAATATGTAGTTAATACTAGTAGGGATACAGCCACTAACTATCAAAATCGGTGTTAAGTGGAAGAGCAGAGGCTGAGTACAGCTCACTTGGTACAGGGTAGGGACGTGTATCTGCTTAGGAGACCAGCAGCCTTGCAGGACTCTGGAGCGGGTGGAAGTGCTGTGTCACTGCGGGGCTGGCGGGGGCAAGCACTCTGCCCTGCATGACTGGCAGAGGCTGGTACCTGTTGGGTATGTGCTTCTCTGGGAAAAATCATCTATTCCCTCTGCCAAAAATCTGAGGGAAGTGAGTCAACGTCTTGTGCCAGGTATGATTCTCTTTAAACACTTTACAGGTTTTCAAGGTTGGTGGTGGGTTTTTCTGTGTTTGGTTTTTTTTTTTTTTTTTGTGGGCATCATCCCCTGCCCCCACTTGCCTGCTCTCCCCTTTCTCCATCTTCAGACGAGATGCACAAAAACTGGGTCAGACAGATCATGACTTTAAATTCAAAGCCTGTGCATGCCCAGAGGCATGTACACAGCAGTGCAGTTAAGGAAGCTACAAAATGGAAATACAAAGTTCAGGAAATAAATTCCACTCTTCCCTAGATGGGAAGCTAGAGGCAGTGGCTTGTGCAAGTAAGAGTTGTTTGTACTGCTTCTACTTTCAGAGGGTGGCTGGATGAGATGATGTTTCTTGAAAGTTATTCCATTAGGTCACTTAAAGTAAAACTTCTGCAAGGAAGTGCTAGTCTAACTTCTTTGGGATCTCTAGGATGTTGTGAGTTTGTGACTCTCTAAATTGGTTCACAAAGCACAAGTTCTGCATACATAGCAAACTTCAGCCTTGTGGATGTGGTGAAACATCAAATAAGATGGTGAGAACACCCAGAAAGGAGCTCATTTTGAAAGGGAGAGACTAAGTGAATTGGGTAAATAGTAGGAGCTCTTTGGAACAGGATGCCAGGATATGGGGTCTGTGATATGGGTAAGAAATGAAAATAACTCTTCTGTATCTTTCAGATTAGCCAACAAGAAAATGGAGTTTATTTATCAAAATGAACAGGTTACTCACTGGGTACAAAAAGATTCTGAGCATAAAAAGGAACAGATGGGGCAAATACTGGGTATAACAGATCAGCTGTTGCTGGAACATGAAGAAGTATAAACAATTCTTTTTTTTAAAAAAAAAAGTGAATTAAGCAAATATGATTTATTTGCTGTGGAATAATTTGAAGATTTTCTGGAACGGATTGAGGAATGTCTAGCTACAGGAAAACTCTTTTCCTTGTCTGTAGTACAGCTGTCACTGTGGGACTGGTAATGCTATGGTCTGCTCCTTTCCACACCTTTCCTCTGAGCAAAATACTTACTCAACTTGGTGTTCTTCAGGGAGGACTCGACTCTCCTCTGAGGCTCTTCCAGAGATAGAAATCTTGAGTCATGCAGGTTGGTGGTAGACCATTGCTGCTGTTATTCCCTCTGCTATTTAACAAACAAGAGGACCTCATCAGCTGTCTCACAGATGAAGAATTATTTAATAAATTTTTAAACTGCTGCCTTCTGAAAACTTGCTCGTTCCTCAGTTTTGCCCTTTTATCTTAAAAGTTAATGTCAATTCATATTCCTTGTACTCTGTTAATACCTGATTTGCGTAGCTATGTAACACACAGTGTATTAAGGTACATCTTGATGAAGAGTCTTGAATGCTTCCTATACGTAGCTAATTTTGTTCCATATGAATGAAAATGGCATAGGAAGCATGTCTTGCTAAGCTGGTCAGCACATGAATATGCTTCAGGATTTGCTTCCTACCCTTGGGCAGAATCTGTGCAATGTACTTATTTTCCTTTTGTCTTAGTTAACTCTATAAGCCCTAGTTCAAACTGGGAGTCTGTGAACTGGTGTAGTTTGGCTGCTCTAACACCAGAAATGGAAAGAACAAAAATTGCTTCTAGTCCAGTTCTAGCGGTGTTCTGACTGTCCTTTGATACTACCTGGGCTGTTGACGGCTTCCTATAGCCACTGTGGTGCTTTGGGTTGGGGCAGCCAGTTGTTTGCCAGGCACTTTTATGTGCCTGAGATACCAGTTCTGTATTTGCTACAAAAATGCAAAATGGATTTTTATTAGTTAATTAAGTATTAATACACCAATTTATTTTTTTTATACATAGTTTCTGCGTTCCATATTAAGTTAAATATAGAGAAGGAAACATCCTGCTGATAAGTCTGCATAACCTCATTACTATTTTTCCCCAGAAATGAGATTGCTTTAGTGTCCTAGTTCCTATGTAGATCTGAAATAGAGACATTGTCAATGCTATTTTATGGCAGCTGTTTCATAAAGTGCTACCGCACTAATGTGGAGGAAAAAAAAGCACGATGTGAATCCATCAGTTGCTTGTGGTGGAATATTCATTCATATGTTGGAGGATGATCTGGGTGGGATTAGCCTTGATTTGTATTTAAGAATTCCTAACTGCTTCTCTAACCCCACTCACACAGCAGGTCCTGCTGCCACTGGGGCTCCGGAGGCATTTGCTCCCGCAATTGAAGTGCAGTTGTTCAGGTCTAGAGGAAAGGTGACTGAATATCTCAGTGGAACAAGGACTAAATAATTTCTGGGCCATCTAAATGCTGCTTATAAGCTTGCTCTGACTACAAACCAATGATTATGGCCATACATGTTTCTATGCAGTCTGGTGTTGGCCATAGATGGTTACTGGGTTTGGATCATGGAGAGGAGGGGATGCTAAATGATAAAGGGCCTCTCTATAAAGTAGTTGGGTAATAGGTTCCATTAGAGTGGGAGGATGGCAATGACTTGCTATTTGGACAGACCCTAAATTAAGCTGTCAAGAGGAAATGGTCCTAAAAGGCCACTCGTGTTCCTGGAACTAAAATGGCAGGAATGCTTAATCTGAAGCGAACATGTGAAAATTGTGAGCTGATAGTTCAGTTTATGGACTGTAATCTACTGCTGATGAGCATTTGGAGTGAGGTTAAAAAGGGAGGTTTTCCCAAATGCCATTTACATAAAGTTTCAGGTTCTCGATGGGTAAACCTTGCTGTGCTGGCGTTGGTGCAGAACCAAATATGATACTACGAACATGAAGGACTTGTGACATCTGCAAAGTCTGATTCAGCCCAACCTGGCATGCCTGCTGTGAAGAGCAGGAGTCGGATTTTTCTTTCGGCATCTGGTGTGTTCACTAAGCCTTTGCTTGTTTATTCCTCAAGTTATTGGATGTTCTCTAGCTATTTTCTGAGAGTACCCTTGATTCTTGCATTTTCTAGCATTGTGAAGCAGCTTGTTGAAAATTTTAAATATTGTTTTTTCTTCCGTATGCTAAATGAAATTTTTCAGAAGAAAAAGATGTAATGTTCATAGCTCCAAATTTTTTTGTGGACATTGACTGACCTAAAAGCCATCATTTCACTTTCAAGTTGAAAGCAAGGGAGGACATGGTTGAAATGATGGCTATTTAAGAGTCCCATTTCTTCCTTGGAAGAGACTAGCCAATGCAAAGATAAAACTTCTAGAAGTGACTTACTTCCCTGGTTGAAACTCAGTAAAGGGTAATATGGTCAGTTGTGCGCAGATCTGTATGATGGTGTGCCTTGGAAATAGTCAAGAACTCCTGTCTGAAAGAAACTTTTTTTAACAAGACTCTTTCACTTAAGTATAAAGATGGCTTTTTTTAATAACCATAATTCATTCAACTGTGACCATGCACAAAGGGTTAAGAGCTCCAAACCTTTCACCTTTAGATTTCCATTAAGCGGTAATTCTTCAGGGCCTTTATCTAAACCAACAAACACTGTAGTTGCTGCTTGAAATCTGACCTTTTATTGTTAAAGGAAAAAAAGCATAGATTTAACTGAATTAGTTTCCATAATATACTTGCATGCAATTACATAAACAACAATATCAGTGTGATACCATTGTTTATAAAGAATGTGAAATATTGCCTTATACAGGCTTGAGCCTGTAGGTATGTGTCAGCGGCCATAGACTGCTGACGAAGAATTTCCTGTAGTTCAAGGAGTAGGAGCCTTTGTTTTTTAGGAACAAGAGGATCTATGTTCTGCAGTCTCCATGTAAGTCAGTGACCCTGGGCTGCTGCGCAGTGGCCACTTGGGTCAGGCCTTCATTAACCATCACATACAGATGCCCATTGTGTTTTCTTGTGAGTGTCTGTGCCTCTTTACGTACGCAGTCCTGTATCTTCAGCTCTGTTTCTCGTTTTCTCCTAATGTAGCTTGGTGGTTCTTGTCTAATAGAGTGAGGATTGGTCAGAAAATGATGACTCGCTTTACCTAAGCTCCTTCGTATCCTTTTGTTGTTGAAACTCTGAACTTGTTGCTTCCATGTCCTTGTTCTCTACTAATTCTCAACCAGGCACTGCTGCATTGGCTTGCCGGACTCCTAAGGCGGAGTAAATCTTTCACTAACAGGGAGAATCTCTGCACAGATTGTGCATCTAATAGCGAGTGTAATACAGATCAGCATCAGATTCCTTTGTGCATCCAAACATAGACCAAAATTAAAGGAAGCTGAGCTACCCTAGTAGGAGTAGTAAGTATGCTAATTTAGATACTAATGGCCCTTTATGGTTTTGGTTTTTACAGTTTGTACCAGACAATTTCTGCAAATGGCTAAAATGGATGAATAGAGCTTTTGATATCTTTGCTGTTTTGATAGTGTCATGCATACAGAACATGGGCTAACACTGCTCTGAAAGAAAGTTTCAGAAATGCGCCTTCTGTCAATCAGAAGTGGTGGGTTTTGCTCCCTTAGACAGCTTTCTATAAATTCATGTCAGTATTCGTTGGCTGTTGTTCCCAATAATAACTTCAAAAGGATGAAATGTAGGGGAAAAAAAATAATTGTTTATGGGTGTATTTGTTATGCCAACCTGAAAGCTTTAGCTGCAAAAGAGATGAATCAGTTCAGGTACATTTTCTGTTTAGTGCCAGGAAGTTAAATTGAATGCTGAGATACAAATCACAGAGGAAAAGATAAATGGTGCTTCTTTCCACTTAATTTCTAATTTATAGCTTTTATATATAATGTGTATGTGTGTACTTCACTATCTTTTTTTCGTGTAAGCATTATTAAACCTTCACCTTCCAGCACAAATCCCAGGGCTAGAGTGGGTTTGTTGGTATTAGCAAGGTTCACTGAGGACATAAACATGCTGCAGGACCCTGTCAAAGGGATCAAAAGCATCACTGAAGTATACATCAGAGATTATGTAAAATCCTAATCTCCATAGGGGAGGCTGGGTGGAGTCCAACCCAAGAACTAAATTCCCTTGCGTCATTTGTCTTTCTGCTCTTGAGGGTATGTAATTAACTCGCAAATCTGGGGCAAGGCAGAAATAAGTGTGTAAGATTGTGTTTATGCTGGCCATGTACCGTTGTTTTGTTTTTGTTTTTGTTTTGTTTTTTAAATTACTGATAAAATATCATATGAAATGTAATGTTCATGCAGTAAAACCTGATTTAGATGATCTAGCTGTTTGTTTCTGTACTGGCATGGGTTTTTTGTAAACATCTGGGAATTGAGTGCTAAAGCAAATGTTTCTTCTTGTGTTATGGCGCAGGAGGCACACAGTTGTCAACATCAAACTCCATGTAAACTTAAAAGGTCTCTTATTAAAATGTTACTTTCTTTTTCTTCTTCCCCACATCACTTTTCAGGTTGCAAAGGTGCTAAAGCATGGCTGACTTGGATCACAACCTCAGTCTTGCGGATGCTCTGACAGAGCCACCTCCCGAAATTGAGGAAGAAGTGAAAAGGGACTTCATTGCCACTCTGGAAGCAGAGAAATTTGATGATGTGGTTGGAGAAACAGTAGATAAAACAGACTATGTTCCTCTGCTGGATGATGATGATGCAAAAGCTGGGAGCCAGGAACCAAAAAGCAAACCCCATGCAGACGGTATTCAGGTGGAACGTAAGTGTCTAAAGCACAAGACCAAAAAGCCGTATCACTTAAGCATCAGAGAACACTTTTGCTTATTGTAATATTGCTAGGCCTGCTAAAACAGGACTTTTATATGTTGCTGGTTTTAGTCTGAACAATTTATTTTAAAAGCAAAGATTGAGATCAAATCCTGTTTCTTGCTTTTTTACCTTCTTCTGTTCAGTTCTTTAGCCTGTAAAATAAGCTGTCATTACTAGTTCACAGAAGATGCTATTATTTATGTAATACTTTGCGCACAGCCTTGGGCTTCTCAGAGGAAGCACTGTCTGAAGTGTGTGACTGCTACGCTTATATATATACAGTGCGTTCCATGTCAAAATACTAGAACTGTGCAAGATACCACCACTCTGGGTAACAGCAAATCCAAGGTGTAAAGATCGATGACTTGCTGTTGCTGGTGATGTCTGCAGATTGGCATCTTCATAAGGTCCACACTTTTGGGAACTTCAGACTCAAATATTTATTAGCTAAAGCTTTGTTTCCCCACTGATCCAAGGGTCTACTTACTTTGATTTCTTGCTGCATGTATATGCTGGTTATGTGCATATATAGTAAAATATGGTGCTGTCTCTGCTGGAACATTTACTAGCCCAGTTGATATTTATTAGTGGTAATAGTTTTATTAGAAACTGCTTAGAAAACAGAGAGGTTTAAACAGATACTTGCTTCTCTAGCTGAGTAAAAAAGGAAAACAGTGAGATTTGGGGGTCATACCTTAGGTTTCTTTCTCAGTAAGCAATTTGTATTCTTTGTATCTTTGCCTGTGTGGTGTTCTGCCCTTGCTGCCCCCAGCCAAGCGAGGCTAGCCACCTGGGACACATAGTGTCTTGATTTTTTTTTTTTTATTAGTATTATTTTTTGGCCTTGATCTATACTATGTAAAAGAAGAAAACATTTACTTCTAGACAGGTAACCCGGTGACTTCTTTGAGAAGAAGGTTTTTCTTTTTTTGCCTTAATCCTGATGCTCATCAGTGTTGATGAAAGTGGGATGTGTGGAAGAACTATAGTGATCACTCATCAGAATAAACAGGACCTCCAGGACTACAGAATGGGGTATTACACAATGGGGATTTCTGGCCTAAGACGCTTATTTGCATTGTTTAGAAGTGTACCAGGTGCCTTGTAATACAAAAAATGTAACTTTGAATTTTCCATACTAAGGTATTTCATTAAATGGTAACAAGTAGGAAGGATGGAAGTAGGCAAAGACATTATAAAACTTTGAGCTTTGGTCAATTCAGGTGTGTATTACTGTATTCAATTACAGTACCTCTAATAGTAGGTGTTTTATATTTTAGCATTGCAGAAGTGGGAGTAACAGAGAAACATGAAAGCTTGTTAACACTTTTGCATACGATTTAAGAATGTTTTAGTATAATGCTTTGCTCTAGAAGTTACAAATTCTAAAACATCTCGGCACCAGAATTTGTGTGTTAAAATCATTATATAATATTGTTTTAAAATGCAAGTTCTGTAAGTTGTGTCCTCCCAGACATGTATCCCTTGAACATTACCACCATAACTCACTATTTCAAATAACTTCAGATTCTTGAAGCAGGTGTAATGAGGCCTTTTGGGTTTGCTCAGTAATTAAAACTTATTGAACTGCCCTGTGAGAAGACTGCCAGTTCCTGTATGCAGAACTGAGGTAGAGATATCGGAGTGCTAACACAGGTTACGTTTTGGGCCAGGCTCTTCTATTCATCTGCATCTCTTGGCTTTTCTAACACCCTTTCCCATCCGCAGTGCCTTCCCTGGCTGTACAACCAGCTGTTTGTCTGCTTGAGCAGAACTTGTTTCCCTCCTACATGGCAAGGGAGGGGTGCAATTTCTTGTTCTTGGAAGTTTGTTTTTCCCTTTTTTGGGAGAGCTGGAGGACAGTTATGAGCATTATCTAAATCTTTGGCAAGATGAAAACAAGACCCTAACTGAAGAAATTGGAGAGCTTGCTTGCCTCAAGTGGATAAGATGATGTTTTTCAGCTTTCTCACCTTGTACCACAAGAGGAAGGGCTATCAAGCTCTGCATTTAAAAACGGTGTCAATTTACTACAGGCCAGTTTTAGGATTTCATCCTGTTATGTCTTAATTTGTCTAATCTGTTTTTCCCTGAAGTGATAAGGATACCTATTGCTTCCATGAGATCTATTCATTGTTTGTGACTGTTTAAAAAAATATAGTAAAGCTTAATGTACTTGCTTTTATTGAGGCTATAGAATAAATGAGCCTGGGTGAGGTATTACAAGATCCTAATGGGGGTGTTAGGTGTTCTAGTGCAGTGCTTTGAGTGTAACATGAAGTTTTTGGGGAAGGGAGACTGCTGTGTGAAAGGCAGCAAGAGTTTTATGTGCCTGGCTCCAAATATGACTGGAAATAGCTTTATTTTCCTGAGGGAGAAGAGTAGCTTTCATGGATCAGGCTTTTCAGCCCCCACTTGTTAATTTATTTATGTTAAAAGGCACAAATGTGTTCAGACAGCATGGTCTCTGCTACTGAGATTGCCTTTCCCCGGTCAGAAGAGGTTTAATCATATGTCCTATGGCTCTAGCCAGGCTCTAGCTCTACCATCTCTGCTCAAGGGTTTTCTTTCACTTTTTTCCTAAACCCAGGGGCCAGACTAGACAAGTGTAATGATCAGATGGGCCCCCATCATGGACCTGGGTGAATACAGAGAGATGGAGACGTGATGAGTAGTTGTATGGTCACCTACAAATTTGTCCTAGAATAAACCTATAATAACAGTTAACTTATTTAAAAATATCATTGGAAAAGCATAGCTTAAAAAGAAAGGGGTTTACTCTTTCTAGCACCTGGATGGACATCATAATTTGGCAAATTCGGGGGTAATCCTCTTATGACATTGTGGGCTTTACATAACGCTGAAGGATCGCTTTAGGTGCGTGCTGCCCTGTTTGCAGCTAGCTTTCCTTGTAATTTCTAAGGCTCCAAGTTGTTTAGAGGGTACTGCGGAGCTTCCAATTAAAGTCATGGAGGCTGTAGTGGCAGTTTTCATTAGGGTGCTCCCGTGAAGTAAGGGATATGCATCCTGAAGGGCAAAGGAAGAGATATTTGGGTGGGAGCAAGTTCCAGCTGAAAGTACTGTGCTTTAATAGCTTGCAGCAGGCAGCAGTGCTCCTGTGAAATGTTTTAGCTGAAGTGAGGATCAGTATTGTTTCTGAAATGTTTGGCTGTGTATTGCTGAGGAATTGCGCACAAAGCTAGGTCTGCGGCGTAACTGTTCGTGGCCTTGTACACAGCAAATGCATGTCTTGCATTCTTGCACTCGCTCTGTTCGCAAACTTGGTGATGAGTCTTAACTTTGTATACAGTTTTTTAATAGGGAAACAAATCCTGAGCACGATGTAAGTGATGAAGTTCTTTTAATTTGCAATGGACAGTGGCTTTGGGGCTTTTTTCGAGCACACATGTTGCCACGAGATGGCTCTGCTGGCGCTGTGTGATGCTGCTGGACAGACACTGCTGCACAGCGGAGCAGACCATCCTCCCCTGCTATGGCAACAAAACACAGCTCCAGAGCCTGAGACCCGAGGCCAAACCACAACATTTCCCTTTCCTTTTACCTCCCTTTCTGCACTAGGAGTAAGCGTGATTCTTGCAGAAGGCAGCAGGTTTTGCTTTTGCAAAAGAAAGTTTAAATGCTGTCACATATGAAAGTGAAGATGGAGAATGTTCCACATACCCCAAAGTTTCAGAGAGATCAAAAAAGTCAACAAGCGATGTTAAGATACTTGTATCTTTATCTCCTGTGATACATTAAACACCCACTCCCTCTCAATGTCTGTGCATCCTCATTCCTGCCCCAAAGTTGTTAAAACTTCTGAGTAGTGTAAATCCCCATATTGTCTTTTTGTACAAAAACAAGTATCGAGCATGATCTGAGCCCACTCTCAGATCTGTCAGATGCTTGTGATATAAACATTAAAAATAGTTCAGAGACATGCAGGTGACACCAAAGGTGCATTCCTAAGCTGTGTGTGTTTTGTATGCTCTGCCCCAGATTTCAGCAGCTTTCCCAGCACCTCATGGCCCAGCTGCAGAAACTGCAGGTTCATTTCAGCATTAGGGCCTTGTACCAGTAGTCTGTTGGGAGCATATTTCAGTGTGAGGTGGGTTTTTTTGGTGTTTTTTGTTTAAAGTGCAGATTGTATTGTAAAGCTGCCTGGATCTTGGGTTGAGTTGCTTAACTACATAATATACATCTATTTTCTTAAAGAAGAAGGAGTGCCTTAAGTATTGTCTTGATAAGCCAAAGTATTCTTGAAAGTTTTTCCATGTTTTGTGAACTAAAGTGGTGAAATTAATCTAGTTGTTACAGTTCACAAAGCAAAATTAATCTTTTTCTAGCTCAGTTGCTTTACACTGATTTAGCATCACTCGAGTAATATTTGTGCTCAATTAACGAACTTCACGTGGGGTTCTCTAACATCTAGCCATCTTGGACTCAGTCCCTACACAGGCAGGCAGCGATCGGACAAGGTGATTAAACCTTCAAGCTTCAGCTTCCTATTTCAGAGGGAGAGGTGCGAAGGTGGGATAGGGGATCTTAGTGGAAATTAGTATGGCAGGTCTCCTTTTCCTGCTCTTGGATGCCAGACCGGCCTGTGCAGCTGTGTTTCTGTTAGTGCCATCTGACAGTATGTGTGTGCTTCTGAAAGCTCTGGCATCCCAGAAACACAAAACCAAGCAAGCCTTGGCTTCCATTTACATTCAAATTATCTGTAATTCTCATGGTTAGAGAATTAAGCCTGAGAATCCAAACCAAGTGTTTATGTCATACTGCAGTGCCAAAGGGCAAGCAAAATTCTAAGTCTCTTTTTTTTTTTTTTTTTTGACTCTGGGAGATGATGTGCTTGATTGCTATTGAGAAGCCATTTTGAGACAGAATATTTAAACATATGAGTTGAAATAGCTTAAGTTACTTGTTTAAGAGTTACCAGCTAGTTTTGACTGTATGGTATCATACATGGTACTGTTTATCAGCTTTTTTTGTTCCCACTCTTTTTTTTTGTTTGTCTGTTTGTTTTTTTCCCTAAGCTTTCTCACAAAGTTGTGTTCAAGTCTGAGCATACAAATATGTGATAGGATGATAAAACATGCAAAATGACTCTCATCCACAACCCATCCGCCCTACCCAGGCCTGCAGAGAGCTCTTTTTTTCTTTTTTTCTTTTTTTTTTTCCTCCCCTCTGGTATCCCATGCCTACTACAGAGCAGGCTGTGGGTCTGACGGTGGAAATGTACTCAGTTGTGGTTGTGCTCCCGTGTGCACTATGCCAAGTCACTGCTGGAGATTAGCATTTTTTATATTGGCACTGTCCATTTGCTTGAGATTATCGGTTTAGCAAATGCTGCCTTAAATTTGTTTATATAAAAGCAATCCTTTGATCCACTAGCCAGATGCAAATACTATCTTGTGATTCTGATGAGGATTATGTAGTTACAACATCTTGACATGTTTTTGTTTTCATGCAATTTAGAATATGAGGGGAGGAGACCTGGCCCTGAGAAAATTGTTGGGTACTTTCACGCTGCACTCTAGCTAACCAAAGTAAGTTAGATTTGCTCCAAAGGAGCTGACCTTCAGAGACATAAAACCAAAAACTACTAGTGCTGGCTGGAGTTGTTTGATTTGACCTGATTTTCTGGAAGCTTGTCTTCCAAAAACGCTAAAACTGTAAAGAAAACCATTTAACCTGCTTTTCATCCTTCCCAAGAAGTGCAGGAGGAAAGACATGGCATTTCCGATTCTTCTGCTTGTTTGGGAACTCACCATTGAGTCTAAAATCTTCTTTAGATTTCATCTGGTTAAGTGCTTGATTTGGAGAGACCCTGGCTTGACTGAGCCACATGATGCATGTGCAACAGTCTCCTGCTTATCCCTGTGTATTTGCAGAGCTTTTTGAGAAAGTTAAAACCTATTGCCTGTATCAGACCTGCTTGCAGGTTCCTCTGCCGTTCAGGTAACTGGAGCCACTTTTCCTGGTGGCTTTGATGGTGGAGAAGCAACCTTCTGCAGCAGCAGGGTGTGCGCGGAGCGCAGCTACTGCGGTTACTGCTCAGCGTGTCGGGAGGGAGAGGAATGTCGCAATGGTGTTAGCTTATTCTTTTGCCCTAATTCCTCTGCTGTTGAAGCAAATGTGGGTTTTTTTGTTTTTTTTCTTTTGTCCCGTCCCCGCCCCCCCCCCAAATAAGTCAATGTAGGGGACTGAGTAAGGTGAAGCTTCTCTGAAGGAATGTGTTTGTGCTTTGTAGTCTTGAAGCTGCACAGAGTTGAGAGCCCTGTCAGCTCTATGGAAGGTTAAGCCAGAAACGCAGCTGGCTTTAAGCTGTCCTTGTTTTCATCTACCATAGTGTTTGGTGACTTGACTGATATTTTGGTAGGGTTTTATTGTCTTGTTTTAAGTTTGCAGAGCCCTTGGTAGGGGAGGGTGGAGCGTCCTGGCTTTTCTTTTTGATAGAAGACAGTTGGCTCGGATCACTTGGTACCTAGGAGATCCATCTCTAAATGAAACTTTTGTACAGATGAAGTATTTACTTTCTGAATGCCTGAAATGCACGGAATTACCAGAAGTGCCACTGAGTAGACTATATGCAGCGCAAAGCTGACCTCAAGTGCACACAAACTGCTCATTCCAGTGCTACCAAACCAGTCTTACAGATGAACGTTTTTTGCAACCCGAAGCAAGTGCTCAAAGTATGCACACAGACTTGCAGACCAAATCTGTAGCATTTAGCCATATTTGTGATCAAGTGGAGTCCTGTTTTTAACACGTAAATAACGATGGTAGCATCAAGACCAGACTATGAAATGTTTCAACAGCTGTATTGGCTGTGGAAGGTGTAATGATCAGGTTTGGATGAAACTGAAAGCAATTATGCGATCATTTTGTCCAATTTAAAACAGAACTTGCACTCAAGTTTTCAATTACAGTTTAAATACTGAAGGAATGGGCGTGAGTTTGTGGGCTGTGGTAGTGGGGGTTGCTGTTTCTTTTCCCCACCACCAAAAGATTTTTTTTTTTGACACGTTTAGCATGAATGAAGACTAGAGAAGACTTGCAAAGCCTCTGTGACAGTGGCGTCATCACTTACCTTCATTAAACCAGTGTTATGATGCCCATTTGAGCAGGACTTGAGAAAACTTATAGCTCTTGCACTTGGGCTAAGCAAAAGCTTCCTTGCTGTTAACGGGAAGGTCCAGCAGGACCTGTGTAGCTCCACTGCGTAATTCCTGGGAGATCTCATTGTAAGACCTGCTGTTCCATGAGATACCCAGCGTACCTTTTGGCACCTGTGAAGCAGTGTTGTATAAACCATCCCATGAGCCTGACTTCTCCTTGCTTGAACTGATCAGTAAACTCGGTGACTGGCAGTAGTTCTCCCAGGTACTAGTTAAGATGGTTCTACTGTTACAGTAAATACCAGACCTTGTAAAGCCTGACAGCAGGAGGAGCTGGTGTGTTTAACTGCTAAGAAACAGGTCCAGGGATTCCTGTAGTATTTTCAGCTACTTGAAGAGGATGTAGGTGTATGTTTTTCTATAAGCTGTCTGGCAAGTTCATGTTGAATTTTTGTAAAACACCAGGATGAGCCACTGAAGTAACTGGAAAGACTTTTCTTTTGCTTTACTGAGGGTTGGATTAAGCCCTAAAGTGGTGTGTCTAAAGTACACTGGTCATGTAGCTTTGTTTTAAAACTGCTTGAGCTCAGGGAAGGGACAGCAGCAGCTGCGATAACTGAATGTATGCCTCTTTGGGAGTGATTTTATTTTATTTTCTTATCGGATTAAGCCATTGCCCTGCGTGTTTCTTCCCAATAAGCAGAACTGAAGGCCTGAGGAGCTCAATTGCTGTTAGAGCTTGTGTTGCTTGTTACGCTTAACTAATACTACTCAAGTATTGTTCTTGCAGTGACTTGTCTTCACTACTTCACAACTGGAAAATGGGACAAATTCTTAGAAATTAAGTAGAGTTTATTTAAGAAGATATTAGAAAATATTTCAGGACTTGGTGCAAGGATGATATCTTCAATTTAGGTAAATGGCCTTGTAATATTCACCTGTCGTGGTGGTGGTTGCCTACAGAAATATTGTGCTGCTGGCAACCTGCACCAATATTAATACCAGCACAATCCAGCTGCTTTTGTAAGGACCATAGTCTGATCTCAAAGGCAGTAATTTAAAAGAATAAAATTTCTCTAGCAGTTTGCCAAAGCTATCATAGTTATTGACACTCAGCAGCCCAGTGTAGAGATTATGAAGTGAATATAGCATTTCACCAGCGTATTTTGATGATTAAGAACTGTTTGAAGTACTAGAACAAGAAGTGTGCTTTTTTTTTTTAAAGAAATATTATGTTTATTAAATTCCTTAATTATTCCCAAAGATGGTTTCCAGGCAGCATTTTAAAAAACATTACACACTTGTTCAACCAGTTTTCCATCCACCTCACTGTGCTGTTATCTGACCCATGCTTTGTCAGTTTGTCTATGAGGATGTTATAGGAGATGGTGTTAAGAGCCTTATTAAAGTCAAGGTCAACAGCATCAACCGCTCTTGCCTCACATCCACCAAGCCCATCAAACTTTATCAGCCTGGCTAAGCAGCATTTGCTTGAAGGAAATCCAGAGTCACAGTGGTCTAGTGCTGGCCCTTAGGAAAGCTTAGTTTGAAGTGATGGTGTGAATAGTAAAGCAGCTTCTAGTTGTTATGTGTTTTCTTCATGGGACTAGATTTTCTGTGATTGAAAAGCTCTTCCTTTTGGGTTTTAAGTTGCACTGACTCAGTGCCATGTGGGTACCTTAACTTAATTCAAAAATAATTCGGGGGGGACGGGGACGGGACACACACAACCTTATCTGTGTTTGATAACACTAGTGTTGTCCTTACGACGTTGTTTTTAAGTTTTGGATTAAGATTAACTTCATCCAACGTTTCCTTTGATTTCTTGTAGATACTTCAGCTTCTGGGCTAACAGTTGTAGAAAATGGTGACCATGGAATAGAAGATCACCGCACAGGTATGTGCTTAATGTCTGAAGGAAACACGTCAACTTCTTTATTTATTATTGGACCAGTAAAACCTCATTGTGACAAAATGCGTCATCCCTTTGAGTCTTATTTCTCCATGGAGGGTTGGTTTTGTTTTTGGTTTTGTTTTTGGTTTTTTTTTTTAAATGATCTCTTCAAAGAATTTGAAACAAAATAGAAATGCATTATTGTTTGGGTTTGAAATTGCTTATTTGCATAAAGCCTTGTTCTGAAGGCATTGTATACTTTATCCATGGTCAGTGTTGGGAAGGCAAGATCTAGGGCACTGATACCTAAATGGCTTTCCAGTGACGCCATAATATTCATAGCTGAACTCCACCCTAAACTGTGAGAATGACTTCTCCTGTTCCCTGTGAGACTGACAGTGATGTTTCTTCTCCGAGTACACCGTCCTTTGATGCAGTTTTTTCATTCACTAATTCTTAGCTGCTACTGAAACGACACTGCTTTGTTTATTTTGCAGCTTCTCCTTCCAGTCCAAACTACCCTTCTGTAAATATCTCCTAGTATTTACTTCAGCAATGTCAAAGCTGAAATTGAGGTGGTCTTGAACCTTTTTTCAAGTAGTGTTAGGATAGCTTTGTCTGCAGGGAACTTGTCATGACTTAAGTGGACCAATATTTCAAACTTCTGAGGAATCTGGAAAATAATTGATCTTTCCATTAGCAGTCACATGATAAACACCAGTTCCCTTTTATGAGACTTTCTGACTATGAATTGGATTTCCTACCAAATACCAGCTGAACTGTTTAGGATGAGCAGTACCAGCGCTGCGACTGTGTGCATAAGCCAGTGGTTTGTTTCCTTTTGTGGTGAGGAGGGTGCGGACTTTGGCAGGCCGTACGGTAGCACCTCTGTTTTCTTGAGGATAAAATATTCAAAAGTCAATTGTCGTCCTGGCATTGGTAAGAGCTATTTATTTGGTCTCCCTTTTCATGATCTCCAGCTCAGCTTTAGCACTACAGATCATTGCTAAGATTGTTTGGATGTTCCCAGCATTAGCATCCCTGCTAGTCTGTAGGTGTGACCCCAAGAAGAAAAAAATCCAGGCGATAACGATGAATATATGGGAATGGGAGTTAGGGATGAATTAAAACAACTCTTTTGCTGTAATTGTCATTAGAGTGTGAGCAAGTTTTATGTTCTTATTGAGCATGAGAATATAAAAATTGATCTTTGTATTTAATTCCCCATTGTAAATCTGGTCAAAAGGAAGCTGTGGATCTCTTATAATTTAGTATAAAACTGAAATTAAGAAAACTCCTGAACCTTCCTAAGGATACTTTGTCTCTTTTTTTTCTTTTCTTTTTTTTTTTTTTTTAAATACATATAACTAAAAGGAGATAGAAATAAAATCAGATTTATGATACTCTGGGTATGACTAATTAAATAAATTGGGATTTTTATTGAACTTCTGAATTGTTTAAAAAAATTTCTTATTATTTACTTAATACTAGCTTTCTGGAGGTTTAACTCTTCACACTAAATGCTAACAACTTTGATCAAAGATACTTTTATGTGTCTGCAGCTTTTTAATTTATTAATATGTTCCATCTTTGTGGGGCAGAGTTGGATTTTTTTTTTCTTGTTAAAGGCTGTCTAAAAGCGACATCAAAGTGGTAGAAACAGCATGTCAAAGGATGAAGAGTCATAGGCATCAAGTTAATTAGGTTTTCCAGAATAATAGAAGATACATACAACACAACTCTTCACTGACTCTCTCTCCCCGCACCCCCTTCTCTATGGAATACTTGAAATATCTATGCTTATACATCTGAGAGTAAGGGAGAAATGCTAATTTTCAATAAGATAATGGAGGGCTTTTTCAGAGTTGAAGAGCAGCTGGTGCTCTGCAGAAATACAGGCAAGTTGTTCCAGGCCAGGTGACAGACTTCAGTAGTGCCTGGTTCTACATTTAAGAGGTGGTGCTGCCTAAAATCTTTTGTCCCTGGCCCCAAGCCATCTTCAGTTTTTGGCTTGCTTATTTGTTTTCAGCTGGATCTATTCCCTAATCTGTCTCTTTTTTTTAAAGCTGAAATGATTCTTCTGGATGTGCAGTGTGGGCCCAGTGCAGAGGTGGGAGTGTAGCTGAGAGGACTAAGGAAGGTGATGCTCAAGGAAACCAGCTTTTTGCTACAAAAAGCAGCGTTAAGAGCTACAGAGAGAGCTTTTAAAAGGCGAGCTGTGTTTGAGTTGGATTCTGAAACAGACTTCAGGGAAAGTATTGGGGAAAGATGTAGTTAAGCTATTTGAAAAATAAAAATGTCTGCTTATCTCTCCAGTCTAGATCACAGGAAGCATTGCAGCACATTTTTTTTCACCTATCAAAATGTTTTATTGCGCGCGACATTATCTACAGACATCTGGTGTACGTGTATGCAGAGGTCAGAAGTAGTCAGGTCTGAAATCTTAGTGCTGGTTTGGCAGCCTGTGCTGCCTCCTGACCGGATCCCCACTCTGAAATGCCATTAATGTAGTAGATGGCATAAATCCCAAACTAATGTAACTCAGGGACAAAACCCTATATTAACTGTTTAATTATTTTTATTATAATGACACGTGATGTATTTAAACCATTGATGCAGGGACACATATAGTGCAGTATTTCAGAATGTAAAGGAAAAATGTGAACAGTTGACTTTACGTTGGCTGTTTACTTGAGGGTCCAAACCTGTGGCCGTGAGGCTGAGAACCCTCTGCACCCATTTTCTTCCCCTGAAAGTGAGCGACTGGCAGTTTCGCTGAAGGGTGCAGCTCTTGGCAGTGCTGAGTGTATGTGGCAACTGGTTATTTGGTTTGTGGGGTTTTGGTTTTTTTGAGAAATTGAGAGCTACAGACAGGGAGCTCTGGCTTGGGTACTCAGCACATAGACTGAAACTCTCTCTATTAAATCTGTTCTTCCTTATAAGGATAAATAGAAGAGCAGTCAGTGCAGCGTTCGGAGGGAAGCCGTGCACATCTGGTGCAACTCAAGTGAATCAGCAAGGGTGTGGGGAAACTGTTAATAGTTTATAATCACTGATGGCATGCAGGTATTGAGTTAGGGAACTAACTGCTACGTTTCATCATGCAAAGGTTAGAGGGTGCTTAGTAAAAGTCTAACAGCAGGTTTAAAACAAACAAACAAAAAAAGCGTAATTTTCAAACAGTGCAACTTTTGCAACTCCTTATTGCAGGATATTTGCCTAGAGTTCAAAGGAATTACATATGTTAAAAGAGACAAATTTCTGAAAAGAAATCCATCAAGGATGATCGTATAGTTTAATCTGGATACCTCTTGTTCCAAGATCCTGTTCATTATCTTGCTGGAAGATGAGAAGTAGCCTAGGGAAGTATCGCTATTCGGTGTTCATACTTCCCCTAGCTGGACTTTCTCTCCAACCAGCCTGCTTGTCGTTCTGTCATCTGAGATCGGGTCACAGAAATACTTTGTCACTGTTTTCAGTGCAAATTGTGCTTTTAAGCAGCATCCTGAGCTGCTGCTCTTTTGATAACAATTTGTCACTAATCTCGATTTATCACAGCTAATTTTTGCATGTGGCACAATGTCATGCCATAGCATGACTAGTGATATATTTTCAGACACTTCTAAAAGCAAAATTCCATGTGTGTTTAATCTGGCTTTTGGCAAATCTCCTGGCTGCACTAAATGAAATATTGCTTGTTGTGCAGTGTGCTACCTTAATGTTCATGTTTACTAATGACTTGCGCTTTTTTGCCCCTTTCCCCATCCCGTTTCCCTCTCCTACTTCTTTTCCTCTCTTCTATTTTCTCCTCCTAGAAGCCTAGACTGTCTCCTAACACTGGGGCTGCCACTGATACAAGACCAGTGTACTTTTCTACCTGCCATTACACTTCTAAAATCTTCAGCATTTTACAGAGCTCTTGCTTTACATCCTTGGACTTTGCGTGTAGAAGAAACCAAAGGGTAGCTGTGCTGTCGGCCGATCAGCCCTTCTCCTCCTCCCTCTCTGCTCTGCAGTGCTTGTTGAAACCTTCCTTTCTTTGTGTAAGCACAAATGTGCACGATGGTTTTTAACTGCACTATTTCAGCACTCCCACTGTTTTTAAATCGCAACTACAGCTCCATTTTTAGTTCGACCACTTTTAAATTTAATTTATATCCTTTTTCATGGATGCTTAATAACAGATATTAAATTTAAAGTTGTGCTTTCATACCGGATGGGTCCACCATGACTGCAGCTCCTTTCCCTTCTCCCTGTACTCACCACAGCCTTTTAGTATAACACTGAGTTTTACCTGCCTTTATCCTTGGTGCTTTGAAACCTTCTCATATGAGGCTTTTATCTTTTAATAATGTTGTCTTCTTTAAAACAGGTGTTTTCACATCATAGCACTTATGCAGACTTGAGAAACAGATTAGGAAAAACTGTGTTTACTGAGGTATAAGCACACTGTCTCTGGTTTGTGAGGGGTGGATTATGGAGTGCAAGCACTTGCCATCAACTGGGAGTATAAGGGAAAACGACCAACCCCAAATTCCTGCCTCAGTAAGCTGCTTTGCTGTTGTACTGCTTCCTGCAAGCCTTGGAAGTAAGAAAGAAAATTGCCTTTCTTTAACTTCAGACCTCTAGCTTCGTTTTGGTAATGACAGCCTTGGATGAAATTTTACCTGCCAGGAAAAATACTCTGTCCCTTCTAAAACTGAGAAACAAAAGATCTAGGACTAATCATTAAATCTATATTGAAATAATTATGACAGTTTCCAGCAACACCAAAAGGAATGGGCCTGTTTGAACCTTAAACAGAGCTGCAAGAGGTCAGCAAGTCTGTTGCAACTCCTGCTGTCTCTATAAAGCTGCAAAGCTTTCTTTCAAAGTTACTACCATACAACAGATAAAATGCAAAAGGAGGAAATAATTTAAGGAGACTATTTAACATTTTACATGAGGCAAGCCTAGCCTGGGTTTTTGTAGACTAGTGAATGTTTTGTTTGAGGATAATTGTGTTGTGAAGCTAAAGGTACTTTGCCTGCAGCACCTGATAAAAGTACAAGGTTTATTTGAACCCAAAAGCTAGCATACTTTCACTTGCCTAAAAATGGTATTTTCTTGTTGTGAGGAGTAGCTTCCACCTGAATATTCCTAGTACCCTGCTAGTACCCATGACTACATTATGATACTGGTCTACTAATAATGTACTGGAAGAGTATTGCACCTTGAATGAATAGTACTGTTAATGCCACCAGAGGTCGTCTTTGAAGATCTCCTTCAAAAAGTGACCCATCCAGACTTGATTTTTTTTTTTTTTTTTTTAAATCCAAGACCTCACATGCTCCCCACCCAAGGTGACAGTGTCCAGAATTGCTGCAATGAATTGTGTGTAATCAGCCTGTTTAGTGATGTGCATCAGGACTCGAGGCTTTTGTTCTCTAATTTGGTGGCAATTTATTGCTTTACCCACCATTCAAAGCCTCATTAGTAGCCGACATCCTTGTGGTGCCAGTTTCTGAACAAGTAACACCGTTGGCTTCTCCTCCGAGGTAGCTAGCTGTCATTTCTGAGAGGAGCCCATTGTCTACAGGCACTCGGCTGCCAAACTGGGCTCTTCCCTTGCTGGTCCGATGTGCTGACCTGGCAGAGCCACCACACAGTTGCTTAAGGCCAGCAGCCTTTGAGACCAGATCCTGACTGAGGTACAAAAATAAGCGTTTCCCCAAGCGCTAGAGCAATAATGGTAACTCTCACGGATTGCCCTGGGTCTTTTTCCTGGTTTTACTGGAAATAACGCCATGTGGTAGCATGTAGCCAACAGCTTCCACCTTTGACAAGCCACCAAAGGCTCACCAGCTTTTGGGGGTGGTGGAAGGTCCTGCTCACACGTGTCTGTGGGCCATCCAGGACCGTTTCTCCAGTTGGACTTCACGCATCATCAGGTCTGCTGCTCGGTTACACCAGAAGGCGAGACGAGAGCGGTGGCGTGTGATGCAAGGAGAGGTGGCTGGTCCTTCTTGTTGTCATGAAGTGCTTTCCTCTTGGGGGCTTTTTGGTGTCTGTTGCCATAAGAGGAGCTTGTTGTGTTCTTGCCTTTATTTTTAAGACCTCTTTGTAGCTAATTTTTTTTAATGTGGTTGATCCTGGAGCAAGGCAGCATCACAGCTAGTTGGGGGCATTTGAGCTTGGTTCCACAAGTCATTCTTTCTCACCTTTTGCCTTAAGTGGTCTTAACTATTTGTGCCCTAGAAATGGAGAATAATTAATAAATTACAGAGAGAAATTTTCAGATTGAACAATAGAAGGTTTCAGATTAACCGAATATCAGACTTTCTCCCCCTCCCACAGATGCTTTATTTTACTGAAATGCAATAATGCTTTAAAGTATCGGCTAGAGGGGAGTTTCCAGCACTTGTAGCAGTTGGGTAGGTCAACTCGCTTTGCGAGGCAGGCAACGAAGTTGCAGAGCAATCTGCCTGGTGCAGGAGCTCCCAGTTCAGTGAAACTGGGCTGGATGTCTGTCAGCTAACCAGGCACAGCAGTGTCTGGAGCAGACCAAAGTAAGGACTGCTAATACAGTTGGGGGCACCCCTGGGGGCTCAGTCACTGTCTCAGCTGGTAACATGAATAATTCATTCCCTTACACTACCACTTGGGGGGCGGGGGG
>JAVJGG010000073.1:45151812-45172174 GCA_035590195.1 Aviceda cuculoides | reverse complement strand
ATATTACTTGAAGTTTCAGATAGTTGAATGAAATACTGTATTCTACTAAAACCATAGTCTCAGATTCAACATGAATGGGAAACAAATAATCATTAAAAGATCCAAAGTAGAGTTGCCCAGTTTAGCAGCTGAGAGTTGAGGAAGATTAGATTTACCTGGCCAGACCTTCATGTAAAAAAGAAATATATATATATATATATAAAAAAGCTGATCATTGATTTCAACTACCAGTTGCAGTTTTTGTGTTGATTATAGAAGAGCTGCTCTTAGGGGTCGCATCAATTTTTGTAGCTCTTGTTCTTTAGGCTGTTCATTAAAGTGATTTACTTGGAAGCTAGCCTTGAAAGGCAGTCCTGCTTGTTGAAGGAGTAATTGCAGGAATATTCAACTTGCTGTTTGCTCTTCAGGATTATGGTTAGTTGAAGGTGAACAAAGTTCCATGGATGCCGTTGTTGCCGAGACTTGTGCTGCTTTTCTGTCTCAGTAGTATCTATGGTCCTGCTAAGGTTGCTTCATAAAAATCTTTCAGCACTAAATATCAGCGAAGTAAAAGATGGGGGTGGGGGGGGTGTTTGAGGTGTTTGGTTTTGTTTTGTTTTGTTTTCCTCATTAATATACTTGGGAGTAACCTCCTGCCTAACTACGTACAGCACTTTTTTGCAGCCTTCAAACGTGCTCTCCAGTTGGTGTTGCAGGCGTACTGGTTACCAGTGCGCAGCGGACACAGGTTGCACCTTTGCGTCCTTCCGCAGAGCCCAGGAGAGCTGGTGGAGATGTGGTGCGATGCAGTCGCCCAGCTGTGTTTCAAGGTCAGATGTTCTGTGCACTCTTGTATTTTTCCTAAAACGAAAACAAAACAGAAGACTTGTCCGACCCGACTGCAGAAATGCCCTGCAGTGCATTCACTGCGGTTCTCAGCGTGGCTGGAGCTTTGCCGGCCATGAAAGTCTTCTGACAACCCTGGAAATGTCCGGTCTACTTACTGTCAAACAGCAGGAGCGTTAGCGGTTCCGCTTTAGCCGTGCGCCTGAGACCTGACTCTGTCAAATACATCTAGGTGAGACAATTCAATATTAGACTAGAGAGCTGAGTAATTTTCTTTTTTCTTTTTCTTTTACATCTTGGGTCTGTGGTGTTTAGGTGGGAGCTCCCGTGCAAATACCAGCTGCAGCAGCCTTTCTTTTTAGGCTTTGCTCAGATGGCCACGTTCAATCTTGAGTGGCTTTAACACACAAATAAAAGGGCTTTATTTGTTAGTTTTACAGAGAGAAAATAGTATTGACAAGGTTTTTTTAGCACCGCAAAACACCAAAAACTCCTTAGTGAGGAATTTAAAAATTCCTAGAAAACTGGCTGACTCTTCGCAAGGCTGTAAATTATAATGATTTCAAAAGAGCAGAGACAGCATGTCATTTTTCTCATTCTCTAAGCAGAAGCTTCTTGAATAAACAGTAATAGAATTGTAGATTCTTCTAGTATTATGTAAATGGCTTCATGCTTTGATGTCCCTCGTGTCATTAGTTTGACACTAGCTGGAATTAATGGCCATAAAACTATATTACAAATGTGGCAGATAGATTTCTCTTGACTGCTTCTGATTCCTCATGTGAGCTCGCTTCTTTTGCCGTGGGATTTTAAAAGCGGAAAGTAGGTCACTGCAATGTGTGTGAACATAGGCTGAGAAACGGGCTATAATCTCAGCATTAAACAAACATGACTGTAATGCTGAAGGGAAATTTTCTATTTTAAGCACTTATTTCCATTATCACTATCTCATTCTGCAGAACAAGCATATGGGGACTTCTGTGTATATGCACCCACAGATGGGATTTGGGAAGCAGTAGAAAAGAGAGAGAGAGAGGGGTGTGTGTGTGTTGGTGTGTATGCATATATCTATTTATATATGTATTTACATGTTTCACGTGTGATGATATGTATTGTCTCTTCTGAATGGTTCCTCTGCGTCTCTTGTGAAGCAGGTGGGGAAGGAGTAAAAGTGCCAAAACGTGTAGGTCAAAAGTAATGAAGCGTTTTGAATCTAAGCAGCAATCAAACACTGGTGGTTCTGGGGATGGAATTACTGATACCATGTGGTTAAACATGGAGCAGTATTACATTAAAATTTTTGAGTTCTTGGACTTCATGCATATTTATAATACATTCTTAGTCCTCCAAGTGGTTTCCTTGCTAACAGCTCTGGGCGTCTGGTTTTGGGGATAAGTGTTGGCTTAAGATCTAGAAATATCTGAAATAAATTGTTTGGATTTTTTTAACTAGGAGAAGGGTTAATAAGTGAGCTGGTGCTGTCTTTATTGCGTGTTTTTACTTATGAGAGCTGAGTGAAGATAAGGAGAGAAGATAAGGTAGAAAGCAAATAAAAATGATGGAATTGGCCATTTTTAGGCACATAAAGGCATGAGCAGCAGGGAGAAAAGGATAGTAATTTAAATTCATCTTGGCAGTCAGGGATCTCATGAGTTAAATCGATTGGGAAGATGAAGTGCTAAAAAACTAATGAAGGCAGATGATTCGTCTGTATAGGCAAGGCATTTGTTGACTATTACTAACATGCCTGTGTCAGGAGTTCTTTAAAGGATCTGAAAAAAAGGAGGAAACTAATAAAAATGGAAGCTAGGACTCAAGAGATTTAAAAACTACACAGATTATGGTACCTAATGATTTACAACTACTGAAGTACATGAGTCAAAAAGAAGGGGCTTTCTAATTTATTAGACATAAGAGAAGGTTGAAAGAAAACTATTAAACAGAGATGGAGGAGAAAATGATGCAAAAAAGGCTGCAGTATTCAGACCTCTGTCTCCTTTAGTTCTGTTTTTTACTACTTGATTTGGTAAGAAATACTGTTTAACAGGGTTGTAGCAAATCTTTACACACGACAGAGTACAAGCAAGATCAGCCTCTGAACCATCGGCAGCTGTCTTGAACCCATGGGGGTGGAAGAGGGCAAGCACCGTACCCGGGTTAGAGGTGTGAAGCATTGCTAATTTTCAGCCTAATGTGAAGTAATGAAAAGATATTAGAACGAGCGATGGAACAACCAGCTTATAACCACCTGGAACACTTGGCTGGACACTTCACATATGGGGATGTACGGACCTTATCCTTCTATGTGGTTTTGTTTGTAAATACTGACGTTTCAAAGAATACACTTGGAGATCATGCTCGTTCCAGAGGGATTTTAAGCGCTTTCATTTATTTTTTTTCTTCTCTGGCCCTGATTACATTTGAAGAAAGAATTCAGCAGAAAAGCACTTGGAGGTTGTCAGGAGAAAACTTGCAAATTGTAACAGATCACAACTGGAATGCGGCTCAGCACAGGAAAGCAGTGGCCATGTCCTCGCAGGAGTGTTGTCCGTGAGGAGGTGGAGGCAGTTATTCTGCTCCAGTTGCTTTCGATGACGTCTTGGCTGGGTAGCTCTGCCCAGTGTCTGTCAAGCAGGCAAATGGAAGACAGTCTGGGGACGTGGGGAATGTGTGATGTTTAACTGACCCTTGAAAAGACATCTCAAATATAAAAAACATTTTTCAGGAAGAGAACAGTAATTGGTTAGTCTGTCTGGTCTGGGCATGGGATAAGAAGAAATACTGTACTATCTTATGATCGTAAAGATAAAGAAGCACTTTGTGTCTAGCTGAAGGGAAATTTGAAGGCTTATTTTTCGTGATAGTTTGGGTAAATGTGATCTGGTCTCAGTGCAGAAGGATGAAGCTTAGACAAGGTTGAAGTTTCCCAACACAACTTACCAAATCATCATCAGATGTTATGTAGGGGATATTTTCTTTAAGAATTTTACTGGCTTTTTATACCTCAGCTCTTTTTTTTTTTTTTTTTTTTTTAAATCCACCCTCTGGATCTTGGATTTCCTGGGGGCAGGGGGTACTGTGCTTTGAAAGCTCCACTCCTACTTGCAGAATGGCAGAAGGTTGTGCATTAGCCGCTTTTCTGCATTTATGGTGTCCTGAGCCCTATTCAGCTGTTGGCCTCAATCCAAGCTGCAGCTTGGGGTTCCCTATAACATGTCCCAGGGATGGACCCCCCCGTTGTCTCGGCTGGAGCCCAGTTCTCCCTGGTCCCCTGAGCAGTCCTCTGCTCCTCAGTTCCATGGAGCCACCGTACGCCCGAGAGGTACCGTGCAGCACGTATCTCCAGGTCAGGGCTCGCACGTTACCAGCTGTTCATGCGCAGCATCCGTAGATCCTGCTCATTTTCCAAACGCCTGGGTTACATGTCTGGGGATCTAGCATGTCTCTTTGTTAATTTTTTCTCATCCTTTCCCACCGACATCTCCAGAGGTTCAGGGGAGACCCGTGTTCCTGTTCAAGAGACAACTTCAATTGCCCCGGAGGAAAAGGACTTTCAAACCCGTCTCCCTTGAAAACCAACCCCCCACCCCCCACGGGTGGCAGTTCATGCCTTTGTATACCCGTGTTTGAAAGGCTTGCGCGCTGAAACTCAGCGCTGATCTTTGCTGAACGAATCCTTACATTAGTTCCTCGCTGCTGCTTCTGCTCTTCTTGAAGGCTTTTGCTCTGAAGTGCTGTGCCGTTTTTTGACCCTGGATTAATCTGGAGCACGGTCAGTCTTCTCAAAATGTGCCACTGCCATGTCTGAGACGCTGCTCCAGCCTCTCCCCCTACCCCGCTGGAAGAAGTTCTAATTGTGTGTTTGAACTGGAGCATTGCCTGAATCAGTATAAAGCTGTTTAAATTTGGTAACAGCCCTTTCAGGGGAAATAGCTTTTTCCTGCTCGGAACAGGGGATGACAGTGCTCTGGGTCACAGCTCACTGCTGTAAAGTGCAGTGTCACTGCCTCGTGGTGACAGCGCAAGGGACGCGCTCTCCCTGCTCGGGGTGGTACGGAGCACGGAGGGGCTGCAGTCCACCCCAAAAACTCTTCGGGGCTTCGGTCTTCACGCACCGTGCTGCACCGGCGGCTTCCAGGTTGCTCTGGAAGTCAGGAGGCTTTTTGTAGGATGTTAAAGCAACACAGCTCAGTGTGAGACTTTATGGAAGGGCAGGTGATACTTATTTCAGACAAAACTTGGTTTACTTGTGGTTGTTGTCACATCACTCTCACTCACAGACCTGTGTACTCGTGGGTGTGAGGTCTCTGTGCTCAGGAGCTCTGGCCAGGTTGGTAGCACGGGGGATGAGACTCCACTGGCTATTCCTCATGTCTCTTGGGCTCTCCTCTGGTGCCAGCAAACTGGGTTTTGGACAGGCCTTTTATGCCCACCATAAGGAGTTGGCGGTTTCTAGGCTGTGAGTCTTTTTGTCTCAGAATTTTGCTTATTTCAGCTTCATAAACTTTAGGCAAGGCTGCTTGGTCAAGATGTTCAGAGGATTTCTTGTATGTTCTCAATTATGAGGCTGGGTCCAGGGCCAGGGTATAGGGGAGTGATTTAGCTGACTCAGTCTTGGTGTTATTGCTCTGGGGTTTCTATATGTAGAGAAGTTCTTTCATATTGTCTGCATCTTGTGTTGGGCCTGTTGAACAGGTTTGTGGGTTTTTTTCATGGCTTTGGATTGAAATATTCACCACCAAGGATATGCAGAAGGCTCTCGGTTTTAGGAAGGAACCCCAAGTGAAACGGTAAAGGCTGTCTTAGTTGCATTACTTCACGCTCCAAAATCTCAGTTAAGAAAAAACAAACAAAAATCCCAAGAATAGCAAAAAGTAAAAATATTCAACTATGCTTCAAGCGTCTGAAGTTTTAAAACACCTGGTAACACTGGCAGTATTCCTGTAATTCTCATCTTCCTGTAGAAAACACGTTGTTCTCTTAATTCACCAAACAGATACCTGCTCAGAGTAACACTTTATGGGTCAAAGAAGTCTCCTAAGTAGAGCTATTTTGTTTATGTGTGCCTATGACAACTCGGTGGAAATAAGCCTTTCGAGAGCCTCTTGTTTAACAATAGGACTTCAAGGGCCTTCATTATTAAAAAATGTAGAGTCTTTTGAGTGTGGTTCTAGATGGAGGAATCTAAAGAGAGTATCTAGTGGAAGCTGCCCTATGTTGCAGTCCGGAGGGTTGTCAGCAACCTGTGAGACTTCTCCAGTAACACCTGAGATGGGATAACAAGTTAACTTCCCGAGCAGGAGAACAAACGTCGCTTGTAGAGCAATTGGAGCTGAGGGTGGGAGGTGTGCTTTCTGTGCATCTCTGGTTCTTGCTTTCAATTTATCACGAAGCAATAACTGCTGGAGAAATGTCTCTTTAGGAAGAGTAAGTAAGGAAAAAAAGCTATGCAATAAACTGTACAATTGCATCTTTTTTTTTTTTTTCTTGCAGGTTCTTTTTTTTTTTTTTAAAGGCAAAATGTGAACTTTGTGTTGAACCTTGAAGTTACTGACTTTGCGTCTGTTCAGTTAGGAGATACTGGTTCTGACAGTTGTGTGCACTGAGCTTTTTTAGCATTCTGGATTATATAACAGCATGGAATGTCAGAAGGAAAGCAATAAAATGTTTCTTGACTTGTTGGCACCATCTGAAATGCCCTGCGGTTTCTTTAGGACCTGTAATATATTCCTGATCTTCTTTTTCCCATCTAACTCAACGGTGGATTTTAATTTGCTTCTCATTGCAGCAAGTTAAAGTATTTAGAGTAATCTCAGCCAGACTTGGTTTCAGCATGACCTCCTGGTAGTTAAGCTTTCTCTTCTGCAAGGACAGAAGACTCTTTCTCCAAAAGCAGCGTCTGAAGTGCCTGGGAACGCGTAGGAGGCTGGAAGGGACCTCTGATGTCCTGAGTCCAACTGCCCTGCTCAAAGCAGGGAAATCAAAGGAGGCTGCTCCAGCTCTGTCCGGCTGGGTTTTGAGTTATCTCTGAGGATGGAGACTCCACGACCTGTCTGGGCAACCTGTCCAGTGCTCGGTTTCCCTCAGATTTTTATTTAAAAAAAAAAAAAAAAGTTTAAATGGAACTGCCTGTATTTCAGTTTGACAGGAGGAAAGTCACTGGGCAGAAAGTAACCAGTTTTACAACTCTGGTCTGGATAAATTCTTTTCTATCAAGGCTGCCAGCTTTGTGCTTTATATATTTATTAAATGCAAAAACTTCTTTTAATCTTGAGCTCTTATCCTCTTGGATAAAAATGTGCAAAATTCCTTTGGTAGGCTGGTCTACATCTTTTTCCATGTAGTTGTTTGTCTATGTTTGTCCCATAGATTTTGGGTATTAGTGAAGCTTGTCTGTAATACTAATTTACAATGATTCTAAGACCCTTCACTCTGAACAGAACTAGACAATATTCTATTTTACAAAATAATGAAACTGATAGTAAAATATCGAGAAGGTATTTCTGCGAGGTACTTTCTGCTTACTCTGACACCAGCGTGCACAAAGGAAGCGCTGAGCATCTTTGAAGAGGGACTGCGTAACCTTTACGGTGAGACTTGCATCGGTGTCCCGAGCAAGGGAAGGAGGAGAACCCGGGACGTCTCGGCTGCCCGCAGGGGTTTTTTATCTGATGTTCCACCCGTCATCCCATCCTGTATAACGCCATGGGTTAGCATATTGAAGGTAGTCCCTCTGTGTGAGTGCATAAAAAAATCGGAGAGGACATGCAGGCAAATAGCTCGTGCATCCATGTGCGGAGTCAGAAGCCGCTTGTGTTGGTACCTGCCCGTGGCAGCCTGCCGAGCGCAGGTGTGCAGGACAGAGCTTTGCACAGGAACCAAGTGCTACCAGAACAGCTCAAAATCTCATGGAGAATACAAAAATACGCATGTTACCGAATCCCCGCCTTCTAACAATGCTTCTTAAAGTTCCTTTTAAAGGTAGCAGTATACCGTACCCTGCAGAGGTGGTGTGGACTTTCATTTTCTTTGAGATTGCTGAGAATTTATCACAGGGCGTGATGTGTTCCGCTAACTGGTAAAACTGCCGGTCTTGGGTGGTGATTTCAGCAAGGCAAACTTGGCATCCATCTAAGATACTGAACCAATGCAGTGATCTGGGCAAATTAGCTTTAAGATCAGCTATAGGAATGAAGCTCTTAAGCTTCTCTTTTTCTGTTTGCTTGGCTTGGTGCTGGCAGGGACATCTCATGGCTGCAGGCTCATTAATTTTGAAGATACTTAACCTCTAGCTGGAGATCTGGTCAGTGACCTATCAAGATTAGTGTCTCCTGCAGCGAAAAGGCTTTATCATGGTAATCCTCTACTAAGAGTGCTCCTTGCTGGAAGTTCACTGTGTGATGTCCTGCATGTTGGTGGGTACAGATTTTTTTTTTTTTTTTTTCCTTCTGGAGGTCTGAGGACAAGCTGCCCATGTTGGGAGTGTCCGTGTCGTAGGTTCCTAGAAGTGCTGTTTAGTATGGATTAGCTTCTGAATTGGTTTATGTGACCATGCTGATCTTTGCAGAGCAGATGATAAAACAAACAAATCAACACTGTCAGCAGCCCTACTAAATGTTTTGCGCCCTTTCTCCGGAACCTGCTGTGCGATCAATTCAGGGAAGGTGCTACTTGCATGGGATCCATATTTGTACTTTCAGAAGCAAGTTTGCTTTGTAAGTATGTCGTTAATGGTATTTTTTTCTTTAAGCAAGACTTTGTAAGCTGTAATCCTGTGTTGGTTTATATTATCACTATCAACAGTCGTAACTGGATTTTCAACTATCAGCAAGCTTTAATACTTGCTAAAATTACTTTACAGGTTTGTGGGATCTGTCAAATTTACATTTTGTGTTGAGTACATTGCTGCTGATGTATATTAATAGGCACTCTCAGGATTGATCATCGTAAGAGTTTGGCTAGTCATTTTTGTTTGCTTTTACGTCTTTTATTTGTAGATCACATGTAGACTGTGTGTTTTAGGAGGGTCTGCAGAACTGGGTTTGGAACTGAAAAATTCTCTTTTCTACAGTCCTTGGGACCCTGTTTTCCAAAATCATGTTTCTCATGTTCCACCAAGCTTGCTTGAATAAGGACGAACTGAATATTGGGATGGGGTGGGAATGACAAATAAGCCGGATGCATCAGCTTTATAGCTGTACAGCAAGTAACGTTGAAAAACGCTTTGACCGGGAATAGCAAGGGGGTTTTTGCTAACGCTTGTTTTGATACAGCGATCTTTGTTCTCTGCTTGCATTGTCACTGGCACTCGCGTAGCGAAGATCGGCTTCAGCAGAGGCACGCCGCTGGCAGCGGGGAGCAAGCTGCTGCCGTGGTCTCGGAAGCCTTGTGCCTGCTCCTGACCTGGCTGCTGGCCTCTGGGCTGCCTCCAGCAGCTAACTGGATTCCTTCGTACGTCTGTTTTTCTGCTGGAAAGCAACGGTGGTTTTGTTTTGGTTTTTTAATTAGTATCTGTTATGAAAATATTGTATGAAAAATATGCAAGTCACTGGTTTATACTTCTCGCGATTTGGCAGAGGCAGTTCACAACTGCTTTTGAATCATCTTTCATCTGGTTTTTGGGGCTTTTGCTAGAACTAAGGGTTTGCAAATACCAATATAGCTTTGCTCAACTGTTGCAGGGAGTTTGATTTCATCTGATGTTGCATGTAAATGTTTCCCTTTACACTTCATTTTGTATGCTGCCTTACTGTCCTGCTCATTCTTTTTCCAGCAAGGTGTGTGGTTGAGGGAGGTTCCCTACTCTTTAAATAAAGGCATGAATGCAACCTGGCTACTTTAAAAAAAAAAAAAAAAAAAAAAAAAGGTGGAGGTTTTACTTCTGGTTTACCTGTTGTGATCATAACTTTGTTTTTCTTCTGTGAGATCTATTAATAATAGCAATATGCCAATATGTATTTGTGATCTAGTACTAAGAGATTTAGTTTAAAATATTTAGAGTTATATTGGTGTGTATCAGACTTAGCGTGGGTCCAATCGAAAAATCAGTTAGAGTCATCTTTGAGAAAGTTCACGTCAAATTTTCTTAACTGCTCCCAGGCCTCTTCCTCACACTGACAAGGACATTCACAGTCTCCTGGGTTCTTTGCTTTAAAAGGAGTTTTATAGACAAATGAATGACAGGCTCCTGTCCAGAAGAATTTACAATAGAATATAATTAAATCCCTTGCTATTCTGCAGCACAAATAATCGTAAATAATAATGTCTCTTGACACATGCAGTGGCATTTTATCTTCAGACTACTTTGCAAATCTAAATGATCATTGTCTGTCTTAATAAAATATTCCCTGCTTAATTTGTCAGCCCTTATGCTGCCCACAGACTCCACGATCAGCCAGCGTTGCCTGCGCCGATTTTTCTGCTGAGCACGAGGGGGTTGCTGCCTGCCCGTGTCACCTTTCCCGCTGGCTTCTCGCGCACAGTCGTACCTCGGCGTTCGCATCGAGGAAGCGGAGCTGTCGTAAAGCTTGGCCTGGGAAGCTTCTGTATCCTCTCTGCTGAAGTCAGCTATGTCAAATGGAGTCGTTTAGCAGAATGATAGCCAAAGGGCACTGGCAGAAAAGCAGCATCCACTTGCCAAATCCACACTGCTTTAGGATGCTCGTAGATGCTTGTAGCATCTGTAGGGTTGTAGCATGAGAGGTAGAGGCAACTCCACTGATGGTCAGAAATTGAATTTATTCAAAAGCAGTTCTTCAACACTTTCTCTTGGTGGTGTTTACACAGGAGCGGAGTAGTAGAAGATCCTGTGTTTGCTTGAGTTACGCTTTGAATTCCCATTCTCTGGCCCTCAGAGCGCATATAAGGGTAAAAAATAAATCTGCTTTATTTCTATTTAGTTGGATCAGAATCTGAATAGAAGCTTTTCTATGATCTTGAATTCTGTTAGAGTGTAACATGGCCTCCCGTAGTTAAGCGCTTGTCTTGTCATAGCGTGTCAGTACCCAACCTGCGGCTGGTGGGCAGCGTTCTCTGTATTTTGAATTTCAGTAGGAAAAAAGGATGTTTCTGGCATGTTACTTGTTCGGTTGTTTCTTGTGGGACACCCAAGTTCACACGCTGGTGCCATGAGCAGTCTCGTAAATAGCCTGTCCCGTTTCCCTTTGGAGATCCAGTTCCTTTTTGCTCACTTCATCCACAGCGTGGCATGCCTGGTACAACATTTCTCGGCCCCCTTGGAAGCGGAGCCCAGCTGGGACACCCCCGTTCAGGTCAGCCTGGGAGCTGGGAGCCCCTCGGTTAGCGCAGGGCTGGGGACGGAGCGGGAGGGTGAGCCGGGGGCCGTGGGGCGGCCTGTCGCAGCTGGGGGGGCAGCGTGGGCAGGGAGAGCCCGTGTCCTGCCTCCCGCCGAGGGACCCGAGCGGCTGCTGCTGGAAACCTGGTGCCACCGACGCTGCCGCCCCCTGAATTTGGGTAGAGAGGCACTCGCCTCGTCGCCTGTCCCGTCTGCCACAGCGCAGGTCGTGTGGCGCCTCAGAGGGAGTTAAAGCTCATTAATTCTTCTGCTTTTCCTGGGGATTATCCATGAAGTCGCGGCTAAAGTGCGTTGCTGTCAACGACTCAAAATGGGAATACGCAGGCCGTCACGTGCCCCTGACCTTGCGAAGTTTTAGACCCTAGGGATGCTGTATGGCATCGAACTCCAGATTTTAATTATGAGAAGTAGTATTTATGTACTAATCTGAGATTTTGATGTGTTTCTAACTTCACTGAATACCCTCCTATTCTTGTAAGAACAAAATCTCTGATCAAATTCCTGTAACCGCTGATTGATTTGTACTGGTATTGTTTCATTATTTTGTGATGTAAAACCAAAAAACCCACAAAACCCCTCTTTCATCTTACTCTTTCTCAATCACTTTATTATTATTATTATTAGAATTTTTACAGTTTCTCTATGAATCTGTTCCACCTTGCTGTGAATTCCGTTTGCCGCTAGCTGATAGCTCAGCCTCCTAGAAGAGGCAGCGGTTGTTGCTCTTATATACCAGTGTTCTGTTTTTAATTATTTCTTCCATTCTGTTCCTTCTGTGTGTTAACATTGGGTTTGCTTTTATTAACTGCAGTTTTGCACTGAATTAAGGGTTGTCTTCAGGGATGTCTTTTGAGGCACACTATCAAATTCCTTTCCTAAGCTCCAGTCTTGCAAGTGGTACTGTTAGCCTAAGAGAAGGTAAAAATATTAAAAGCATGAAGAGATGTATTGGCAAGAGAGTGTAGAATATTGCATTAGGGGATGAGAGAAGGAATTTGTGTAAATTTTTTTTTTGTGTTTCTTTCCAGAAGAAACTGGAAATCGTTTTGAAAGTCTTATGTTGTCAATAGAAGAGTTGACAAATTCAGGTCTCCTCAAAAGAAAATTCATCTGAAAAGTCACGAGTCTGGGTATTTTTTTTTGAGCCTTTCCACTGTGTTTGTCATATCTGAAAATTTTAGGACTTGTATTTTTGTTTCTTTTGTGCAACTACAGGATCTAGAAATGTCTTTGAAAGTTGAAACGACCAGGCTTTTTACCCTAACAGCTGAGACTGAGGGAGCTACAATAGAGTAACCAGTATTGACAGGGCTGAAGTAAAGGATTTTTTTTGTGTGTGTTGATCTTAAGTGTAAATCAAACCTTGTGAGTGTTAGCTCCTTTATAGCTAGCTTTCATAGGCTGTACGTATTGATACATCTCTTATTAACAAAGAGAACTTAATTTATGCCTTAGTGATCCCCCCGTCCTGGCTGTTACCGCTAGCTGCTGCTTTTGTTTCTCTGTTGAAGTGATTTAAAGTTAAAGTGATAAAAATAGTGGTCAGTGGGGATGCATGTGCGGGTCCCTTCATATCCAAAAACAAGTAGGGGTGGACCACCCTCCTTGAGAGGCCCGTAGCACTCTCAGGGGCCTCTAAATCCCAGCCTCCCAGGACAGAGGTGGAATCATCTTGTTCGTGAAGATGTTGGTGCAGCTGGGGCTGTCGTCAGTGTACCATACGTCTGCTACTGGCTCTTGCTTATCCACTAGTTCATCCCAAGGTGCTACACTGGGAGAAGAGAACAGGCTGGAGCAAAGCGGAGATGTAAATTAAAACAAAACAAACAAACAAAAACCAAGCATGGATGCTGAGAAAGAGGAGAGCCCACATCATGTCTTAATGCTGCTGCTGGAGGGTGTCTCAGTTCACAGCTGAGCTTTCTTGCTTTGGTTTACTAAATGTCTTCTAGCTGCTTATAAGGACTTCAGGAAAAGGCTGATCTGCATATATTCAATATTCCTTGTGACAAACCTTATTTAAATAGTTTTATGTAGTCTAATTTCTTCTTTATTTGCATGCATTTTTCTGTAGGGCATTTATAGGTTGTGAAAAGTGCCTACCAAGGCTTCAGTAATAAAATACTCAACTTTCTAACATCTCAAATTGCTGAAGGCTGTTAGTCTCAGTGCAGTATTTTTTAACACGGGCCAGCAAAGAAAGATTAAAGTTTTCCTTGGTTTAGATATAAACTATCAGGCTTTGATGTGTTGATGTCTTCGAAGAACTGTCTTCATTGTAAACTAGGGGAAGATTAGGCTTAAGTGTGAAATATAAAGATATACAAATAAAGGCCTTTGAGGTATTCGGGGAAAAGTTACTCAAATAATTTGGAGTTTGTCTTCCTAGTAAAATAGAGAGCAAAACCATCCTATGGGTACCGTGTGTCTGTGGTGGAACTAGCATTTTGTAAATATGATCAGATTCAGCGCATACAAGTCGATGCTTAGGCAGGAGAGGAAGGGGCTCTGGTTTCCCCTCCTCCCCGCTGTGACCTGGTGAGCAGGTTGTGTTTGGCATTTCTGTATTGACAGACTTGAAAGCTTTGCTCAGCCTCAAGTTCAGGGTCTCAAGGTTGTTCTAGCTCTTATGTTAATGAAGAGTCTCCCGGAAGATGAGTGTGAGGAGCTAGCGTGAATTGTCCAACATTTGAAAACAGGGCAGCACTTTGACATGTGAGTCCATTCTCCATCTTACATGTGTATGAAGAAGCAGAAATTCCCATTGTTCTGTTTCTTAAATTTGGAGAGTTGGATCAAAGTGGTAAAAAATGAATATTCATGGTCTCTGGTTTGGCTAACGGTTCATGATATCTGTTGGCCTCTGAATGTCATATCATGCAGTAATCTGTCTTAAATATTTCAGCTTAATCTTGCCCTTTTGACTGTGTCATTTTCTTCTCTAATTTCAGTATTCCCAGGAGAAATTATGGATGAAAAGCTGTCTTACAAAGAATTTCTCGATCGTAATGACTCCTGGACGATGGATGACGGAGACTTGTGCTTTGAATCACAGCCCATATTCAAACCCATGGAGATGGCTGGTACGACTGTATTATTCTTAAAACTCTAGCATCGGTTATTTTATCAGCTGAGTAATATGACAGAGTCCTAGCCTCTATCCCTAAGGGTGGTTTTGTCCTCTTGCCTTGTACTCACGCCTGTGTTCTTTAGGATGTGTTGCTCTGTTTTCCTAAAATGTGTAACATCTTGACACTAGAGTTAACATAGCACATCAAGCCCCTAACTTGCCCTAGAGCATCATCTAGCCAGTTAAAAATGGAGCTGCTAGTCCAGTATGGAGTACAAAGAGTGTGAGCAGAGCAGGTTTCCCCCTGACTTGGCTCACATGGCGATAGCAGTTTTTGGTTGACTCCCACAGTTTAACCGCTCTTGAGTACTGTGGCTTTCAGTGCAAACCTTGCCAAAATTGTTGACAGCTGAAAGCCCGTCTCGCCTGGCTCTCAGAAATGCCAGTTCCAGCTGTCACGTAGCTGCATCTGCAGTGCAGGTCAGTCTGTTCCAGAGGCAGCCTGTGTAGCTGCTGACTCTCTTGAAAATTAAATGAACCTTGTATAACTTGCCCCTGCAAAAAGATACCCTTTCACCCAACAACTTTCACCCACTTTTCTCTCATTTTTGAGAAAGCTTATGGGAAATTACTTGCTAGCTCTTGGAGGGTATTAGAAATGTATGTGCTGCCCAGATTATAACAGGAATAAACCTGGGAAAGATACTGGCTGAAACAGGATGAAATTTTTTTATATATATATGTTTTTGAGCACCATAGACCTGCTTGCTAAATTACTACCTTGCTATCCGAATCTCACCTTGACTAAGAGATTCAGTGAAGAAATTATGTATTGTTACAAGGGCAAGAAATGATTCATGGAACAACTGGAACAAAAGAGCCATTAGTTTCTAAAACACAGTTGTTGGGTTTTCCCCTCCCATTGCTTTGTTAGATGAAAGAATGGGATGTTGATGTAGTTATGCTCAATAGCCACATGACAAACTTGTTGATTAAGAGCAGTTTACATACCTAACCCATCACCCAGTACTCTTTTGGCCTGAATAATGGGAATCTGTGGGTTATCTGTTGCATGAAAACACTTTTCCTTAGGTTTTACGTCCTTAGAGTATCTCGCACACCTGTACATGCATAAGGTACCACGTGTATTTCAGTGTGAAAGTATTCCTCCATACTGCTCTTCCTGGTACTGCGTAAACAAGGGATTTTGCTTAGAGGTTAGTCGATTCCCATAAATGAGCAGAGGGATCAGAGAGGATAGACAAGCTTTAAGCACTTGTCAGCAGGAGGAGAAAAATATGAACAGCAGACTCATAAAAGTCTACGGTTTTATTAAATATTTTTATGCACGCTCTTTGGAAAACAGTAGGATGATTTCCCTCCCAAGGAGAGAATTCTCTGGTCAGTGGTGTGACAGGTCACCTGACCAGCATTGCTGTAATTGCTCATTCCTTGGTGAGGAACACGGGAAATGCCAGCTCTGCCACTTCTGTGAGCAGCTGGAAGAGTGCATGTCAGTCTGCTCTGGACTTTGCTGTTATATGTTACAAACGCTGGGTTGGGATCTGGCAGTGGGACCTAACCCAACAGAAGTAACAGTTAGGAGCAAAAACATACATATGTATTTTACGCACTACTTTTAATAAAAAGACTTGTTTTAAAAATGTTATTGTAATGTAGAATGAATAAAACTTAAACATTATCTAATTGCTTGCAATCTTTGAAAGTGCTACAAGGCCCTTAATCACAAATGTATAATGATTTATTACAGTAACTACAGGTAAATATCTAAATATGAAGAGTTCCTATTTAAATGATCTACAGTAATACGCTTTTATTAGTCCACAGGCATTGGCAAACTGGAGCTGTGTCTCTGAACAGCAAAGGATACGAGTGTCTATAGAAGTGAGCTGAAGAGAAACTTCCATAAATGTTTTGTCAATCTTACCTCCACCTGTTTAGAAACAATACTCTCAGATTCTTAACATTTGTCTGGCTTCCTAATATTCTAAACAAGCTGCAGATTTTGAACAAGTAGAGAATTATTTCAGGGCTCTTTTAAAGCAAGAACTGATAATTTCCTGAAATAGCTGTATCCCGTCCATACAGTTCATCTCTACCCACCTGCCTTTCAATTTTCAGCTGCAACGTGTTTTGCTGGAAGCGTCACCTTGTCATCAGCAGCGCGGCATCACTTTCCAGTCACAAAAACGCTAAAGCTTGAGTAGGGCACAGGCCCGCTTTGAGTCCGTGGAGGGTCTTTGGAGATGGGAAACAAAAGTTCAGCCATAACTCCTTCCGCTTCTCCTGTTTCTCCCTCTGGAACATAGACAGGGTTTAATCTGGGTCACCCGTTTTAGCCACGTCATCTAACTGCTGCACAAAGAGGGGAGATCAACAGCATCTCTTTTAGTTTTGAAATGAGGGGAATGCCACGTTTCCTTCCCCTTGCAGTGTCTTGCCCTTGACTGTATTACAGTACAGTGACTAACTCGTGGAAGGGTCATCTTTTAGTTTTATTCTGTCAGTGAGGTCGTCTGTCCACTCTCTGACTCATGGCATTTCAGTTAAGTAATCCATCGTATAAAACTTGGCATGGTGGTTCTCTCTATCCGTCTGATTTGAATGCCCATGCTGATTACTTGAGGGGAAAGGAGGTGTGTGCACGCAAAAAGTAAAACTTGCGGAAAAGGAATTTTCTCTTGCTGAATCCTCAGCTGCTGGAGTACCATCTTTTGCAGATGACATTGATATATCCACTTAAAGCACGGACCAAAAGCAGAATAAAGCTAACGCATGTCAGACCAACCAAAGCTGACGCTAGACAGCTTGCAAACGTGGTCTAAAGATCCTGACAGCCTCACCAGTGAGTCTGGTCTGGAACTAAAGGTGAAGGCTGTTCATCTGCCTGGGACACTGGGAAATGTGTTGTTTTCCTCTCTGGCTTGTAACTTGGTTAAAAAACCTGACCATCGGTCAGTTTATACTGGTGTACTGTTGGGGAGGAGAGCGTGTAGCTTCTGCAGGCTTTCCTTGGTCTGCTGTCGAGTTAACTGATCCGGAGCTCAGCCGTTGTTCCTGACTCAGGTTAGCTGCATGTGTCCGTCAGGTTGGAAACAGATGCTTCCTCCTTGAGAGGAGGAGATGGGTTCTCCATGCAGCAGTTGTAATCTAAACTTCACTCAGTTTTCCCTAGGAAGCAGTCTAAGCAACCGTGTTTTATTGTTGGGCGTAAATTTAAATTATGAAGGTGTTTGCCCCTGGTAAATAATCTTGAAAGCAGCTTTCCCTAGGAAGTCCAGTTGTGGTGTCAGGTGCATCTTCATCTTGTTTTTTAAATAATCTTACTCTGCACCATGTCTTCCCCCTGTGTGGTGACACTGGCCTCGTTCCTTGTCTCCCGCTAGACCCCTTCAGCATGCACAGAGGGGAGAATCTGCCTGATTTATCATTTCCTACTGACATGCAGAATGTGCCGCTGTTCACAGACCATGCTGATGCTTCCAGAGACATCCATGGTGAGTTCCTCCTCGGCATTTGTCCTGATAGTCAGATTTTGGTGTTTTCTCTGTTGACTTTCATGTACTGAAAATTATTAAGCTGATAAGTTCACAGACTATATAATCACTTTTTTTTTTTTTTTTTTTTGTGCCTAAAACCATTCCAATGCCTACTTCCAGGAAGGTTTTTTTTGAAGTGTATTTAGGCAGAAGGAAATAGGACAGCTAGACAAGTTGAGTTAAAGCAGGTATTACGGATGGCTCTTGTCTTCGTGGCTAGAAACCCGTGAACTTTTTCCATGAAGTGGTCTTCAGGTTTTGGACTATTGGAGTTTAAGTGGTTGTTAAGAATTCATGGGAGCAGAAGCAGAAAGCAAAATGAAATAGTTTGCCTGTGCTTACTGTCTTATACCTTGTTAAAAAAATTAGATATGCATACACAATTTACAGTGCAGTTTGTAGAGGTGAGCTGACTGAGAGAGTTGCTTACAAACTTTATCTAAGCTGCTTGTGAGCAGAACAGAATAGTTTCTTTTCCAGGTGTTGTATAGACTTCAAATTTTGGAGGGGAGTCATTGGGGCTAGTGTGGTGATTAACAAACGGCCTTTTATTTCATCAGCACCACATGGATCTATGATGGTACCTGAACAACCTTTCTTGGGGCCCCTGTATTCTCCTGCAGAGGCTCTAGACCCATCAGCCTTCATTGGCCTGGATTCAACTGCAGAATTTCTGCAAGACAAAGCAGGTAAGAAACAGATGTTTTGCTATTACTGTCTGTCTTGCTAGCTGGCTTTGAAGGGTATGCAGCTAGAAAATCTTGGTTTCCTAGTCTTAAAGAATCTTGGTGGGGGACTCGATACATAAAACGAGTGAAGATTAAAAAGTATTCTGTTGGCAATGACAGTTCTTGATTCAGTGTGAATGTTCTGAAGATGTTAGGAGATCACAGAATGTCTGAGGCTGGAAGGGACCTCTGGAGATCATCTTGTCCAACCCCCCCTGCTCAAGCAGGGCCACCGAGAGCCAGTTGCCCAGAAGAATTGAGCAAAGAACCTGCTCTGTTGCGTCCTGGCGTCAGTGCTCTTGTGTAACTCTTCTCTCATGCAAGCTTTCACTTGCAATAGTCACAGAAGAACATGATGTTCTGGTACCATTCTTAAAGGGAACTGAGAATTTACCTGAGAATGAACTCACAAAACAGCAGAGTCAATACCTTCAACTGAAAAAATAAAGCAGTGTTAGTGTCAGTGGCAGGACTAAATGTGTTTGTTTTCCATAGTGCCTGAAGAACATTGGATGGGAGCTCAGCATGACGTGACGGGACCAGATGCCTCTTTCTTTGTTGAGCCACCAGGTAAAAATAGTTTCGACTTGACCTGCAGGAACTGTCTATAGAGAGTTTCTGAACAGCAGAAGCAGAGTTTTTCTATTAGTCTGCCTTTTCAAGAAGCATAAGGCTGTAATGAAGTGGGGTGGGATCTGACCAACAACAACACTGTTTCTGGTTCTCAAATCAATTTACAATAGAAATGCGTGTTTTAGAGAAATGTTACTTGACACGCATTTTCTCGTTTAGTGCTGTAAGGGGTGGGGAGAACCCTGCATTTTATAGACTGTTTACTTCTAATTTAGGGTAACAAATTTAATATATGCAGTTCCAAGCCTGACTGTCAGTAGATATTAGTGGCATGCCCTTTTGGGGGCATATTGTGTAGCAGGGCTTTAACCCACTGAAAGCATGCCCTTTTCATGGGTTTTGGGGAATTAAGTTAGCAGATGTAGATGTGTGCAAAAAAAATATGTTCAGCAGCAAGCTGTGTGGATTCCAGACTGTGTCTCCATTCCGTGCGTCTCCATTACAGTGAAGGTACTTGAATTTTCAGTTGGGATGTGTGTTCAAGCATTACTTGACACTAAAATAATAAATAGGGTGAACAAAATTTACTCTTGAAAAGAAACTCTAAAACTGGAACTTTACTGCTGTCAAGGATTCCAGTCTTTGTAGACACTGGAAGTCAGAGCACTCATGTTTACTGCTTCTAAGGGGCAGTGCAGCTGTGGGCACCAACAAACATAATTTTGGCTCATGCATAATCAACAGAATTTTAAACTAAATTCTAATTGCAAACCTGTGTATTCTGTCCAATAATCTTTAGATTCTGGTTACAGTTAAATCTTTGAAGCTCCATTGAGACATAATTCCATTGCAGTTGTATGTATATTATTATATTTGATCCATAATGGGATCTCTATTGCCGATTTTGGTGAACAAGCTAAGAGGGGAGTAGTTTAACACTGGTCCTAGGTAGAAAGTGATTCCGGAGCTGTTGGCTCTGCCGAGGGCTCAGGGTAGAACTGGGTTGCTTTGTAACTGAATGTTCCTAAACTTTGTCACAGCAGTTGCTTCTCTCAAGATACAGGTGTGTGGTGGGTTGACCCTGGCTGGAGGCCAGGTGCCCACCGAAGCCGTTCTATCCCTGCCCTCCTCAGCTGGACAGGGAGAGAAAATATAACGAGGGGCTTGTGGGTCGAGATAAGGACAGGAGAGATCACTCACCAATTACTGTCACGGGCAAAACAGACTCAACTTGGGAAAAATTAACTCAATTTATTACCAATCAACCAGAGTAGGGTAATGAGAAATAAAA
>JAVJGG010000073.1:45074945-45151712 GCA_035590195.1 Aviceda cuculoides | reverse complement strand
GAACCCAGCACTCGAGGTGCGGCCTCACCAGTGCCCAGTACAGGGGAACAATCCCCTCCCTGCTCCTGCTGGCCACAGGTGTTCATTCATCCAGTGTTTGAGCCATTTGATTCAGATTTACTGCTAGCATCTCTCTTCCCTTTACTCCTCAAGCTGTATTTCAACATCAAGACTTTAAAAAGATTTTTTTTTCCTCCAATCTGTCCTTAAAGAATCGTCTATTTTAAAAAAAGAAATTAATTTGTTTCAGTGTTTTAGGTTTTGTATCTTCTTATGTTTTTTGATTTGCAAAAGCTGTTCAGGAAAGGGCCATCTTCATCTATGTCTATTATAGTGATGCTCCAGTATTTAATGCTGTGGGCTTCGGTGCTGGCAGCGTAAAGAGCTTATTGCATAACCACATTGTGGTCTAGACAGATATGTATCTGGATTATTCTCCCAAACGTGGACTGGAGGGGCCTGTTCTAGTGGTCATCTGCTGCTTAGTTCCCCTCATCCCTCAAAAGCTTCCACTGCGATCTCTGTCGCTGCCTTCGGTGGGCATCCTTCCAGCGCCCGTCCTTTCAGCTGGGCTGAGACAAGCTGTCTTTGCAGCCCATTGGCACAATGGCCATGTGTAATACAGGACCTATTTCTCAATATGACAGCTCTAAATCCCTTGTGTGTAAATAAGATACATTTAAAAGCAAGAAATGCCATCCCTGCTTAATTACAGTATTTGCTTTTCTTTTACAGCCACAGTGAAGCCCTTTCTCTAAATATTTTCTTTTCCTGACCGGTTTCCATTATACTGATGTCATTATAACGTTAAGTCGGTTTAGAATTTCCACACTAACCTTTCGCTCATATAATGTCTGTAATTCTCCTGTGGGAGCCCAAACTGTAATTGAGTTTGTCTAATATATGCTAATCAGCTACATGAACATGATGGGGCAGTGGACTGTATGGATGTGTAACTAACTGCGTCCATCTTACCTGAAATCATCATCACAAATGCAGTCGTGCACGAGTACCTCATAATAACAGTGGTACTTTAATAATGCTTTTGAAATGGTCAGAATAACATCATATTGCAGCCTGTTCATTAATTAAGACCCGTTAATTATCCCAGTTAGGTGTATGAGAGAAGTGAAAACCAAACAATGTCACTAGCCATGACACTTCTTGTGTCAGTATTAAACATATTTATGAAGCAGCAAGAGAACTTTGCTATTATCTGCTTTCCCCCTAAATTTTTGCACTTGTGTGTTTGTATTTAATTCTGCTTTAGCAGAAAGTTTTGCTGAGGTATCAGTTCTATCCGTAATTGAAAGGTGAGTTGAGCTCAGAGGACATTTTTGCAGATCTGTAGCTGCAGGTACCGGGTGTCTAGAGGCCTGTTTGTCTTCTGTTGAATCACTGCATAGCTCTGAATATGTTCTTTTAAGGTTGCTCAAAACAGTTGTAACTGACTGCATATGCCCATCTTTTTTTTTTTTTTTCCTAGTTGGTTTTGTACTGTGTGTTATATCGATATTGCCTTTTTCTCTAGCTGGACAGTCTCATGCAGCAACTCTCATTTTAAGCTGGCACCCCATAGTCTTTGGCTAACACTTCCTAAGTTTTGTTTTTCTTTATTTTATATTCCTGCTCATCCTTGACACTCTGATTTTCAAAAAAAAAAGCTGGGAGCAAAACAAATATACTTCTGTTTGTAAATTCTGCCAGATTAAGAATGTTGGAACACATTTCCTTAGTGGTTATGTTCAACTTTCAGGGGACATCTGAATTTCAAACCTCATCTTTCCTTGCTGCTGTTGTTAGTTCATTGCTTATGTATCATTCAGTCGACTTTGCCTTTTTTCAGTTTTCACTATCAAATACTACTACAGTAACCAAATACTGGTAATATTTTGAGTTGGAAACACTCTTGAGTGCATTTTAATTCTGGTTTTGGCTGATGGCTAGGATTTTTAATGTATTATATGTAAATTCTAAAGTAAGTGGGATTTGATCTGTAAATGTCCTGTCCTACAAAATGGGAGACTGTGTTTTAAGTATTGTACGGCTCCACACCTTTTAAATGTTAAGCTTGTAGTGCCAAGTTACAATGGCCAGAATGCTGAATATTCCAGTTCACCTTTTTATCCTTTAGCCTGCCTGCCTTCAGACTGCAAGAAGAAATGAAGCACGCAAGTTCAGCGGGTAGTGTCAGACTTCAGGCTTCGTGTGTTGCTGCTTGTGTTACACACAGTGAGCGTTTGGCTGAGCAGCACAACGCGTGTGTGTGAACCCACAGACAAGTGAGTGTGTGAATTGCAGTTTTATGGTCTTGGCTTTTATAGGTGAAGCGTGTCCTTGATGGTTCTGGTCAGTCTGATCACTGACTGTTAGTGGTAATAATACTTAATTAGAGATCACATTAGTTGGCGATGCTGGCGAGGAGTAGCTCATCGTCCTGGAAAGTGATGTTGCCTTAGAAACCAGTGCAAAGGACCGCACAGAAACGATTGTGTTAGGTTAAAAAAAAAAAAAAAAAGCAAAGGCATTAGAAGGGATAAGTAATAGCTTCGGGAGTGAAGCAAAAATAGAAACACTAGGCTGATTCATCTGCTGAGGCTGGAAGCTTGCAGATTGGGTATTAAGTCGTGGCGTGCTGATGTAGTGATCTCGGTCTGCTCTGGTTATTGGCACTGTCTCAGCCTGGGCAGCCGCGTCTTACCTGGTAAAGCCCAGTGAAGCGGATAGGGGTTCTTTGCGGTTTCTTCAGCACGTGGGTATGTCTTCCCTTGGAAAATGCTCGTGTTCAGACATACGTTATAAGCACCAAAATATATCTAAGCAGCTCAGATGAACGACTACGGATGTGTTTAATGTTGGTACTGAAACATGTGTTCTGTGTGCTCAGCTTCCCTGACAGGCTTATTTGTGTCAACTGTACCCGTAAGAAAAGACAGGATTTAATGATGATAAGAGGACGTGAACAGGCAAAATATAACCTTCCTTCTTGTGAAACAGGCTGCTGTCTCGCCACTGGAAGGTTGCGAGAAGCTCCAGGCAGTGGGTGAATCTCCATGTCCAGAAGCTGGACCAGGGTCTGACTTGCAAGAGCTTATAACTATTTTACTGCCATTATCTGACGCATTCTTGAAAAGAAAGATGATGGAGAGCCAAAAGGATTGTGAAACCCCAAATTTGATACTTGAAGAGTATCAGTTCTTCCTCAAAGTTGAACTAAGGGTAAAAGCAGTGTATGGGCTTCCTTTCAGGATGTCTAACTTAACCTTCTAACCCAACTCCTCTTTAACATGGGACCTTCCTCATTTGAGTTGTTTTTCAAAATCTGTTCAGCTCTTGTTTTCTGAGCATCCTCCCGCCCTTTCCTGCTTATCTTTATTGACTAGTTTCTTTTATAATTCTTTAGAAGATTTAAGGTTTGTGAGAATCTGAAGGAATGACTGGGACCAAAGCTCCAGCGTGAGGACTGCTGGTCATGTCTTGCGAGTGCCCGTCTCCGGTCTTGCTGAAAGCTTAGCACAACAACAGAGGCATAGCTTCAGAAGTAGAATATTAATAATTTAAAGAAAAAAAATCCATGTGGTAGAAGGTAGAGGCTAGGGCACAGGAACTGTGAATGAGAGTCTGGAAACAACGTGCTATGGGGCAGGATGAAGCTGTTGAAGAGCTCAGTGTATGAACTCTACAGTACCTCCATTAATGTCCTGAGAGATTAAATACTGGATGACTTTAGAGATTTTTTCATAGCTAAGCATTCTCCTGATTCTGAGTATCCCAGGTATTGAATATGGTTCATTTCCTACATTAAAAAAGATTATTAAATAAAGTAGCAGTAGTAGTTGTTACTGGCTGTATATTGACATTATGAGTCAGGCTTTTCTTTCCAGTGATGCAAATCTCTTCTGTTTTACCGTTCTCTGAAGTACCAGCCCCCAGATCAATGAGGGTTTTCTCCCCTGTCCATTATAAATGGTAGCTGTTTGCTTAAAAAAAAAAAAAAAAAAAGTCAACCCCACCACCAACAAAAAAACCTACTAGGTGGTTTCAGGTAGCTTTACAAACTTGCGCTCGCTCCTGGTGAAGTGCATTAAGTGATCTTTAATGGCCTGAGATTCGCTGCAAAAATCTTGTTTTGGAATTGACTGAGTGCTAGAGGAATAACAGTAATTACATGGGATTAGATGACTTCAAGGTCTGCCATTTTGGGGAGCAGACTAAGTACTTTTAGAGGGAGCAAGTGCTTGCAAACATTAGTCCTACATCAGTTACGAGAGAGAATGCAAGCCTTGAGCTAAGGTCCCGTTTTCCACTAGCAAGACACCTATGAATATTTTAAAGTACAGAAAAATTGTTGAGGCCTTTTGAGAAGTGAAGCTTGTGGGTGGAACTATTCTGGTTAATTAGAGGGTGTCATGAAAGATTCATATAACTTACAGTTCCTTAGTCATTGTTTTTAAATATAGCAGTGTCTTAAATCTAAAGCTTAAATACAAGTAGATAAATCTGTGGATTGTAGCATTTCTCAGCAGCAGGTTAAATTCAGGGGGCGTAGTGTAGCTTGCAGTCTCTAGGTGTAAAAATACATTTATGCTCAATTAAACTATAGCAGGGAGTCCTTCTACTGCTTCAGCTGTAAGGACAAAATTTTCTCCTGGACTGGAATATTTTCATGTCTGTAATGGTCAGTGTCTGTAAAGTATTGTAACCCTGGTTCAAAGAAGAAAATTTGCCTTAGTCAAGGATTAATCTGTACCAGGCACTTAAGAAAAAAGATGACTCTGCAGTTTGGTGCTAATGCAACAGTAGCAATCCAGATACTGGTGGCTGAGTGGCTAGAAGCAATCTTGAGCCCTCTCAGGTAGGCTCCCAGTTTAACCAGGGAAACAGTGTCCAAATCCAGAAGAGCAGTTAGAAAAGCCTCGTCAAGGATGCTGGCTGTAGAGACTTTGCAGGATGGCAGAGTAGTGCACTTAGTACGTGTTGAAACTGGTTTTGAATACATCAAAACAAAATGTGAAATGCTAGGTGTAGTTAAGTGTAATAGGAAAAATACAGCTCAAAAATATTGTAAGATGTGTTCACATTTAAAAAAAGTATTTAAAAATCAAGTTTACGGTATTTAAGACTATAAAACCTCCTCGAACTTGTCCCATTTCATCCTTTTCAGCTTTGTCCACTTGATTGTATGAGTGATATGGTTTCTGACTCGTGAAATCCTCATTACAGCAACACTTGTGATCACTGTTGATCCCAAAAGAATATATTAAAATTCACTGAAAACAAAGCCCTGTGCTGAAAGAGGTCATTCTGTGCTGTAATGTTTGGGGCCGGGTTTGTTTTGCTTTTGTTTAAGGGGAAGAAAATTGCTGACCTTAGTTGCTAAATGTTCTTAAGAGAGTAGTTCATCAGCAGGAATTAATACTGATAAGTGCACTGATCATAATACGGTTTGACAGAGAAAAAGGAGATGGCAATATTTCCCAAAGTGTATAACTACCCAAGAAATGCTGCTCACAGAAAAATCATTTCACCGAGATGATTAAACCCCCACTAGCATCTAGCCAGAGGTGGGCATTTCTGTCATAGAAGCGCGTTCCTCTTGATTTTTTGCGAAAGGATAAAACCTGACGTTTTCATTTGAACTAGCGGCCGAATCCAGTAAACGAAGGCGCGCGGCAGGCAGGGGGTGGGGAGGAAGGAGTTTTGTCATGAATACAGGGGGCACGGTGTGTCGTCAGCGGCGCCAGCAGCCTGCGAGCTCGGCGAGCTGGGAGCTGGTGTTACAGCCACGGGAGGAGGCGAAGCGATCGGAGATGTCTCTCTCGAACAAGCAGCCCGCATCGCTCTCCGAATACAGCCAGCTGTGCAAAAGCAAGAATCCGGAGAGCTTCTCGGAAGCCTTCCGCTGCATGGAGTCCCCGAAAGACTTCGGCAAAACTGAATTCGAATGGCAGAGGACTGAGGGGAAGCTTAATGAGATTGGTTTGAATGTAAACTCAGGGGGACCGATTAAGGATGGGCTCGTTAAGAATGCTGGTTTCACGGATGAGGACAAGCTCTGCTTCTTTGAAGGAAAACTAGACAAAGAGCTAAAAATAGCTCAGAAAGACAAAAGAGAAATTGAGGTGCAAGGCAAAAAATGCCAGGCAGCTGCAGGTCACCTTGAGAGCTGGTCTTTGATTTCTGAAACGTTTCCTTCTGCAGAAGGGAACTTTGCAAACCCTAAAACTACAGATTTTCATGTGGGACAGGCAGCAGCTGAAAAACCTGGTCCTGGGCTGGGTAAAAATGAAGCCATCACCGATCAGGAGAAAGCAGCCGGTAAGGCTGGAATGGAGACCAAATGCCAGCCAGACCCAAACCTGCCCAATCTGTCTGTGTCAGAGAGTGATCCCAGCAAATACATGAAGGAACAGGAAATCAGTGTCTGGAATCCAAATTTCCACCCTATCCTGCCTAACGATTCGGGGTCTAAAGAAGCAACCGTGAAAAAAGATGGAGCCCCCAGCTATTGTGTAATTGGGGTGGTTAATGACAACTATGTGCAGAGTGGATTTTCTTCTTCCTCAACAGCACCTAAGCCGGAACCTCCAACTACCACCGTAGAGCTTGCACAAGATGACTCCAAAAGTAGTTACTTCAATAATGCCACTGAAATGGAGGAGGAGATGGAAGACAAGCTGAGCTGTGCGGATGACGGCAGTTTTCTGAACAGGGCTGCCCACCAGAGGAAGGCAATGAGGCGTGCAATGTCAGAGTGCTCTCACTTGTCGGTGCCCCTAACCCTTAACCTGGCTGATAAATACCCTGAGCCGGTGCTTAGAGAAGACGTCGCTACTGGTCTGCTCTCTCCTAATAGCAGCCTGACCCAGTGCTCGAGCCCCACAGCCAGGAAGCCGGGCGCTCCCATGAAAAGGTCGATGACCGTGTCGGAAGAGCAAACATCTGTCTGCAGCCTGGGTCCTGAGCAGAGCCGCGCGGGGCTGCCCAGCCTGGTGGTGAAGGAGCCTCCGTCCCTCCCGGCAGAGGAGCCAGCTGCCAAGAAGAGAGAGGAGTGGAACGGCGGCAGCAACTCGGTCAAGAAGGAGCTGGGCAGCCCGAGCTTGTATCACAGCAAGCTGGAGCAAATCCCTGAAATCAGCAGCCAGGACAAAGAGAGGGAGGAGGCGGCGGTGAAGAGGGAGAAGAGAAGTGCCACCGATGGAGCTGCTGGGTTTGATTCTCCGAAAAGCAAATGCACCGAGATGGAATCCAGCAAAACTGCTCCACTGGAAAGAAAAGAAATTGAGGTCAGCGATGTGCAGAGCTCTCCGTCTCCCAAGCAAGGAGATTTACCACGTGATGGTATGTTGCTAATTTTTACCTCCCTGGGGGGTGAGCAGGCAGTAGCTAGGAAGCAGCTAACTGACTTTACAGACTGCAGGCGGAGGGTGGGCGGCTCAGTACACCTGAAAAGACCGACGTGGTTCAGGTTCCGGTTAGTTAGAACAAAGGATGTATTTTTGGATACACGAAAATGGAGGGAAAATGTGAAAAAATAATTGCTTGGATGGTTCCACAACATCTGTTGCAGCACCGGCCATTAATTGCTTGCTGGGATCCTAAACCTAAGAGATTTTAAAATCCGTAGCATCCACAGTGCTCCACATAGGTGTCTCTTCAGCACCTTCCTGCCACTCCCTCTTGCGAGCGTAGGTACCCTTCTGATTTGCAAGCTGCATTGTCAGAGTGAGGGCGTTATCAAAGTTAAAACCTTTCAACCTATGTCAAAAAGATCTGAGGATTGTGCTTTTCTGTTAAACTTTTAGCACCTTTGGGTATTTCTGTTTGAGGGGGCCAGTAAGAGTAAAGGGGTAGAACTATTGACATAGCTAAGCTCTTCCTAACTGTTTCAGTGCTGAAATTCAAAGTGGAATTTCCTCTTTACTTTCTGTAACCTCTTTCCCAAAACCCCAGTTACAATGGAGCCTTTTGCATTGCTAAGTGTCAATAGCAGCTTGTTTTATTTTGTAGTGTTTTGTTGCTTCGATAGTGCTGTGCTGTATGAGGTCAGTCTTCCCGGATTTAAAATCTGTGAGAAGAGTAGTTAATCTTTGTTCTCCAGCCTGGAACAACATCTCTGTCCCTCTTGCCAGCTTCAGCCAGCAATAAAACCTAGTTTTTTCCCGGATTTTGGGTGTGAGGATGGTCTGTGTGCTTTGTCTGTTGTCCGTATTAACCAGAGCTTTGCATGGGAATAGGAAAAAAAATGTGTCAGGGAATAAAGACAAAAGACTTGCATGCCAATTTTTGCATCCGATGACCTCTTTTGTAGCCAGCTGGTTTGCTAAACCTTCAGAGGACTAGTATAAAACTTGAAATTATAATACTCTGGTGTGAGTGGGGAGAGTACCATGCAGGTGGGTAGAGGGACGCGCTGTTCAGGTTGAGCTCCAAAAGGCTTAATTTGGGTTGATAAGCTGAGCGCTCCGCAGCAGGCAGCCTGGGAAGGCAGTCTCTGAGCAAGGTGGTGTGCTGTGGTAACTCCCAGGTTGGAGAGTTATCTTCTCTGGTTTTGCGGTGTGTTAGTGACACCCAATGGTCGGTCAGTCGGCTCCTGGCTGCCTGCGCAAGGCTCTGATCGTCCGTCCTTCTTCCAGCTGTCACTAATCACTTTCAACAGAATCATATATTGTCTCTAATTAAAGTTTTACTTTTCTCTAATAATTTCTCTAAGATGCTTCAATTTCCAAGACTCGTGGTCAGAGATCTGTAGAACAAGGTTTTGGCGATACAAACCTCCCCGCTCCGAAGTGCCAACGCGTCTTATCTTCCTCCCTTTCCATTATCTCAGTGTTACCTTGTTCCTCACGGTCTACTTGGGGTACAGATTTTAAGTAACTCTGGCAGTCGTGAGATGAAGTAGTGTCAGTTTTGGTGGCAGCGTGTCACGGATTGCAGACATCAGTCCGTCGGAGCCTGAACAGAGATGTCAAGTCCTTTCATGCAGGCAGGAGTCGTCAGCTCTCCCGTTGGTAGTTGCCAGAGCGATGCAGTGAGCTCCCGGCTGCGGGCCGCGGTTGGAGGGGACACCCGGAGATGAGTTTGCTTGGGCACGAGTAGGACCTGTGCCACTGTGTGTTACCTGTGCTCAATTTTGTACTTAAACACGAAAGGGTCGTCAGACTTCGTGACAGTTCAGCCACAACACGGGTAAAAGTGATGTCGGCCACAAATGTGGAACAGAAAAATACTGTATTTGTGCATACCTTTCATGTCACAGAATTTCTGGCGTGGTGGGGTTTACTGACACCCACTTTGCGACCAAGGTTCATTTGCAACAGGGCAAGTTAGCAAGGAGGTTCACATTTGGACAAGGAAACCAGGTTTGGGTAGGCTGGCAAATTCTGTCAAGCTGAAGAGGCAACCATTTCAAAACACAGGTAAGTGGGATATTTAAATCAGAAAAACATTTAAAACATAATCGGAAGTGCATTGACATGTTTTCCCCAGAGGGGCTGAGCATCAGTGATGTAAAGGTCACTGAAAGATATAAATGCGCAGAGTCTTCTGGTTGGGTTGCTTTTTGCGGATGGTTAATTCATATTGCCAAGCTTTTTTTTAAGCATTTAGGTTTAAGATTTTGTTCTCTCACAAGCTTTATTTTAAAAGCTAGTTTATTGTCCCTGTAACCACAGGTCTGAATGTGAACTGATACAGTAATAGCTGAGTTAGCAGACAGCTCAAGGGCTTTCCTGGGCAAGAATACGATAGAGTCGTAACTTCTTTTTAACTCTCTTCTCCAAAATTAACAGCTGATTAGGTTAGGTTTGTTTTGATCTGTTGCATACAATGCATTACTAAGAAATAAACTCTTGATTTATTCTCTCCTGGAAGAAAACATAGCAGTAGATGCAATAAAATGTTTTCTTTGAGAGATATATATATATATGTGTGTGTGTGTAGTTTAGAAAGAATTTTTGGAATGCAAGAGAAAACAGACAAAAATTCCTCAGATGTTTCTGAAATGCTTTCAAAACTTTCTATGATGAGCTCTTGCTTCCTTCCCTGTTAATAAACAGAGAGGCGGTTATAATAAAAATAACTCAACCAAGCAGTCTTGGCTGTAAGTGTGGAACTGATTCTAAATCTGTCCTTTGCATTTTATTCATGGTTAAATCACCCGTTCATATCCTTATCAACTTCCTCTGCTTCACTCTTGGCATTCACTTCGCAGGTCTCCTTCCAGTCACAATGCAACGTGTCCAAAATGGCCAACGTATCTATTTTATCCGATAGAAATATGGTTTTCCTTCTCTTCGTTAATTCCTCTCTTTTTTCTGCCTGTTCTATCTGTTCATTCTGAACTTAGCGCTTACATTTGGGCTAACAACTTTTGTCACTTGTACCTCTTTTCATCCTAAAAATTCTTGAGAGAGTTGTCCAACCTGATTCTAATTATTTGAATGGTATCTCTCAGAACTTCAGCCAAAAGTAGACTTCCTTGGTCCTATCCACCCAGGCTTGTGGGGTTTTTTGCTAAACATCTGCTACTCCTGGTTTTTTTAGGGTGACCTGGAATTGTACAGAAAATACTTCATTCTTGCAGATAGTTGGGTGTTAGTACGATGGCATGGTTTATTTCTAAAAATTGTGAAAAAGGCGTACCTGTTCAAATCTCTCACGTACCCACGACAGGTATTTTAAGCAAGGAGATCCTGGCTGCAGATTAGTCCTGATCAGAGCTGAGCTGCAGAACCCGTTCCGGTCCCTTATTTCATCAGCAATCACTGCAGATTCTCACAAGCGGTCGCATTGTTTCCTGCACCGAACAACAGATTTGATTCACGTTCGCGCTGTGTATAGGCTGTTGTGTGATTTACTGCACGTACCTAATATGTCACCTCCAGTGGTATCCCTTCAATCAGCGCTGTCATTCACCACTGCCTTCACCTTCTGCCTTTTCTCATTTTCTTTGCACTTCCTCCAACTTGAAATACTTTCTGCTCTGAAATACCAGGAATTCCAGGCTCTGCTGGACCACACTCGGTTGGGACTGTCACCTCTGATCCTCAGCAGCCCAGTGTATGCATCAGAAAAATTGTCTTGGTTTTCTGGCTCTTACTTCTTTATATATCCGTAAGCAAGGGGTGCAGTCCAATGTAACTTCTGAATCTCCTGCGGGTTTTTTTGCAGCAGAACACTTTGTGGTTTAGATAAATAGAGAATATGAGACTTGCAACATGACTGAGTTAGGCTGTGATAGCCTATTGCCTCAGGTTTACACAGATTAAAGTTAATTATGGGATTAGGAAATACCAGCCCAGCTACCTTGTAATGAACTAATGATACTTGTTCAAGTAATGTTACTGGTGTGGATGGTGGCTTGGTAACAAGGCTCTTTGCCAGGTTAAATCATGCTTTTAAGAGAAAGAAAAGAAATAAAGGATTGCAGGCTGCAGGAAGGAGAAGGAAATGAAGGCACGGGTGGTAAACAGTGCCTGACATGGGCTGTGCATAGTTCAGTGAAAATTCTTGGTCTATGCGTGTTCAGCCTTAAATATAAAATAAACATTGGCATCTCTCAGGGACTGAGTTTAAAACAGATGCTGAAAGTATTGTAATCATTACATAAATCAGGTGGGTTCCCTGTTCTGTAACACCCGCTGTGCTTTCTCAAAAATTGGAAAAACCTGCTGGCCGTTCGAGGGACACTACCTTCAAAACAGTGGTTTACAGCAGATGCGTAAGCATTCCTCTTCCCCTTTCTCTGGGGAGGGAGGTGAGAAGAACAAGGAGATGGTCAGCAGCAGAAGACGGGTTGGGGGCAGCATGTGCCGGCCTTCCGCGGGGATGTCGTTTGTGGTGGTGCGCTGCTCATCCCTGGAAATTCCTGCTGCACGCTTGAGGTGCTAAGCGTGGCAGGACTTAAAGAATGGGGATTTCTGCAGATGGGTCTTCCAGGTGTGCTAGATAGGATAAAGGTATATAAGATGTCATGCTTCAAGTCCCAGGCCAGTGATATATCAGCTGACACAAGGGCTAGAAAGACCCCTCAGACCAGCTTCTCTGGCTTGTTGTTGATACCAGATGACATGCAAGAAGTTGACGTTGGACTAGTTGGATCGTTGGTAATAACTTAGCTTTGTGCTTAAGTCTTCAGAGTCAGGATTGTGCTTGTAATTGTTTTGCATTTTGGACAGTATGGAATTGCAGTTTTACGCCTTCAGATACTGAAAATAGCCCGGGTCTCCCGGTCCAAGCACTGCCCAAACTTGAGCGGACACATGGAAATGCTCTGAGGTCTCATCAGCGTTCAGAGCAGCCTTAGGGACAGACCAAAATATGAATTCAGGTGGCGTTTCTTCCCTGCTCCCCACTTGATAGCCCTTGTACGGCAGCTTCAGTTAATGTTGTGGGTTTGCTGGTGTTTTTAGTTTGACTGGGAGGTGTGCTTGTCTCTCTCACTTTGGTTTGTCAGGGGCATTGAGAGAAAATAGAGCTTTTTGTTGGTTTTATGAATGTGCTTCCACTCTTATCAATGAAAAGGGAGAAGCTCAGGTTTTTGTTAGCTTTTTATATCCAGCATCAAATTTTTAGCACAGTATTACAGTCAAACAGAATATGTCAATTACCGTAAAGAGCTGTTTGATTTCAGTTCATGGCGTGTTAGGTAAACATGGCAAGTAGTTCAGGTTGTTCTAGAAGAAAAAGTTCTGATTTAGGATTTCCCTTCCTGGGTACAAAAATAGAGTCTTAGCAAATCAACCTAGGTTTAAAAGATGCAGGCAAAGAGGACATCTGGCTTATACCTCAACTCTTGAAAACAAGTAAAAATGTGCACATTGATTGAGTTGCATTTGGTGCCAAATAAAATGCTTAGCTGTTCTGTATTTGGGTCAAGCAGGAGACATTTTATTTAGCCTTTTCTGGAGAGGAGAAAGCAGATAAGGATTGTATTTCTGCTTAAACTGAGATTTGTTATATTTGTAGATACTTTTGCCTTAAGAGCCTTAAACAAAAAGGCTTTATTTGATGGTGATTTTTATGATGAAGCAGCTCCTTCTGGATGGTGATGGATGAGCAAGAAGGAGCTCGTGCCTCTGCAGCATTTCTGGCAAAAGCAGTATTTAACATGGTCTGGTTTTGTTTCTAAGGTTGTTTACGTTGAAGAGGGAGAGTAAAGATGGTCATTGCCTTATTGCTTAATCTATTTCTCTTAATGGATTTTCAGCTGATGACTCTAATCCCTATGAGAATTATGGAGCTGTTTCATTGAATGATGTTTTAGTTCAGCTTAGCCTGCTGAATATCCCTTGCTGGGGATATGGAAGATGAGTGCCTGGCCTCGTTCACAAGCACGTTGGAACGCAGCTGCGCGTCGCCTTCCATTTCGAAGCACGTAAATGAGCCAGCCTGGATCAGTGACCAGGGGCAAAGCAGGTGAAATACAGAGCCCATAAAATGGGAGCGAATACCGTATCAAGTGGGGTAGGTAGGAGATGAGAGGATTTAAGTGACCTAGTCTCAGGTACCCACTGAAATGCTCATTTAACTAGTCAATAAAGGGGGAAAAGGAGAACAAAGTGTAACATTTCAAAAAAAATCTTCCAGATGCATGGTACGTAGTTATCGCTTTCCTTTATCTTCACTTTAGCTTTTGCTTACCACAGTACAGAAAACAGAAATACTTGCTTTTAGCCTTTTGAGATGAGCCTAAAATATGTTATACTGAGGTCTTCACCTGTTCCTTTTGTCATGGAGAATGAATTTTTCGGAATGCTTCTTCTTAAGTTGCTGCACGATATTTGAGAAATAAATGCACATAGGCTTTTATTCTGAGTTCCATGATTTGTAAAACAATGCAGTGACGTGGTTTAACTTTAAAAAGATACTCATGGGTATGTTTCTATGAGTACGTTTTCCCTAATTTTACTACTTCAGGGAGGGAAACAAAGTAAAGTTTTTCAGATTTAGTGCCTGTTTTTTTCGCACACAGTAACAGCTTTCGTGAGAGAGCTGTTACAGCAAAACTGATGGCGAAGGGATCTGAAAGACTGACGGTCTGTGTTCGTTCTCCTCTTGGGTTTCCAGCTCAATGTCACCTCGCACGAGCTGTAACCCCGATGGTTTTGTTTCTGTACTTGTAGAGGAGGAGCAATAATGCTGCTGTTGTAAGGATTTTAGAGATGTCATAAGGATGCTTTTGTGTGGCTTTCCTTCACCAAATGGAGTTCTAGGAATTCAGAAGGAAGAGAGAACAAACTAGAAAAAAAAAAATCAGTTTATAAATCCGTTACACGCTTGCATTCTGAATATGATGTGTAAATCTGCATGTTGTCCTCTGCCTCAAAAAGGTCGTAATAGAATTAGAAGTATGATAAATAAAGGCATCGTATTAGAGGAGTTCATATGGGAATGGCCAAATAAACTAAGAGTTTAGCCTGGAAGAGAAAGGATTTGGAGAGGGAGATGGTTGTGATTACTGTCTATAAAGTCATCAATGACATGAAAGTTGTGAACGAGAGAAGACTGTTAATTTTTCCAGTATAAGAATATGGGGCATCAAACAAAAATAGCAGCAGCAGATGAAAGCAAATGATGCTGGGTAACTTGAGAGCAATTTATAGTGAAGCTGTAAAATATCTTGTGCCAGGAATTTGTGAATTGTGATATTTTATTATATTTATTTTTTACCATGAGGCTAACCAAATATTGGAGGAGAAGCTCCAAGAGGTGGAGTCTCCATCCTTGGAGATGCTCAGAATATGACTGAAAAAACCCCAAGCAATCTGGTATAATTTGAGTGGAGGACTGGGCTAAACGACCTCCAGACATCCCTTCCAACCTACATTGTTCTGATAATCTAATATTAAATGATTACATGGGCTGAAAAGCTAAAGTTGGGCAAGCAGGTAGTCTCTAGACTGCAAGTCACAGGATGGTGAGAGATATTTTGGGGGAAGGAGAGTGGGGCGGGTTTTTTTTTTTCTCCTTATGGTTAGGAAAACTATATATAGTTATTCATAATCAGGACTTGGTTTCAAGAAGACATATGATTAATTGTGTACAATGTGGGCATCCTCCCCTACGTAGCTGTAACAGTCACTTAGACTGGAACAGAGCTCTGGAGGTCTCTGGTTTAACCCCGACTCAAGACCACGTGTAAGTAGATCAGGTTGCTCCAGGGCCACGTGTGTCCTTTCCAGGTCTGAATGTCTCCAAGGATGGAGATCTCGCAGGCTCTTTGGACCTCTTCCAGTGTTTGACCTCCCTCACATTGAAGAAGTTTTTCCTTATATTTGGAAATTAAACTGGCCGTGGCTGTAAGCAACCTGATCTGCTGGGACCTGCTTTGAGTGATGGGCTGGGCTGATGACCGCTGAGGTCCCTTCCAAGCCTTCACTGCTCTGTGATCCCATGTCGCTTGACCACTTTGGTACGTCCATGCAGGCAGATTGCAGAATTCTCATTATAACCCTGTGCAATCGGTATAAATGCATTTTGAGTAATGAGTTCAAGGTTAAAATCATGAAGCATTGTCTTAGCTTTCGATATGTGGGTCTGCAGTCCTCCTTTTTATGTTAGGCTGGTACAGCCTGAAGGAGCAGTGTGGCAGTTCGTGTCACCCTACCCTTCCTTACTGCATTATTCCGCCGCTTCGTCCCGGAGCGTGAAGGTGAATGTCACGTCTGCTGTCGTTTCCCATTGCCCAGCTGTTCTGTTTTCACAGACTTCAGCAGCTTTTGCCCTCACTTTGTTGCTGCTTTTGAGGAAGAGCCCCCCTTAGCATCTGCAAAACTCTGTCAAAACACTGAGTTTGGTTTGTTTTGTTCCTTGGTCTTTTTCAAAAGACGCCTGTGTTTTTCAGACAGCAGAGCTTAAAATCGACCAAACTCTCCATCATCGTACTTTTTTTTTTTTTTTTTCCCCCTATTCATTTGGAGGGAGGTTCTGTACATCCTTGTGATATGAAGGGGAAATGCTCTGTTCCTTAACCTCCTTCTAATGAGAAAAAGTCTCCCTAGAACAAAGATAACCAGACAAAACGCTTCGATGGCAGAATCTTGTGGTTTAGTGGGTGGCAGTCTTCTGTGGATGCAGTGGCATGGGCTGGGTCCGAGTGACCAGCCGTAGGATGGGCTTGAAGGCTCCTTGGAAAGTTGTTGTCTTGAGCTGTGTTAGTGCTATATAGGAAACTTTGGAGAGAGACTCACCGTTCAAACAGGGAAGTTTTTTTAAAAGAAATAATACACGGTCTATTTAAACATTAACATTGAGCCTTGGAGGACAGCTTTGGTCTTTTATACAGTTGATAAAGTAGCTGTTCTACAGTCTGTTCTGTCTGGGGAAAAAAGATATTCTTAAAACCATTGCATCATCTACTTCAGTTTCTTTATCACATTACATTTCTTCTAATGGTAGCTCACCTGCTGCTAGTAACCACTGAGGGAGTGGCACCATGTAAGAGGTTAAGGATAAAATATGTTAAGAGTCTCCTCAGACACCAGGGTTCTTGGGTAAATAACTTGGTATGAGTGGCTGCTGATACCTAAAAATCAGGGCAAATTGCCTTTCAGGAGACTGTGCCTACTCCATGACTATGTGGATGGCCCCACATGCTTTGTTTGCATCACAGTATTTAAACTTGGCTGTTGGAGGCAGAATTATAAATTTCCTTATTAGTGGTTTTTTTATGGCTTACTCTGCTTGTACGAGATCATGAGTTATGTTTTCCATAATTTTTAAGATCTGTAGGAAGAGGATTGTCCCTTTTATAGCAAGAAGCTGAAGCTTTTTTTTTTTTTTTTTTTTGAGTGTCAGTTTTGGCACAGATCATCTCATTTTTACCATTTATCCTGAAAAATCACTACTGCTTATTTGTTAGGAGTCTTGTTCCCTGACTTCAGTTTTATCTGAACACCATGCGGTCTTGTTTGCTGGGTCCTTCATCCAGCAATGGCAAACACCTGGTTTCTGGTGACAGATTTATTTTAAAAACGTACTTTCTAACTTGTTGGCTGTAGCGTGCCTTCGCCAAACGTCGTTTCAGTGCTGCGGCTTCCACGCGTGGTCTCGGCTGGCCGTTTCTACAGCTTAGTAAGGTAGGGTTTTGAGCAGGGTTGGGTTGGCCAACCTAGCACCACGGCGGCGAGCGCTCTGGCGAGGCTGGTGCGGGGCCGGCAGGGCCGAAGTCTGGTTTCTGCCCCCGGCAGCTCGTGCAGGTCTCGGTTCGCTCGGCTCCGTCCGCGCAGGATCCTGGAAGAGGGGGCTCGGGGGTGGCGTGGGCGCAGGCCGGGAAGCACTAGGAGCCGGGCCGCCGAGCGCGGGCGGTGCGGGGAGTCAGCCGAGGCTTCAGCCAGCGAGAAGGTGCAGACCGTGGGGTGGCGGGGTGGTTTTTGCAGGGAATTATAACATCACTGCATTTGAGCAGATTTTCGTATGAGAAGGCGCTTGTTTGACACAAGGCTGCATCCACCCGTGTCAAACTCCTCCGGCAGCAGATGAGAGCAAAACCTTGTCAAGGAAAACATTGCATTTATCTTTGATATGCAGGATAGTCGTCTTCGGTGGTTTTCTCAGAACTGGCCTAGAGGCAGGTAGGTGCTATAAATATAAAGTAACCGAAGCACAGTGTCCGTGTGAGAAGTGCTGGGCCACCCCGGGGGGTCCCTCCTCCACGAGCGTGTTGGGAATGCCGGCCATCCCTCCTTCTGCCGGCTGGAGCGTGTCTGAAGGGCGCTCGGTATTGCTGTTAAGGGAGACATAAGCACCACTTGTCAAGTTTGCTCTTTCATAATTGATGTCAGTAAAACCTCAGACAAAATTCTGGAGTTTGCGGTTTGTGGGTTTAGTTCTCATTGTGGAGTCATTTGTTTTCTCTGGTGCACTTAGATGTGTATAATTTCCTCCAGTGTCACTCTTAAAAATTGTGAAGCAGTGGCGCTTCACAGTATTGTGAACTGACGTGTCCAAAAAGTTTGATTTCCACCATTAAAGGCATACTTAGTCAGTAAGGAATGGGAAGCTGGGGGCGAGGATGGACGTACAAACCAGCACGGCACACAGCTTGCTGTTGCAGTGAGTAGCAGCAGGGAGAAAGTACCCGATCGCAGCGTTATGCCTTTGAGTTTATCAGTGGAAGATGCCGGACCGGAATGTCCTTCCCTCTCTCCTTCAAGTCCCTGTCCCCCTTTCCCCTGGGAGTAATTCAGTTCTGGGTGCTGACTCAGCTGAGCCGAATTTTCTCCGTCAGCGAACACCGAGAGGAGCAGGAGCTGCGGCGGCTGAAGGAGCCCTGCCCAGGGCAGAGCAGCAGCCCCTGCTACAGCTCCCAACAAAATGTCTTTGAAATATCTTTCAGAGGTTCGTTGCCATGCTTGGAGGAACAAGCAAACTGAAAAGTCTCTTAAATAATTCTTGCAGACTAATGAACAAATTTGATTAAGATTTGGCAGCTTTTCCTAATATTCCCTGTAACTAGGAAATCTTCCCAGGCAGTTCTCTGCTCTGTATAGGAGAGAGCGCTCTTGTAATTAAATGATGAATGAAAGCAAATGTACTGATGAGCGCATTGGGTTGTTATTCAAATTGAGGCAGCACAAAACAAAACTATCCTTCTGTAATCCCTTGGGCTTGTCTGTGGAGTTGGGTACCCTGGTATATCAGAGGTTGTGAGAGATGGAACCTGAATTATCGTTCTGTGGCCCCTGAAGCAGGAAAGTTCCCTACCCAGCTCTCCTGGGTTTATCATTATTATTATTATCATTATTGTTATTATTTATAGATGCAAGTTGCTTAACCTGCGTGTGTGCTGTCCTGCAGTGTAGCTCCATCAGCTTGGTGGTGCTACGTTGCTGGTTTACATTTAAAAAAAACCAACAAAACGAAACAAACCAACTCTACTTGTTTTGTAGAACCTTAATGTACTCTCTGATAATTTTTTGTGTTGAAGTTATCCTTTCTAAATTTCTTGTAAAGTAGCCCGTATTTGATTAAGTAACACGAAATTCATGTTGTTGTTAGTTCAGAAGCGTGGAAGCTGCTGGAATTTTAATCCTGAAACTTTGGAAGCTGAGGGTTTTTGAGGAGCCACGTTAGGCTCCCTGAGCAGATGAATTCACGTTGCTGCGTGGATGCTGTGATACTGTCACCAGGCGAGAAGTTTAATGTTGCCGCTGAATTAGCTGAAATAATAACGACAGGCAGTGCTCGAAAGGTAACTTCCAACGGATGGAAAGTCGCCTTCATGTCTGAGATATTTGAGACTGGGAGGATTCAAAATAAAGCCGTCCCCAGGCGTGGGGTCCCAGGAGCAAGGAGCAGCGAGTGGACAGAAGGTTGCTATTCAGAAACAGGAACCGTTGACAACAATTGCTCTTTCTCGTATTGCTGTAGAGAAAACTGACAAGTTAAATGAGGAAGAAGATAAAGGTTTATTGAAATGCAGTGGAGAAAACTAGTATAGAGGAGCCAATATAGATTAGCTACAAAACAATGAGCTTTCTAGGTGAACGTGAATGATTGTTAAGAATTTTGCATTAAAAACAGTATCCAGCCTGCACATTTTGGTGCTTGGTTTTTTTCCACAAGTCTTTTTTGTATGCCTAGGATGCTAAAGCAAGTGCTGCAAAACATTTAGTATGACTTGGAAGCTAAATTGCTAGGAACAGGCTAATGCAATGCAAGGGGGGGGGAAAAAAAGGCTTCTAAACTTGTCCTGGAGTCAGAAAAATAAATAACAACAAAAAACTGATCCTGCTGTTGAGCATCACCGGGGCAGGTGGAAGGCAAAATTTTGGTTTATTTTGCTTGTTCCAACAGTTGTGTGTTTATCAGAATTAAACTGTCCTCTGAGATGCTCCCTTCAAGACTGACAAGCAAGAAAATGTGAAATATAAATAGTAATTTTCAAAAGATGGGGAAAACAACCTTTTTACTCTTGGAATTGTTACACTATTGTCTGGTGGGCCCTTAGCATGCGCTGCAGCATTACAATCTGTTGTGTTGTTATAAAAAGAAACATCCAACACAGATAATGCTTTATTTTAATCCCCAGATGACAAGGGAAAATGCATAAATTTGTGATGAGTTGTTTGCACCGTATCCTAAAAAAAAAATTCAAATGCCACAGGAATGGCAGCGGAAGACAGCTCATAGCAGTGCAGTCGTACAGCAACACCGCTGAGAATTGGTGTTTTCAAAGCTATTTATAGGGAAATTGCCTCTTGCACGTCTCATGGTGCAAAGCAGCATGGCAGTTCTGCTGGAGGATTTATAAGATTCAGGGGGAAAACTTGATGAAGCTGCTACTAAAGTAATGTTTCGTTATTATATTGTTTGCTTTGGAGGGCAGCAGTTATCCTTTGGCTGGTGGCTAGACAAGGCGTTAGAGACTGGTTTTTAAAAGGAGACGCGGAAGCGGCGGTGGCCGCTCCGCAGAAGCGTCCAGTCGCCGTCCCCACTCAGCGTAAGAACCTTTGGTGGCAACAGCACAAATTAACGATCCCAGCAAAAAAAACCCGGCAACCCTTGTAACCGAGTGTGAGCTTTGTGCTGCGAAACACCGCGTACAGCAGCGTGGCACGACGGTTTCCAGGCCGACGGGGGTCGGGATGGTCCACGCGTGTTAGAGCGAGAGCTCCGTGTTCCTGCTTTCCTGCGCAACCTTTCCCCTTAGCGGTCCGGCTCCCTTCGGCTGCCGGGAGTCCTCCCTGCTCGCGGAGAGCTGCGGCGTGTGGACGTGGGCAGAAGAAAGGTCAAGAAGAAACAGCCAGAACGATAGGGATAGCTTGAAAACAGTGTCCTACTTCAGGATAAGTCGTAGTGTAAAACCTGGAGGAGGTCAGAACTTCACCATTAACATTCCAACATTTTATTTCAACAACTTGAACGATGGAAAGGTTTGCTGTTTTAATTAAACCAGAGGTTTCCTTCATCTGCCATCTGTCTTTTCCCACTGGAATAATACAAGAAATTGGATGCTTATGGCATCTGGATGAACCTGTCCTGTTACAGGGAAGATCTTTCTTCCTGTAGGTATTCTGGTTTGAGGAAAATGAGAGCCGACCTGTAACTGTCTTAGTTCTGTCTCCTCCTGCTACTGTGTTGAATAGTAGTCAACTAAAAAATTATATGTAAAATAAAAAAAAAAAAAACCACAAACTTACAAAGTCTCCCTTCCTTTTTTTTTTTTTTTTTTTCCCTTCTTCTTTCCCTCAGCAAAACCAGAAGAGACCAAACCAGCTGAAGCTGTGACAGGGAATGATATCACAGCACCTCCCAACAAAGAGCTTCCTCCCAGCCCTGAGAAGAAGGCAAAGGTAGGTGTCGTTCAGCGTCTTCACTTCCATGGTTTTTATTTGCTGGCTTTTCTGCTTCTTAAGCTGTGGCAACACAAGTTCTGTTTTCTGAGCTGCCATTTGTGAACCATTTTATGGGAACAAAGACATCCAGTTATGAAATTGAAAACAACTCAGCCTGTAGCAAATGAGACTGAAAGTGGATTTAATAAATATGTGGTAAGCTTTATTTAAATTAATTCTCTGGTTGGTATCGGTGGTGTGGAAGTAGTAAACAGGTATCATAACACTTCTGCTACGCTGATACTCTGCTAGTTGTTTACAACACATTTATTTGCATTACAATTAGCATTTAGAGATCCTGCTCGGGATCTGATGCTCTCTTATTTTAGGGCTGTTTATGAAACATGAGAGACACCTGCTTTCAGAAGCTTGCAGCATTCAGCAAAATCTAACCCTAAATTCCTAGAGCAGGGGCAGGGGGTTCTTGGTCCCCTCGAAGGCAGCGGATGTATGACCACTGGACTTGATCGGATGAGGATTTAGAGCTTGCAATCCATTGTGTGCATGTAATTGGAAAGCAATGTCCTGTGTATTGCATGTAGGACTAGATGCCAGGAACACCCAATTACTAATCCCGGCTTTACCAGCGATTCCTTCTGTTGCTTTAGATGTTGCTGGAATAAATCCTGTTCGCTTTGAATTGAATGGCAAAACTCCACTGGGCTCCGAAAGCAGCCCTCTTCTGCTGCTTCATTTTGGTCTTTTTGTTATGCTCAGAAAACAGAAAGCTAATTACTTTTTTTGTTTGTTTGTTTCATTTAAAATATCACTTTTATGTTCTTGCAGCTCAATGTTTTGGTTTACAATGCGCTATTTTTTGTTGTATTTTTTTGTTTTTATACTGGATTTTGCTTTTTGAAAAAAAATAAAGCCTGCCGCATCCACACCATCTACAAAGCCTGCAGCAACGAAAGCCAGGCCCCTGTCCGCTACCAGCCCCAAGCGGCCAGCCTCTGCCACACCTGGCCCAAACAAAAAACCCACGAGCCCTACTGCAGGTCCTACTTCAGCCACTACTGCTAAACGCCCCGCCACCAGTACTACACGTCCCTCCACCTTAACTCCAAAAGAGACTAAACCAAAGGTAAGAATCAGTTCGCTTTTGTGGGGGAGCTCTGAGAATTACTTACATGTCGACTTACCAGCTGTCTTACCCAAGAGTCGAAACAGAATTCTGGTGCTAATCATGGGAGGATAAGATCAGGAATGTGATTCACTGTGTTATGAGACCTGCAGAGTTATTAATATCAGCTTCCATTAACCCACTTACGGCATCAGGTCCCAAGCATTTAATTGTATCATCACAGAGGAGAAAATTAAACTTGACTGTATTACTACGATTTTCCTAGTGAGCTGTCACAAAGTACACAAGGTAATTCTTTATTTCTTTCCATTACTAAAGGAGGAGGGTTCTTTGAATATAGATACACTAGAAACATAGGATGACTCTTAAATCCAGACAAGAGCATGGGAAAACTGAATGGAGAGCTTTGATATTAATATTGAGGGGAAGAAAATCAGTTGAACACTTCAGTATTTCTCACCGATTGTCTCTTTATGATGTCTGATCATTATAAAAACAGTACAAAGATAACTGATCATACAGTTACATGCTTAGGAAATATTGGAGATTTGTAATTCTCTAGTAAGAGAAGATTTGTGGACAGTTCTTAGTGTTGCACTTTAAAGCTGAAGTAGGGTATCCACATGTAATGTTAAGAACAGGAAATGTCCCTTCAATCTTCCCTGTGTTAACTTGTGATATTATATAGTAGAAGAATTCAAATTTGAAAGGGAGTATTAAAATCTGTTTCAGAAGCTTTCAGTTGGTGTTTAAATGCTAGCATTTCTCCTATACATTTAGGCTTAAATAACTGCATTTCAGTGTCTTTTAAAACCAGCTAAATAAAAATAGCAAAAAGAGTATGAAAGCACAGGCATAAATCTGCACTTTTTTCTGTGAACCAGTGCCTTCAGTTTTGTTTAAGTTTTTGCATGATTCTGAATCCCTTTTTGATGAAATCAAAACCTCATCTCATTTGTTTCCATACAATGATTCTATGATTCTATGATTAACTCAGTATTTTAATACTTAAGAGATCAGTCAGTTTACAAACAAGTGACTTACCAGGGACAGACATGAAATAGTTTTCCAAAGAGGAATGAACCACGGACACCTAGTTCTTATGTCCACAGTGTTTTAATAAATGCTGCCATAGCTTAGGAAGCTTTTCTGTTCATGAGGGAAAGAAATCTCTCCCACAAGTATTGCTAGTGGACTACTGTTCTCCATTTTGTTCAGAAATCAAAACCTTGTTCACATCTGTAAATGGCCTCCACACATAATGCTGAAACAGATCTGGATGAATTCTAATATTCAGCAGGGTCTGTGCTCCGGGTCCTGCGCTGAATATAGTCAGTCGCTTCTGCGTGCCTTAATTATTTTTTAATCTTCTGCATTGTAATGTTTCAGTGTGCCTAGCTTGTGTGTTTAAGAATTTAAACCGTTTCAATTTATTCCAGGCTTTTGGTTGGCAAATGCTTTGAAGAGACTGTCAGTGAAATACCGGCTTTAATGCAGCCTGTTCGTTTTCAGGTTGCAGATGCGAAGACCACAGATAAGCGGACCTCACTTTCAAAGGCTCCATCACCTGCCACTCCTAAAACTACTGTCAGGAGCAGCCCTGCTACTCCTAGGACAACGGCGGCGTCGCCAGTCACTGCAGCTGCTGGTGCAAAAAATACTGCTACTTCTCCACCGAAGAGGCCAACGTGTAAGTACTCTCTTGTTTTTCTTCAGGAGGTCTCTCTTTCTAACCAGCTGCAAGTTTCTGTTTGAGTAGCACCGTTGGTTCACGCTATGATGTCTTTCTCATGTATTCCGGTACGTTGACTGCTTTTTCCTGTGTTTAAGTCATCCTGTGGCCCCATCAGTTTATTAAAATTAGTCTTCTGGTAAACAAGCTTGTGATCTTCAGGTTCAAAAGAAGGTAATAACCCAAACCCTCGAAATGTAGCCATTTTTGAGAAGCCACGGCTGCTGTTAAACAGTGCTTCTGAGAGGTGTAAACTGGCCTACCTGTCAGTCAGGATTTGATCTGAAGCTAAGTGATAGCTGAACTCCCAACCCTTTTAATACAACACAAGATCCTGTGCCAAGACACACAGACCATAGGTCAGACTTTTTTCTCTCCAGGGCTTCCTCCTCCAAAAACAATCTGAATGACCTTCAAGGCCAACTTGGATTAGCTCTGTGTGATTCAGGGTTAATACAATTACTGAACATGCTTGATGTAAGAAAAAGGATGCTATTACCTCTGTATTTTGCTATAGTAACAGTTAGAATAAACACTAAAAACAATTTAAGACTTGGGAAGAGCAAATCTCCAGAAGAGGGCTTGAACCACTCACACTAGTGCATCTGAAAAACAAAAAAGGTTGAACAGAGGTGGAGGTTTTTTACTAGTGCAGGAAGAATTTGGAGCTGAAATGACAACAGCTTCATCAGAAAACTGTATCCCACTCCTACTGTTGCCAAAGAGGGAACTTCCCATGAGTTTAACGCAGTCAGCATGAAACATGAGCAGCATATCAGCATCTTGAAAACTGTTTTCACTCATTTTAATGGAGCTTGAGAGATTTAACATCAGATGCAGTTAAGTGTTCTCAAGTCTTTTCAGATGACTAGACCTCATTGGCAACATTTGCCAATAAACATGTAAAACTAATAATACATATTGGTTGCTTTGTTCTATGAGTCCCAAAACATGAGTTCATAACCCATCTTTCCCAAAAGAATAGTAATGTTTTAACTATGTTGAAATATATTAGACTAGATGTACATTCCATACTTTATGCTCTAGGGGAAAATACAATTAATCAAGTGTAGAGGAAGTGTTGCACTTTCCAAGAGCCGTGTATCTTAACTGATCCTGTGGACATCCTTGTAAAAATCATTTTGGGTGGTCTTTTATGCAAACTGTAGCCCAGAATGCTTAATATGTCTTAATGAGTTCAGTTAATTTCTGCTTCCAAAATTGAGACACAAACAAAGAAGCGTTTTCTGATGACATTTGAAAAGAGATGGAGTCAATGATGCAGAGATGCAGGAAGGTTGTTCCAAGTGGCAAGATGTACAGAGGAAGAGGCTTCTGCACCAGCGAGGGTGGTGGGACGTTGCCAAAGCACAGTGAGAACTGGGTGGGCGAGGGAGAGATGAGGTCAGCTGGAGAAACTCCATCAGGAGTTAAAGCTGTTTTGTCTGGAGCTGGAAATGCACAGAGGAGTCCTGAATAGTAAAAGAAGGGAGTCCTGTTTTGGAAGAGGAGAAGGCAAGGGTGTGAGGGAGGATGAACGGTGGTGTGGGGCCTGAAGGGGAGTCGCAACAAGCCCAACACTAACAACGTGGTTCGGTCAGAGCTTGTGCAACTCCAGCTAGATCCACAGGTGGAGGTGATGGAGACCTGGGTCTCTTCTGATCACAGTTTAGTTTCTCACTGCCCAGCATCGAGCCAGATAAGAAGTTTCTGGCTAAAGATGATAGTTCAGAAGGACATCTACTCTTGCTTTTCACGTGTCAAAAGATAGACACTGACTTCCTTATGGTTTGCTCAAGTGTTCAGTCATTCTCAGTGTTTAAAAATGTGTGCATAGTGGCTTGTTTCGAAATTATATGGTTTCACTTTTTCAGGTATTAAATGTCAGTCACTTTCTCTACTAAATGAGAGCCACGGGTTATGTGGTGCTTGATTTTTTTTTTTTTTTTTTTCCCCCCTCCCTGTGAAAATGACTTTTATGTTTGTACAAGAGCAGTCCTCTGTCTTTCAGATCAGAAAAAGATCAAAGTCTTGGACTGTCATTATAGACCATTTTCCCAGTAGCTTTGTCATTCTCCAGGTTTTCAATATTGCATGCTAATAACATAGACAAAAATATCCTAGCGTTTGGCTCCCCACTAACATGAGTAGAAATAACATCTCTTTATATGTAAAAGTAACATATTAGTCCTCTTGCCTTTATAGAAAACTAAGACTGTTCTGTCCATACAGTTTTCAGAATTAAAGTTGTGGTCTCAAGGAATGAGATGAGGTTGGTTTGACAGGGCCTTTCTTGAAGTGTTTGGTATTAATTATATATCTGTCTTTTAGGCCTTATTAACCTATCCAAATGCATTTTATCTCATTAGCTAGTATCTTATCTGTGGTGTTTAACTGAATGCTTTTAGCGAAGCCTGGATGGAGTGATCCAGACTAACTTGGCGTATAGTTATCTGCCTCTTTTGCTTGCTCTTTTCTGTGTTTGCATTCCATAAAGTACCCTGCCAGCTACTTGAGTTTTTCTAAAAATCTAAGACTGTTAATGGAAGTTAAATATTAGAAGATAGGGGGTTTTATAATTTCTAACTTAGATTTTTTTTTTTTTCCATTTGGTGTTTGTTTTTAATGTTGCCTTCCTTTGGCTATTGAAATGAAGCAGATTTTAACCAAAGTTGTCCATCATTGGTAGTAAAAAGGCTAGAAGTTCATTATCAAAGAGCTCTCTAAAAGAAGGTTCTGTTTATGTTTTTCAGTCTGTGATTTTTCCTTGATCAACTTTGTGTATGGTTTTATTCTGCTTTGAGAAATACCGATACGTTCCTGGTTTAGACTGTCCTCTGTCTGTGTGGAATGTAATCAGGTCATGATCACTGGTGTTTGCCCGAAGGCATAGTTCAGTTTAGTGATTGATTTTTGGGTTTATACAATTATAATAGGGACCAAAATATGTGCAATAACTTCTGTGCAAGAAAATTGGCATTGGTTAGAACTGATCTAGCAATAATACCAAGGTTATAGATGGACAAATACGATTTTGCTTTTGCAGTTCAGTAAAAAAGGAGCTTTGGGATTGTTGGGGTTGAGGGGGGGGGGTGTCGTTTTGTGGTTTTGTTTTGTTGGGGTTTTTTTAAGAAATTAAATTGGGATGGGATTAAAATAACGTTAGTGAGTGCTGTCAGATTCAGAAAGTTATTTTAAGAAAAAACACAATGCAAACCATACCCCAGGTGTTACGTCACTGAATGGTGAATCGATCCTTTTGCTGGAAAACATGAATGAGTTTTGGCTGTTATGATGAGGACCATGTCAGCCAGGTGTTCAGATGGAGCAGTTAATTCTTGAGATGCTTGCTTTCAAGCAGCATGTTAGAAAGGGGGACTGTGGGTAAAGAGGACCACCGGAATGTGAGGAGCTGCAGAGAGCTGCTGACATCCAGGGGAAGCTGTGCCGGGATCCCAGGCTTCTCTTCTGTGCAAACTGGCTCCCACTCTGAAATACTAATCTGTGTGCTTTGCTTTGGGCAGCTATCAAGACTGATGCAAAGCCCGCAGATGCCAAGAAGACCTCTGCGAAGTCACCATCAGGTAACTTTGTTCAGTTTCCATCTAAATCAAATCCTGCTTGTTCGGGGCTGTGTTTAATAAGTAGGCCATCTTTAGGTACATCTTTAGGACTTGGAGGAAGTTTGTATAAATGGCCTCTGACCGATCTTTTTTCCACCCTTCCCTTCAACTACCGCTGTGGTAATTGTAGCAGACTTGAGCCGCCCTAAGAGTGCTACTGGAAATGCAGTAAAAAGTAGTGCCACCACTCCTTCTACTGCCGCCTCCAGCGCACCTACTTTACCTGGAGTAACCACCAGTCGTCCCAAACCCAAGCCTGCTGCAACCAAACCCACCACCACCTCAACCACAACAGCAGATGCTAAAAAACCAATTCCTAAGGCTCCGACTAAACCCAGCACTGTTTCCAAGCCACCTCGCCCGACCAGCAGCGTTTCTGCTCCAGATCTGAAAAATGTACGTTCCAAAATTGGATCAACAGATAATATTAAGCATCAGCCTGGTGGAGGAAAGGTAAGTTTCTTCAAACTTGATAACAATATGCACATTGGAACAGTAGCTCTTAAGCAGTATGGGTGCTCTTTGCTGATTTTGGTGGCTGTATCCTCACTGCTCTTCTCGTTTATGCTCTGCAGAGCTCCTCTTTGGGTTCTTGGTTTATGCACAAGGCATTAACAAGGCAGTGATAGCCGTGTACAGAAGGAATCCGCCTTAAGAGCCTTCATGGTGTTTGCTGGTATACGTACAGGAATTCAAAACTCCACGGTTCTGTCTTTCTGTCGTACATCCTGACATAGAAACTAGTTGGTATTGAAAGCTCAAAACCTTGTCTATGTTCCAAAACTTTGCCTTTGAATAGAGGAATTGAGTCTGCTGAATGGTACGGAAGGTCGAATAACGCACTACAATGCAGGAAATCTGGATTCAGGAGCAAGTTCCACAGCATCTTTCCCAGGTGTAGGAACGGGGACTCTGTTCAAGTTGTCAGGCCCAAAGCTGACATGAGATGGGTTTACATACGCTGCTCTTTGCCTCAAGAGAAGGAGAGAGTAGTGTCGAATGAGCTGTAGGGAAAAGCATGTACATAGATATAACTTGAGGCTCTCAATCAGTAACGGTTTTAAATTACACTTTCACTGTGAATATCTACCATGTAAATGATAAAGGTTTAGGGATATACCTGTAGCCCTCTTCTGAGAGTTTAAATAATTTTATAGATACGCATAATCATAAAACCTTTATTGGCTATTGTACAACAGATACACCCATCTTTGCCTGACCAAATGTGTTAGCAGCTTGCCTGTAGTCAGAGGGCTTTAATTTCTACGAAGTGGAACAGATTTGCCCACTTACCTTTGCTGCAGGTCTGTGCTAATGAATAATTTGGCGTATAACTTTAATCTGTTGCCAAGAGGGCACGTTTCATGCTGGGAGCCTTAATCTCCTCTCAGGCACATTAAAGTCAAGGGCTTGCTTGGGCTGTGGTGTGGTATGTCACAGACAGCATCGATACAGCATGGATTTCTTCTTCAAAGTTAAGAGGATCTTAGTTGTACAATATCATAGTACAGTCCTCAGAGCGTAGACACCTAGAGGACAGAAACTTCCACTCCCCAAAACAGAGTTTCTGGAAATGACAAAGCAAGTCTGCTGAAAAACTTGGAGGCAAGCAGGAGGGTGACCCTTTCGTGTGCTGTGTATTGTAGCTTGAAATCAAATAGAAGTTCAGAAAGCTTCCTGCCATCTAGTCAAAAAGAACACATAAGATTGTTCAGTTATTTTAAACTGTGCTGGGATTCTCAGGATTGCACACGTTTTTAGCTTACAGGGTTATTGTGTCAGTTTAAGGGAATTTATTTTTACGTTTAATTGTACTGTCCTTTATTTTTTAAATATTTTCATGGAATTGTTAAATCCTAACAATTGTACTTTTAAGAAGACTGTCCTTTTTGTAATCTTATTTGTGCTGAGATGTTTTTAGAATCTGAGAATGTTGTAGAAGTGCTGGGGTTTTGTTTGGTTTGGTTTTGGTTTTGTTTTTACTGTTCTGTTGCTAATAGGTTAGTAAAATACAGGATTTATGCTGAGCCCCCCCCCAAAATGCAGGGTTCTGCTGCACTTACCTGGATCTAGATTAGCAGAAAAATGGATGCTTTCAGGTAGCTGCTGAATTTTTCTAAAACCTGTGAATTTTCCTTCAGATCTCTGCTTAGCTGGATTAGCTAGGTCCCCCTGCATTTGATTAGTTAAAACCTAAATCAGCTGTTGATCTCAAAGCCTGAGTCAAATCAGTGTGTGGGTGCAAAATCAGAAATGGAAGCACAGTGTGTATGTATCCAGCAGAGCTCTTGGAGCTCGAAGGCAAAGAAAATCAGCCAGTGGATGTGTTTGCCTCTGTATAATGTCCTCCACGTGAAGGACCGCGCTGCTGTCGGGTTAGCAAAAGATGGGGTTTAATTTTTTGGCAGAATGTAATGTACTGGGTTCACTTGAGACCTGCCATTGTGACCGTTGGGGAAATGATGAGATACCGATGAAAGGCACCTGTGAGCTTTTTGTGAAATGGAGAACTTAATTATTGCCTTATGACCCCAGGGCGCCTGTTTCATCCTGTGTCAGAGTGATGTTGCTTCCCCTCCACCCTCTTAGTTTTATCATTCCTGGGCATGGGATTATACTTTGTCTGAGGATTACAGCGTGTAAGAAGTTCTCCTGGGTTGTCCGTTCCACTAAGTTTATCTGGATAGCTTGTGTTCCGGTACTCTCCTGCCCACACTTTTGCTTTTGCTGGTTGAAATCATCCATTTGTCTCCATCTAGGGGAAAATAGAGAAAAAGCCAGAATCAGCTGCTGCTGCACGAAAGTCTGAACCCAATGCGGTCTCTAAAATGGCTACTACTAAAACAACCGTATCAAAAGAGGGTGCCCCAAAACAACCCAATGGGAAAGTGAGTTTATTTCAGACTTTTCTCTGTGGGAGATGAAGGAAAACATTTCCATTTTGAGTCACTTTCCCTTCTCTTCAACTCTTCTGCTGTCTCCTGTCAGTGTCACTGTTCCTTGCACAGACACTCTTCCAATTCTTTCTTGTAAACCCTGAGATGTTCTCACATGTTCAGAGATCGCTATTGTAGGTATTTTTTTCCATGCCTGCTGTAAATGTGTTTTCAGAGCAGAGTCCACCATTTTCACTTTTAGGTAGATAAGCTTAACTTTGAGTCAGAGGTTTCCCTTGAGACCGGTTCTTCATACACAGCACTGCTTTGTAACTAGGAAGAGAGCGCTTTAGTTCAGCCCTGCTTGTTTTAAGATTGCAGAATATTAAGGACTTAATATCTTCCCTGCAATATTCCCGACCCAGTTGTATCGAAACTCTTTTAACTCCAAGCATTAGGCGGTCACCATTTGATGGGTTACTCTGAAGCTGTCGTGACATGGTATTTCAGCACGAGGGAGTGGGGAGGGAGGTGGGAGTGCCTGTAGTGATGGTTTAATTCAGATGTTGTCAGGCAGAGCCTGCTAATGAATGGATGGGATTTGTACCTCCAGAGAAGTCAGTAAACCACTATACACTTCCATGGCACGAGTACATTTTTCAGAACTGCTGTTGCACTGAATCCAGTCTTTCTGAACTGGCTAAGGAGCTTTTGGAAACCTGCTGAAGTGAGAAATGTTCTGGTGATTCCTTTTGTGCTTCAAATGTATCACCTCTTTCTAGAAAGTAGGATACAGCTTCTGCCACGTTTTGTGCTGTGTTAAATAACTCCCAGACTAAACACGTTGTAACTAACCTCTGTAAACACGAGCCTCTTACTCTAACTCAGTTACTACCTTTGTGAGTAAAAGCTCTCTTAGCGTACTCCTTTTGTATTTTGAAACAGCCCAAGTCGTTTCAGTTTGAAGGAGAAACAATTTAATTAACATAAGACTCGTCTGATAAAATTTAGCTGAAGGTTTGACAGCCTTCATCAGAAGAATTGTTTCTCAGACCGGGCTTTACTGCCCAGAGGTTTTGAAAGACGTTACCCGGGACTGGAGCCAGTGCAGGCAAATGGAAATAAAAGTGCGGACACGGAGCGGTTCCTAGCGTTGTTGGAAGTGGTGGCCCCATGGCTCCGATCCGCGGAGGAGCGAGGCAGCTGAGCTGGCTCTCCCTGCTCTGGGGAAGCTCTCACCAGGGACTTCCCGGGAAGCTTCACAGGGAACGTAGACGAACCCACCCTTCTGGCCGGCAGGCGCCCGCCCGGTGATGCTAACCCGTAGAGCGTACGGAGAAGCGGTCTTCACGGTAGCGCTTATGCTCTCGCACTAACACTGTCTGTGCAGCCTTTTGTTTCGTTCACGTTTTTTCTCACTCTCCTCTTCAGTTGCTTTCACACCTAATACTAAAGTTGGATTGAGTTTAACACAACTCCTTGTTTATCCACCATGTTAGAGCATCCACTCCAGCCTGCCATATGACAACTCTAACCAGTCCTCTTCCCTTGTGTTGTTTTCCATTCTGTAACGTTCCAGGTCCAGATAGTCTCCAAAAAAGCGAACTACAGCCATGTTCAGTCCAAGTGTGGTTCCAAGGACAATATTAAGCATGTCCCTGGAGGTGGGAATGTAAGTATGGGTCTGGGCAAGCTGTCTTTCTACTAACTCCTTCTCTTGTACTACGTTTTTATATGTCAGTCTTAAGAATGCTCTGTTTCAGGCAGAAAGGTGTGGCAGAGTTTCAGGGCTTCCGGAAATAATGTAGGGTAGAGAAATTTTTTTTTTTTTTTTTTTTTCCCCCATGGGATGCTAGGTTCAATGTGTGTGGTTTGTTTCATAGTACTACAAATACACCTGACCTATTTCTGGCATGATTTACATGGTATTCATGACCAAACGTAGGACGTACACACCACTGGCTCCAGGAGTTAGCTCACCGTGCATTCCCTCTGCAGTCAGGGGAGGCACCTCATCAGCCCTCTGACCTGTTGTAGATGTCTGATTTTTCAGATGAAATGAGTTGTGGCCTAGAAGTGCCTGTTACTCTTCACTGGCTAATAGAGTGAGCCCGAGTCAGAGTAATTTCACTTCTTGTTTCACATCAAGGGAGACTTTGAAAAAGGAGGAGGAAAAGACTCTGGGACTTAATATTTGAGCTGCGACTAATTTCTAAATTTAAAGGCTACTGGTATCTCTGGCAGAGATGAGCTTGTTAAAATAGAAGGCTAATCTTGTAATGTCTGTGTACTTGGTTTGGAGTATTATATCCTGAAAGTGTCTGGCAAAAACCCCTAGGTTAACTATCCAGATACAAAAGCTTTTGAAAACATGACTATAGTTTGGCAGCCTCGTTTCTTTGTGCGCCAATCTGTACTACCTTAACAAATCTGTGCTAGGCGGTTTGTGCTAGGGATAATTTGCAGAAGTACAGAGATTGGGTGGTTTCAAAAAGGTACTGAATTACTTAAGTCTAAAGAGTTTTTTTCCACTGGTGTTTAAATATGCCGGGTTCCTGAGGAGTGATGGCCAGTTATCACGTCTTGTGATGCTTCCTCTGTGCCCAGTGCCTGAGAGCCAGCATCAGTGAAGCTCCCTGCAAATATTCAATTTCTGGGACCAGACTTACTTTCGCTGTATAGTCGGTGTGCTCTGTCTGATGTCTGGTTCAGCAGATACAAGTGCTGCATAGGACGTGACTGGTGGAAACTGCTGTGGCCACTTTTCCTGGGAAATATACATGTATTTGTCTAGCTGGCTGAACCTTTATTCTACATGGCCAATTCTTCTTTAAATCTTTGAGACAACCAAGTCTGGGTTCTTAACAAACTTGTTCGCTACAGGTTGGTTGCCAAGGTGGCAAGAGGCAGAAGTTGAGTTCATACATGCCGTGTTCACTTAACTGAGCTTGACTTCTTGTTGGCGGTCGCTGGACATGCGTCTCTGCTGCCCTCCTTGCCTTCCAGTTTGTAGATTCTCAACAGTGGTGGGATTTGCCATTCTTCTTTGATATTTCCGTGACTTACCCAATGTTCCTAGGAGCGCATACATGTGTGTGTATGGAGCTTCCCATAGAAATGCTCATTAAGGGGAACTCTGCACCACAGAAAGAAAAGCTGCTGTTGAGATCGTCATGTCGATTAGGTGCCCTCATAATATTTTTTTTAGCTATGCACATTTCTGTTCCTACTGCGTATTTCATGTGGATTTGTCACCCAAGTTTGGAACAGACTGTTTATACATAATCAGTGTTTTGTGGCAGAAGTCCCTTTGGCTATACTGTTAAGGAGCAGCTGTTGTAAGTTAACTGTTCGTGCGCTCAAAAGAGCTGTATTTTATAAGCCACTTTAATTTTGCTACTCTTACTTCGTATAGCCTTTTAGAGGACAATGGGTCTCACACATACTTTTCCCTTTTTTGAGGCCAACAGAAATGCGATTTAAATGTGGGGGATATTTTTCTTGCTTGATTAACTACATTAGTGAAGTATCCTTCCGATGAATCACCAAACCTGTCCTTTCCTCTTTACTGTCCTGTCCTGGGGACATTCTCAACTCCAGGGCGCAAGTGTGTGCCTGCTTCCTTTCTCTTTTCTTCTACACTCTCCTTTTACCACTGAAGTTTTCCTTCTTGCTCAACTACTTAAGCTTTTTGATTTGAGAACAGAGAATAAAGTGCCTATTATTTCCAGGTTCCAAATGCCCCCAAACCAGTTTCAGGCAGTCATTCCCAGCCATCCAACGCCTGCAAACCCAACACAGGCAGTACCAATGTGAGTAGGCAAGATGCAGTGGGCAGTCTGGTTTCCTATGAAAGCATTTCCTTTTATCCATTTTTATATCTGCTCACTCCCTTTGGGGCACTGTAATATTAGTGTCCTCTTCCAAGATGTTTTCTTGTTCAAATAGTTACGACGATCACTTCTGATAGAAGACTTCCCAATGTTTAATTCCTGAACCACACTGCTGATGGGTATGTCTGGAAAGTCCATGGTTCTAGTCTGTGGCTTCAGTTAAAGCTTTTAGGAATCCTGTGGACAAAAGCTGTGGTTAGTAGCAAATTATGATTCAGCTTTAGGGTTGCTCTGGTAGAAGCGATGGACATCCTACCTAAGTGAAGTGGTTCTTAGCTGGTACACTCTGCCTGGGTACCCATTTTGCCTTCTGTACACAGAGATAATTTCTTCTCCCCTCCAAGATACCCAAGCAGACATGTTCAAAAGCAGTAGGCATTGTTCCTACTCATGTCATATTTGCCATAAATATCTTGACACAAACATAGTTAGGTTTCCTGTGTAAAAGCTTTTGTTGTGCTTTACTATCTTCCCCCTCTCTTGTTAAAGAAAGCAACAGTAAAGAGGTAGATTTTAGAAAGTGCAGGTAGTGTACCTGTTGCAGATTTAACAAGGTGATTTGGAATGTACGTATGTTTCTCTACCCATTGGCTTGACCTGCTTAGTCGGATTGGGAAAAGGTCAGAGATAGAAAAATCTAAAAAGAGATGAGGATCACATTTCCCATCTGAGCCTCTGTGTCAAGCTTTCAGATCTAAAATTCATTTCTGGCGCCAGAACCTGAGTATTTGACTCCATAAATGCAAGCCCAAGGCTTTAAATGTGTCTCCCATTGCAAACTCAAACCAACTAACATTAGAAATCTTACAAGAAGTAGACTTCCATTTAGGTATAATTGTTTGGATCCCCAGGTGAAATCATGAGGAGTCATAACTGGATATGTCTACCTTAGCTGATAACAAACATTATTTTTTTTAATGCATTATGTGAAGTAAATTTAGTTCCAGTTCCAAGCGAACAAGTACTCATTATAAAAGCTGTAGTAACTTTACTGGCAACCCCCAAGAAAATCAACTTCAGTAGCTGTGATCTCACCTTTTCAGAGTTTCTGGCGTCACTGACTCAGGGTACGTGAGCATGGAACAGCGCAGCAGGAGGCTGAACTGTGCTGTTCTCCGCGTTCCGAGCAAACAAGACATCAGGGCTTTGACTCATCCCTCTTCACAAGTACTAGGAGGATTCATGCTTCCTGAGACAGATGCATTGCCAGTTATCATGATAATTCTCAATAGGTTTTTAGAGTAGCTTGTAAGTGAACGAGTTCTTGTCACATTCAAAAAGAAAGACTTTCATTTTCTCTGCGAGACGATCTATAGCAGAACTTTCTGTGCACGTGGGTGCCAGCTGGTGGTTGCTGACGCTATTGGGAGAAGTGATCCTCTTTACATTCCTACCAAAAAGCCCCGGATTTTAGACATGGAAAGTTATATCAACTTAGTAGGGGGTTAGACGAGATGACCAGAAGTTATTCTGGTGTAAGTTACCCTGTTTGTATGAAATGAGAGATCTCCAAGTAATTAGACAAGAAGTTCATTCTGGAATAGAGGAATTTTTCGTCCATCTGTAGCTGCAGGAGAAATTTTAAAGATGTCAGAAATGGGGCTCTGTACAGTGCACTTGGTCCAAATGTTGGAGGTGAAATATTTTTTGAGCAAAAAGACATAAAACCCGTGACATTTTGACTCTGCCTTTGTCTCACCCCAGAGAAGACACTTCCCAAATTCAAACTGGTGTCCACAAACACCATGACTTGGAAGAAGGTCATTTACAGAGTCATGAATATCTCATGATTTCATGACTGCATCACTGAACATTTTTTCACTGAAGGTTTTGTATGCCAGTACCAAGTCACTGGTAGAAATGAGGTTAAAGGAAATAATACTGGGGGATAGCTTCCCCACTCCCAGCGTTTTGTCTTTGAGAAGAATAGCTTCTCCGAGCGGTTTGTTCCGTCTGGGCACGATGATCCTTCCTGATATCCCGCTCTCAGCAGGGAGGAAAGACCACTGCGAGGAGGCTGCGACCAAAGCCTGACATTTAGACGTGGGTCAGTCTGCGCGTTGAAGATGGTAGAGAGAAAAAGTTGGAGCTGGTGGCATGTCTCTCTAGCCCTACGGCAAGAGAGCGGCTGAGTAGAACCGTGAGAACATCTGTCCCGGGGAGCGTCTGGAGCTGCCCGGGCACTGGCCTGCGTCTTCGGAGGCAGAGCCAGCGCCGGGCAGAAGCAGTCTGGGGAGCGTGGCAATGGGATGGGCTTTTTATGGTCCTTCTCCCAAGTGCTTTTGTATTCCATGGATGTGCCACGAACTCAAGACTCCCATTTCTTATGGGATTCTGTCCTTCTGTTAGTTTTATCTGGTCTCAATTTCTCTCTGCTCACATTAACCACTTCTGGCTCCTGCAGGCCTTTAAATAATGCTAAAGCCGACTATAGCATTTGGCACACAGTGGCTGGGAAATCAGTATGAAAATAGAATACGGTGGAAGAGGGGTGCAGGTGAATTAAGTGTGACCTGACATTTGAGATGAAGTATTGGCCTTCAGATTCACAGGAAATGTTTCTCTGTGTTGAGTCGTTTCTTTTTGTCTCTTTAGGTGCAGATCCAGAACAAGAAAGTCGACCTTTCCAAAGTGTCCTCGAAGTGTGGCTCTAAAGCAAATATCAAGCATAAGCCAGGTAGAAATTTTACCATTTCCTCATGATTTGTCTGTAGATATTGCACATCACTTAAGTACAGTCCTGGATTGCGACGGAAAGAGTTTAAGGGGGTTGTTGCTTTCAGGGAGTGTTTCTAGAAGTCCTGTCTAGCTGCTTTAGCAATTCCTGGTGGTTTCATGAGCAGAGAAGGGAATTAGGAGATGTGGGATTTCATCTTGCCTGTGAAGATGGTCTACTGCTTTGACTCAGTTCTCTTTTTCCTCCCTATTTCGAGGGAGGGGAGTGGATACTTAACCATGACTGTTCCAGGGGTCTGGAAGCTTCGTCCATGCTTACAGAGGCTTTGGGACACTCTGAACATATGTGCACTGTGAAAGGATAAAGTAACTTCCCTCCAGTTCTTCAAAGCAGATAAAAGGATCTTTTTAGCCTTCAGTTCAGTAGCAGCTCCTGTCTTAATAACACTTTTGGCTCTTTAATGACATATTATGGGATGAGTGTGCAGGAATTATTTGCTCCCCACTGAGAACACAGCAATTACTCTGTGTGAATTCCTGCCAATCTCGGGTTTCCTAACCCAGCAGTGACGAGCCCACTGCTCAGCTGGAGTATAGGCAAATCGTGAGTTCAAGGTACTGTGGCTGTAGGCAGATGTTTGAACTGCACCTTCGTAACATCCTAAAGTACGGTCAGTTCACTGACTTTTGCTGGTTTGTCTGTATCTGAGGACATTTATCTGCACAGGAAAACTCCTGGCAGTCAAACATCCATGCACGAGGGACAGAGTTCACTGACCAAAGCTGCAAACAAATACTACAAGCTTGTCTTTGTCTGCTCCTGGGAGTTTCCTGCACCCTTTCTGCCAGCCTGTTAGGTTGAAAGCAGTCCAACCTTATACACCGAGCACCACGGTTCAATGCCTCGAAACGCGCTCCTGCTTTGAGAACGTGGTGCCACAAACATGACCTCTGTTTATTCAGTGCTCTGTAATAACAAGCTGTGTGCAACAATAACTGCTCTTGTCCAGGGCTGATTAAAGCAGAATAATCCATCCATCTGTTTTCAGATGTTTTAACTGATTTTGTTAGACCAAAGCGGTTGGCTCCCATCATTGGCCATGCCAAGCTTCCAGAGTGCTGAGGACTGAGTATTTAATGATGTCACTGGGAAGCAAAGTTGTGCTTAGCAATATTCAAATAGTTTTTTTTGAGAAACCTGCTGGAATGTGGACTGCACATATAGTCTTATCTATTAATGGGAACTGCAGTATTCTAAATCTAGGAGAATCTTGCTGGAAATGTACAGTTGTTTTTCTGACCTTCAGGTTCTCCTGAACCTGGTGCCCATCCAGTTCCCACGCTTGGCTTCTCCCCGCCTGCACGGCTGCCTCCTGAGTAGTTCAAGCAGTGGCGTGTGGGTCTGCGTGTCAGGGACGGAGCCGTCGGTCCGGGCAGTCAAACAACTGCCAGCGACGGAGTAGGAGTGGGAGCGGATAACGAGCAAAGGAAGGGGGTTAACGAAAAGGAGCAGAACGTGTCCCGGCACCGACGACTACGCAGATGGGCTGAGCTGGCAGAGACCTTGGCAAGGGACAGGGACGGGTGGGCAGCTGGTGTTAGCCATCAGAGACGTACCGGCGTGGGATCGGGTGGAAGTGGCGTTTCACGCCTCTGCCAGGGGAGCCAGATTCAGGAGCAGATCTAGTGAGGCAGTTGGCATGTGGATATCCTCCAGCCTGTCTGTCCGGAGGTGTGGAGTTCCCCGCCTGAGGGTGCCTCCGGGGCTTCGCTGTGCAGCCCTGCTTGCTTTGCAGTGTTGCTTGACCTGTACAGGTGCAGATCACCAACTTTGATCTTGCTGGTTTTTAACCTGAACCTTAACAAGAAAGAGATGCTGAAGGTATTACTTGGTCCTGTCCCACCTCCAAATTACATTGGGTCCGCAGTGGTTCCTCAGAGGGGGCTGGGAAGGGGACGGAACTCGAGTGGGACTGTTCTGGAGGCTTTAATAAACTCACTCCTACACAATCTTGTTCTAGGGGGAGGAGATGTCAAAATTGAGAATCAGAAGCTGAACTTCAAGGAGAAGGCCCAAGCCAAAGTGGGTTCTCTGGACAACGTGGGACACTTGCCAGCAGGAGGAACCGTGAAGGTGGGTGCAGCAAACTCTGGCACATCAGGGTAGGGTTTAAATTTGGTTCTTCTCCTTGTCCTGCTGTTGATGTAGTGCAGCTTCTCCACCCCCAGCCTTTTATAGCCATCTTTTATAGGCTCTATTGTGAACCCCAGGAGTAAGTATGAGTTGAAAGGGACGGAGAGCTATGAACCACCTCAGTGGCCTGCCTGAATGGGCTGCCTGCTAGGTGTTACGCAGAGGGCTCGTACTGCCCAGTCGCATCCTTCCTCTAAGAATCTGAGAGCAGGGGTCACTCTGTAAGCTATAAGCCCATCAGGGAAGCTGCCTGTGGCCCTTTCTCCCTTTCCCCTCTGGTAAAGCTGGTGAGATCAAAGTGCTCTGTGCTGGGAGATAGCACCTTGCAGCTCTCAGGAGCACTTTTCAGCCCATAACTTGTACTGCAGCCCGGCCCAAAGGCCCCTTCTGTGAGGATAAGAAAAGATTGTTGCGCACTCGTTGCTGTGATTCAGCGCTTCTCCCCATGAGAACATAAACTGGCTCCAGCCTCGGCTCTGCAAATTGCAGGTCTTGCTACAGCAATGCGACATCTGTGCTTGGGGGAGGGAAATTACCCCCGCTTGAATGACCAAGTGATGGATGTGTGGGCTTGACCTATCATGCCACATAATGATTAGAGCAGTGGTGGGGATTATATTTAGGTAGACACTAGTGCTGGGGCTTTTATGTGAAACACCGCTGCTTCTGAGTTGGCTGGTAGTGCTGGAAGTGGAGAAAACAATCCTGTGCTCCAGCATCAGAACTGTTAAAATATGACTTAGTCTTTGCCCCCAGCAGGATAGACAGACGGAGGAGAAGAAACCCCTTCTAAACACCGAGTTCCCTTGGTTGTCCCAGCATTGTTTTGTTTGAGCACTTTTGTGTTGTGGAAGGGTTTAGAGTTCAGCCAGCATGAGCTATTGTGTTAAATGCCGTGTGAATTTGAAAGAAATAATCCCTGTCCTAAAGAGCAGATCACGCAGCAGAATTCACAAGTATATTTAGTATGTGCTTAATCATCCCCATTAAAACAAGGCAGGAGGTGACTGCCAAAATATTTGCTGGGGGCATACCGGGACTCTCCTATCTCCAGTCCTTTATGTGAACTTCAGCCTGGCAAATCGGGGCTCAGCGAAGAGCCGAAAGGAACTAGAGAAGCTGTGTGGTGGTAGGGATAGGCAACTTTCTGTGACGGTGCCTGGCTGTTCCAGTTTACTGGAGCGTCTAGTCCGTATACTGGTGCTATTTGCTAGGGTTTTCACTGAAGTTCTAAAATCTTACCTGTTCAGAATTAGTGTGATTTTTTTTTTTTTACTATGCACCCGTGGAGATGGGGGGGAAAAAAGAGCCTCTGTTGATGATGCTCTCATCCAGTAACTTTTTGGGGCTCTAATATTCAGCCTTGCAATACAGAGGCCAAATCGGTTCCCTGTTGCATCCCACAGATGTCAGCCAGTGCTGTTGTCAGAGCAGGGACGGGTGGCACTTAGGGGCTGGCACCCACGTGCAAAAGGGCTGGCTGCTCCGGCTCGGCTACCCCCCGCGGGTCTGGTGGAGGTGTGGGATCATCCGGGTCCCTGTAGCTCCCGCAAGAGCACCTAGATATCAGTGTTGCTGTCAGTTCCCGGACGGGAATTTGGACCCCAGAAGGAAGGCCGGGTGGTTTTGCTGCTCGTCGAGCCAGCGCGCGGCTGTCTCGCGTTGCTGCCGGGGCTGCAGGGAGAGGGCCTGACTTAGTCTTGAGAAGACCGCAGCGGCCTTAGTCCCTGCAGATGAGACTTTGTGGGGCGAGGGCACGGGGGGCAGAGCAGAGCTGCTTTGGACTGGAAGGTGCCACCCCTCCCTGTACTCTTCCCTACTGAACGTGGCAGCAAGGGCATATCCTGGCTGGATGGGTTGCCCCTTCCCGGAGCTGGGCTGGTCCGACGTGGCATCTTCTCTGCTTGCTGTGCCCTGCAGCGCTGGTGGTGTCTGAACGTCTTTCCAAGCAGCTCTGCAGTACTCGGCAGGCTCCCACCAGCCTGGTAGTCTCTCCTCTAACAGCAGTAGGACTTCGCTCTTCTCCGAGGCTAGTAGAGGTTGGTGACTCCGGGTGGGATGACCAGCTACGGTAGGAGAACAGACCAGGACGGGGTCTTCTCTAAAGACTGCACTCTCAGTTCATAGTCCAGCACCAAGTGAGGATGAGGTCCTTGGTGCAAACTTGGTCTTCCTGCTTTGGGATCCACCGTGTATTGTTTGGTTCTGGTTTATAAATGTGTCCCCAAATAACGGAGGCTGCTTCACCACAATGTACCCGAACCCCCGCTCGCTGTTGTCCCTGTAGCGCTCTGCTTTAGTCCTGTCGACGTGCCTTGGTTGTCCTCTGTCGCCAGGGCGTTACGGGCATGTGTTTGGGGAGAGGGTGCTGAGCTCCGGACCCCGTGGTCGAGCCCGTGGTGCCCATGTTTGGACGAGCTGGCAGGGAGCGGCGCGGGGCCGGTGGCTCCGCGAGGGACCGAAGCACTCCAAGAAGCTGGAAAGCTGGTCAGGATGGCGGCTTCCCAGGGAGCGGAGGGGCTGCTTCCCGCTTCCGAACACCGCCTCGTCCCCGCGTGTGTCTCGGCAGCTGGGGAGGGTGGAGGGAGCTCTGGGAACCCGCGCTTCACCCCCCCCCACCCACCCCCCCATCTTCTATTGACTCGTCCCTGTCGTCCTCCCCACCCCGTTGTCTCATTGTAGGCTGAGGGGAGCGTGGAGCCAGGGCAGCTCCCGCCAGCCCCTCAGAACGGAGAGGTGACAGCGGCCCAGGCAGGCAGTGAGATGCGGGAGAATGGCGTAGGGCCGGCAGTGCCCACTGCCCTGAGCGGTGGTGACCAAAGGGAAATTCAGAGCTTCGAGACTCAGATACAAGAAACAAGTAAGTGCCTGCGCCTTCTCTCTACGCACTCTGCCGGGTGGGTTGGGGAGAGCACTGCAGCAGGGCAGAGCAGCCGCCCCTGGGCACTGGTCACACCGCTGTACTCTGAACGTTGAACTGTTTGTATCGATGTCTGTAGGGTTTTTCTGCCTTTTTTTAATTCAGAAAATTGCCTTTTATTTTCCAGGCATCTAATGATGACATTATGGTATCGTCTTCCATTCCCCTCCTGTCCCCTCTCTCCTCCTCCTCTTTCCTCCTCCTGCCCTTCCCCTTCTCACCTGCCCTTGTGTCGCTGCAGATTGAATCTCACAAGCTGACGTTCCGTGAGAAGGCCAAGGCTCGGACAGACCACGGAGCGGAAATCGTCGTCTCCAAACCCCCCAACCTTTCCAGCAGCACTTCCCCCTGGCGTAGCACATCCGTCAGCGAGAGCCTGGGCTCAGTCGCCTCCTTGTCACCGCTGCAACAGCCAGCTCCCCTTGCAGCGCTTTCTCAGCAAGGCTTGTGACCCCTCCCAGCCCCGTCTCCCACGTGCTCCCCAGCGTAACGCAGCTTGGCTCTCTTAACCCGGCGTCTGGCTTTAGATGGGAAGGGGACAGCGTTTAGCAGGGCTAGCGTCCCTTTCGGCCGCGCTGACTCCTCGAAGCGTCCTGGAGGCTCGCCCCTGCCCGAGCGTGCCGGGCTCTGGTGGTCCCTTCTGGGCTGGAAGGGGCTTCCTTCCCTCTCCACGCCTCGTCCCTTTTGCTTTTAGGGGGGATACTAGAGTGAGCGGTAGTGTCATGTGTCGAGGACGGGCAGCTAGCGACTTCCAGGCTGTGCCTCGCTGTCCCGAGCAGCGGGGAGACGCACACCGAGCCTGGGTGGCTGGGTGGGAGCACGCCGACGCTGCTGGGGGCTGAAGCCAGGCCAGAGTTAATAGGGATAAGCTGTGATCTTTCTTTCTGTCTTTTTTTTTTTTTTTTTAAAACACCCAACTTTTTCCTCCTTGCCGCTTCAGTTTCTGCTGATCCTGTTTGATGATGATATATATTATACACACACGTTAGGCTGTTTTAACTGTTGACTTTAACCTTTTATTCTTTGTGACGATGTGTTGATGATTTATTGTGCTACAAACCCGTGCTAAGTTTCCTTTTCTCTTTCCTTCTTTTCCTAACTGTAGGAGAGTAGAGACATTAACCGCTGCTGCAGTGCTGGCTTCTTATTGACATATCCAGCAATTGTAACTCTTTTGTTGTTGTTTGGGTTTGTTCGTTTGGTTTTTTTTTTTTTTTAATATTTTAAAACGATGGAGCAAATTCATGGGATTAAGCCATGTCTGAAATGAAAGGCACAAGAATGTGTTAAAGGAAAACTTGCTGTAACAGATCAGATGAAGCCTGTGTTGACTGCAACGAGACGTGTTGAATCGATGCTTGTAAAACCTCCTGCAGGGCCAAACCACCAGCCCTGGAGGACGCCTAGGACCTTCTGCACATTAGCAAGGCAAAGACGGTTTATTTATTAACTTGCACAGCCGAAGCCCTGGGATTTTACCTTTTTTTCAGCCAGGGCCTGAGGTCTGGAGGAAAGGCAGGAGGCTGCTTTCGCGGTGGAGTTGCAGGTTAACGCAGGCCGTGAGTTCCGAGGCAAAAGCAGGTCTGTGGTGTGCGTGTGTGTTGTTTTAACAGAGGCTGATGTATGGGTAACCGTATCGTCAGGCCGAGCAAGTCTGGTGGGAGGCCGAGGTGGGGAAGGAGGGAAAAGCCACCTCTCACCCCAGGCGTGAGGCAGGGGTAGCAGGAGGTCTGCGGAGGGCTGGGAGGGAGGCAGGGCCCTTGGCTGGGGCAGGGCAGGCAGGTTTCTAGTGGCAGGGAGTTGTTGCAGCTCTGACTAGGAAGGAGATTGACCTACTCTTTGAGGTGTGAGCTCCTCGTTTCGTGTTGGAAATGACACTAAAGAAATTAAATGTAAATAAATGGAAAAAAAAAAAAAAGTGTTCTTGGGTCGTCAAACTAATTTAAAGCAAAAAAAAAAAAAAAAAAAAGCAGAATAACAAAACACTGGGATCAAAGTGAACTTGAACCAGGCCTGTGCTAAGGGGGGGGCTGTTCAAGGAGGGGACAGAGGGAAGCCTGCAGCTTCTCATGCTTGTGGGAATATTTCTTTGGGAAGCCGACAATGACACGATAACCCGGAATCTGTATTTACACACAAAGATTCTTATTGCACTTGTATTTTTTATATTAAAGTTTGCATGATTTCTAATAAAATGGCATTAAAATGTACTAGTTTGCATCAAAGTCGTCTGCTAGTTTCATAAGTGCTTTTTCCTCTGAATACAAATTTAAATAAGCAATGCAGATTTGCACCTGAAAGGGGCGGTTATATATACCCTAGAAAACTCCCAGTGCTTCCCTTCCTCCTCCTCTCCCTCCTCCTCCTCCTCCTCCTCCTCCCCACCTCTCCCATCCCCTCTGTGCCACGTCCCCCTGATCCCAAGCCAGGGAAGGCGGCTCGGCCGCTCGCTCCCTGCCCTCGTGTTGTGCTGCTGCCGCTCGCGGCCCCGGAGGAGCCAGCGCGGACCCCCGGCTCTCGCTCTCCCTGTGTGTGGCCGGCTCTGCAGAGGGAAAAGCCGGAGATGGGGAAGGGGCCGAAGCCCCCCTCCTGGCTGCAGATGCCGCCTCCGGCTCCGGGCTGGGGTCGGAAACCTCGTTTCTCGGGAGAGCGGAGCGCGTTGTGATGCTTGAACCCCTCCAGCCCCGGTCCCGCCGCCTGTGACGGTGCCGCCTCCGACCACCCGTTCACCCGCATGCCACCCTCCGGTATATATCACTGCCCCTTCGCTGACGCTTCCTTCTTTCTCTCACCGCTAAATTCTAAACACCAGCTCCATCTCGTCAGTCTTGGGTGGGTCGCTTTGGGTTTTTTTCCAAGGCTTGAGGGCAAGTTTGGAGGAGAGGGACTTGAGAGGAGAGCAGGCCGATCCCTTCAGCAGGAGCAGGCAGGGGCTGTGCTTCCCGGAGCAGTAGTGTCGGATGTGCTGCAGGCCAGGGCAGGCAGGGGCCGTCGAGAGGGTGCTGTGCCCGCGAGGCGTGCGCGGAGCCCCGCTTCCCTGCCCGAGAAAGGCAAATGCTGGCTGGCGGCGGGCTGAAGCCGATTCCGGCCTCGCCGGCCGGGCAGGGAAGCTGGGAAGTTTGTGCCGGTGGGCAGCGGCAGGGGACCAGCCGGAGGCGTGGACGGCGCGGTCCCGGTGGTGGTTGTGGTTAACCAAAGAGGAGGTGGTCGCTGAAATGTCGCGTTCCTCGTGCTGCTCTGCCCTGGGCACTCCAGGGGCGAGATGCCCGGAGGCAGCCGCGTCCTGGTCTTGGTTCAGGTGCCGCAGGAGGAAGGCGAGTGGCAACATTGCACTTTATCTTCTGAGATTGCAAAAAAAATAAAAAGGCAAGCGAACCCCTAAGACCCTGCAAAGGGACAGTAATGCCACCTTCTCCCCCTGCATTGCTTTTATCTGATTATTGACTGTTCGGCAGTCTTGGATAAGGCTTTCATGTCTGCGTACGGTTGCGGCGGCCTTCGGGCCTGTCTCTGAACATGCACAAACCTTCCCAGACTCTCACACGGTTCAGCTGAACACTAACCGACCGACCTGTGCTTCTGTGCCACTTTCTCTAACACTTGTTGTGCCTGTGTTTAGCTGACAAACTAAATCCGGATACACTAGTTTGGTGTGGTTTTTCTAGGACAGCTTCAGTTTTAATACTGATTTTTTTTTTTTTTTTTTTTTTTAATTTTATTTTAAGGAAACGGCTGTACATATTGCTAGCCTGGGAAGAGAGCCATGTGTGGTGAAAATGACTTTAGTTTCCTATCTGGAGAGGTGGGAGTGAGCTGGTTAGTGCTGAGACCTTAAATGAAGACGACAGAGAAGCTGCTGGCTGGCTGAGCGCCCGCCCAGCCGGGCAGGGCAGGGGAAGGAGCTGCCTTCGCTGTTGACTTGATCTAGGGCTAGAGGTAGCACATTCTCTTGGGAAGAATGAGCTGTGGTCTGAATTAGATGCAACCTGAATGTACACGTTCCTGTCCTGAGATGCCTCCCGTGGGTCCTGGCTTTCTCTGCAGCTGCGCTTGGTGTGACTCTGCTCTGGAGAGGAGGCAGCCTGGGGGAGAGGGGAGGGCTGGGGTGGCCGGAGCAGCCTGGGGGCTTTGGTGAGCTGGGCCCAGTCGGGTGCTGGTGGGCTCGGTCCCCGCTGAATGGGGCGCAGAGGCAGCATGGGCAACACTGGGGCTCCGGGAGTGCCGGAGCCTGCTCCTGCCTTGGGCGAGATGCTCAGCAAAGACCTTTCCTAAGCTCGTGGTCAGGGTGAGCGTTGATTTGGAGGCGTCTGAGCTGCTGAAGTGATGAGAAAGCCGTGCAGGCTGCGGGCAGGGGGTGTGGTGCGGCGGGAAGGGCTGGGTGGGAGCTCCTTTCTGGCCCGCGCTGGGATCCCTCCCTGGCTGCCAGCATTTGTGCGCTGGTAGAGCAGGTGGCTTCCCCATGGCCCGGGCTGCTCAGCTGCTGTCCTGTCTGCTGGAGCCTGGCGTCTCCCTGCATATCAGTGGCATATACAGTTACTTCGGGGCTTTTTATACTGTTAAACAAAGTACAGTCAAAAGTAACCAATTTTGTGGGCTTGAGGCCACAGGAGCAGGAGGCCGGGAGCCGCAGCGGCTTTGCTGCTGTCCCCAGCGCGCGCCTCCCCTTGGGTCGGAGTCCTGACCGCAAACTGAATGTAGTTTTCTATGCTGACCCTCGCTGTTGTCCCCCTGCAATAGTGTCAAGTGTGTGAATGGGGCTCTAGGACCCTCGTGTGTTTGTGTTGTTTAGGCAGAATTTCTAGTTTTCTGGGAACAGGGCAGGAGCTTGACATCTCTGGGGTGACAGGGGCTCCTGTGTCCTCCCTCTACGTGGAAGGAGGAAATGGCTGAGCCAGTCGCGGCTGTTCAACGCTGCCCCTGCAAAAGGCCGAGTGGCCGTAGCTGTCGGAAGGTCAGCGGCCTCCAGGCTTGGGAGAAACGTCACCGAACAGCCCTCCTTGCCTGGAGCAGCCTGCGGGTGGGGTGGAAAACCGCTACAGGAGGCAGCAGCGGAAAGCGTGCTCCAGATCTCCTCCTTCCTGCTCACCACTTGAAATCCAGCTAGAGTAAGCCTTTGCCTTTCAAATCTCCCTCACGCGAGTCTCGCTGGCCACCAGCTGGTGTCTAGAGTAGGAGATCAGACACGAGACTCGCTCTTGCACCCGTTGTGATCATCCCACCCCAGCATTCAGCATTGCCTGCAGCTTCGATTACCCCGTAACATAGGTACAACGAGTTACGACATAGTGGGGGAAATGACCGCGTGGAGGGGGTGGACCGAGAGGACAGCGTGGCTGGAGACAAGGGCTGGGGAGGGCTGATCCTGGCTCTCGGCCCCCTCTGTGGTCTCGGGAAGTCACTTAACCTCTCTGCCTCAGTTTCCCCATCTACAAGGTGGGGATGATACTACTTACCTCACCGGGTTGTTGTGAGGAGTGAGCAGTGTGTAACGTGTTCTCTAAATGTGATGTATTATTAAATATTTTGTGTTATAGGATTATTCTGCGGCGGCACCGTCTCCTCTGTGCCGGTGGGTGCACCGCGCTGCCCGAGGAGGGGGTGCAGCCAGTGCCGGCTGCTGGGGCGAGTGACATGGCTGTAGCTGTACCGTAGTGCCGAGGGGAGAGAGGCGAGGGCTCGCGGCGGGGCGGGGGGGTTGGTGCGTGGGTGTAAGGCCTGAGACAACAGCTCTGTGGGTGGGGGGCGCTGGGGCAGAGCCCCTCCTGCCTTGGCGTGAATTCATACCGGTTTGCTTCTGCCTTTCTGTCTCGCCCTCCTGCGAGGGGCTGTTAAGACTGTCGTCTCCTTAGCAACATTTCCTGACTTGATGTTGTGATTCTTACTATTGTAAAGGGTTGAAATAAAGCTTCTAGATGTTCCTCCTCCGCATGGGCCTGAGTTTGTGGGGAGGGTGGGAAGGCCGGGCAGGGGGGCGGCACAGTCAGGGGCAGCTGCTGTCCGGCGGGTGGCAGAGGAAGGCGTGCAGAAAGTTGGGGGGAGGAGGGTTGTTGTCTCTGATGCCTTCAACCAGGGGCAAGTGCCCCCGTGGCTGCCCGGGCTCAGCGGGGAGGGGGGTGCGGGGCCTTTCTTCCTTCTCCCCATCCCACCCGGCTCCTCTTTGAGCAGTGGCCAAGCCCGGCTCCAGGGCAAGCGCAAGGTCCCAGACACGGCTGTGACTAAAGGGGGGGGGCCCTGAGGGGCTGCTACCACCCCCCCCACAGCAGCTGCCCCCCCCTGCCCGCTCTTAAAAGCAGAAAGGTTTTCTACCTTGTCCGGGGCAGGGTGTGCACTCAGGCTTCACACCCAGGATGGACGTGGCCCGAGAGCCCAAACAGCCGACCCCTTGCCCGGGTTTCGTCCCACGGCCGCTGGCCCCCCCAGAGGCTTCGCCCCCATCCCTGTGCCCGGAGCAGCAGCAGCCAGCTCCCATCCCACTTCCCGAGCCCTGCTGGGAAAGTCCCCCCACCTCTGGCAGCCACGGCTGTGGTGGTTCCCCTGGGGACACGCAGCACCGAAGTGCTCCTGATGGGTGCCTGGGGGGACAGGCTGTGACCCCCCCTCAGCTCGCCTCTCGCTCCTGAAGGCTTCAACTGAGAGCAGGTTCACCGCTCCTGGCCGAGGAAGAGCAGCCCCAGGACAGGGAGCAAGAAAGTAACGAGCTTCAGCCTTTGCTCAGCTGGTAAAAGTAAATGAATAGGAAAGAAAGAATGAAGAGGAGAGAGGCAGTTACTACTCTATCCCTTTTTATTGTCTTTAATCTATGTTGTAAAAAGATCCAGTATCACATAACAGCCACTGAAGTATCCCAATATCACACTAGTTCTGAACCATTTAGACAATAGCTTAGTCTTTTTTTTTTTTTGTCTTTTTTTTTTTTTTTTTTTAAACCTGCTGGAAGGGAAAACCATACTGCCCATTATACAGGCCAAAAGAAACAAACACTGGTCAAATAATAGTGACAACCTCAAGCAAGTGAAATGAAGATGAAAAGTTTTGCGTGAACACAGGCTGCAGGACGCCGAGGGCCCCGCGCTGCCTCATCCACCGCAGCCGGGGGGAGCGGAGCCGGGAGGCTCCAGCCCAGAAATGCCTCCGGCCCCGGCTCCCGCCGCTGGAGTTGGCCACCAGCCCCCCCCGGCCCCCCGCCCGTGTGCTTTTCGCCCACAGCCCCTGGAGCCACGGGGCTCCCGCACACCCCCGCAACAGTACATCAGCTCAGATGGCAGAGGCCACAGCTCCGTTTAATTAAAGCCCATGACGAGTAAACTAAATCGTAGTAGAGAACAACTAGGAGAACCAAACGGCGGCCCCCGACCCGAGCGCGGGGCGGACACCGCAGGGCAGGAACCCCTCTGCCATCGTCCCCCTGCGCAGAAACGGCCTCGCACCCGCGCTCGGCTGTCGCGTTTCTGCCGCAGCGTGCCCCGGCTGGCGCGGTCAAACCTCGCCGTGATTTCAGATACAAAGAGCGTAAGAAACGGTGAATAAAAACAAATGATCCCAGGCCCTGCGACCGCCTTTTGCTCAGCCGCTGGGGAAAGCGGCAGCCGCCCCCCCCCTCCAGCGCCATTCGCAGCCCCGCAACGCTTCCACCCCATGAGGGCACAACCCTTTAGCTACAGCCCCCCCCCCGCCTCCAAACCGAGTGTGAAGTACCTGTTCCTCTCCAGCACTGTCCAGCCCGAGGGCTCACATGCGTTACAAACAATAACGAAGCCTCACAACAGCCCTGTGAGGTAGGTCACTGTCTTCATTTGACAGGGAATCCAAGGCAAAGCTGGGATTAAACTCCAGATTTCTCATTTAATGCTGTGCCTGTCACAATCCTCCTTCCACAGAAATATGGTCCCTGTTCATAGAAAACAAAGAATTTTGTGCCTATGCTCCTGGCTTCCCGCAGGAGTAAGCGCGCACAGGCAGACTGGCATCTACAATCACATCCTGTGTTGCACAAGTTACAGGGATCCGGCCTCCTTGACATAGGGAGAACAAGAAATTAAAAATAATAATAAAAAAATAATAACAACGCAAGAGGACAAAAAGTACAGGCAGATCAGGAACGACAAGTCACATCTCACACTCATAACGCCACGACTGCGCTCGCGCTGTGAGGCGGCAGGGCCCCGCTGTGAGGCTCGGAGATCCCGCGTGGAATGTCACGTCCTTCGTCCGGCGCCTTCAGGGCTTCCTCCCCTCCGACGTCCTCAGGGCAGCCGGCGCGGGGAGAGCGAAGACGATATCGATCGCCACCCTGTACCAGAGCTGCTGGATCCACGCTCTGCCCGGCCCCGGCCCCCGGAGCAGGCGCAGCCGCGAAGCCAAGACATCCGTCCTCCTCTTGAGCCGGGAGTAGCTCTCGCACCAGAGCTGCTCCAGCCCGGCCCTGTGGGGATGGGGCAGAGGAGGGCCCGCAGCCGCTGTGTCCTTGCTTTCCAGTTCAGGGACTGACGCTGGTAAGAGCGGAGGAGGTGGGCGCCCGGGAAGCTCGCGTCAGGGTCCATCGGCACTTCCAGTCCATTCCAGGCGGTACTGCGCTGGTTCTTCCTACGCGGTGACCATGCACGGAGCCGACAGCAGGAGATTCAGACAACATTAATCTTCTAGGATGGAGAGAGATGACTTCACAAGGGATAAATAGAACTTTATTTAAATAAACATTTGTGAACATCTTTATACAAATTACAAGTCCCCACACAATCCTCCAGCTCCGCCTAAGCGCCAAAGCTGCCAGGAGGGCCTTTGAGCAGATCCACCAGGATGTCGAGCAGCTGGCTGTGCTGGTGGTGCAGGTCCCCAGGGATGGCTGCCATCTCATAGCACAGGCACGTCTCCACCATCTTGGAGAGCGACACGCGGAAGTCGCGCAGGAGGCGGATGGTGTAGGAGTCTCCCTCCAGCACCAGGAGATCGCTGTCTGTCAGGGAGACTGTTGCTCGCCAGCCATCATCTTAGTGGGAAGAAGAGAGGAGGTGAGAAGCCGGAATGGTGCCGACCCGTTCCAGCCTGCTCTGGCCGCTCGGCCTTCTCCAGCACCGTTACCAGAGGCAGCGCAGGTCCTCCCCGCGCTCCTTTCAGCCGAGAGTCTGGGGACTCAACTGGGTCAAACAGTTCCCACAAGAGCCGGGCAGCACTCTGACCCATCGCACTGGGATCCTCCCACTGTTTCCCACAGGAGGTGACTGATGGCACAGCCCGTGTGAGCTCGAGGGCTAGAGACCAACTGCAGCACTGCCAAAAACCCACAGGCTAAAGCGAAACATCCACGGGGAGAAGGGCTCGCTCCTCCCCACACCCTGGCCATGGCTGAAGACCAGCCCAACTCCTCATTCCCCCGGGATGAGCCTCCAGGCGCAAGCCTGCTCGCTCAGCCCGCCTGCGGGTTTCCTTGTCTCCCTGGAGAGCTACGGCTGAGAACAGCTCACAAATCATCGCCTTTGTGGCCCCATTACAGCAACACCCAGTCCAAAGCAAGAGGCTTAGAAAGCAGGGGAAGGTAGTTGGCCAAGGGAAGAAGGAGAGCCGATAGCAGAGGTCAGGGGTAGCCACCTCGCAGCCCCCCAAACCGTGGTACAGCTGTAGGAGTGGGGTGCCTGGGGTGTCGGGCGCGGCAGGAGGAGCCTGCAGCGGCGCAAGAGGACGTGCAGGTGGACGCGTCGGCCCCGCGGCTGCTGCGGCACTCACCTCGGACATGGATATCCGTGTCGGTCATGAGCAGCACGGCCAGCGGGTGGACCTGGGAGGAGTCCCGCACGAACACCCCACCGTTGGACTTCACCGCCATGAAGTATGTTAGCCAGCGGCTGTACAGCTTGGATGCCTCCCTGCACAGGGGAACAGCTTTGTCAACCACGGGCAGAGACGTGTCGTACTCCGGTACTGGCACACGTGTCCGAGGCAGCGCTGGGGTCCTCAGCACAGCCTGCTGGTGCTGGGAAGTGCGCGGTGTGGGGTCCTCACCCTCCCACGGTCACAGAAGTACATAGGTCACCCACCTGTTGATTGTTGACTTGTGGAGCAGAACGGTGCCAGCCTTTGTCCGATACGCGTAGCTGTTGGGTTTGAACTTCCCTTGACGGGTCACTTTGCCTTGTCGCACCTGAAAGGAGAGGAGCATCTCAACCACCTGCACCACCAGCAGGCACAGCCCACAGGCAGCCAGCCCGGCTTTCCCCACAACCGTCTCTCCTAAATGTGCAGAGGCCAGTATGTTCCTCCGCTCGCAGAAGCTCCGCTGTGTTAGCAGAGCGCATGCGTGGGGTGACCAGACCGGGCAGCCACCGAACACCGTGCAAAGGCAGCAAACAGGAGGAAGAAGATGCCACCTCAATGGCTCCCAGACTCAGCTACAAGAACCTGAGCATGGACCTGCGCAGGCTGGGGGGGGACACTCCTCCCGAGGAGGGACCCAGGGACACAGCACTGGAGCAGCAGGCAGAAGCACAAGCAGTCAGCCCGCCTAGGGGACATGCTCCCAAGAGAGCACAAGCATCTCCGGCACCTCAGTGCTTCTCCATGCTACCCGCAGCGACCAGCAAGCCCAGGAGAGGGATGGCAGAGCGGGGAGCCAGTACCTGGATGAGGTTGGGGTAGAGCCCAGCCATAAGGACCCCCTTGACGAGTTCTTCCTCTTCACTGTACTGGTTACATACAGACGATGGCATGGTACAGTCAGACGGGGACGACACCAGGAAGGCTTCGTAGAGGTTCTCGGAGAACTGCTTGACAAGGCCTACAGGGAGGAGACAGTCCCAGGGAATGAGATTCGCCCTCTCCTCCGCCCCACTGAATGAAAGAACCTCAGCTGGGCAGCAGCAGCTCTGGCCTCGGAGGCTCAGCCTCGGCGCTAGGACAGGAGGCCTGTCCTGCCTCTGGCCTCCCTGGCACCCAGGGCTACGCCTGCACTCTTGAGTGCCAAAGCCAGAACTTGCACCCAGTCCAGCAGTCGCCTGCCCAGTCTACCCCATTTCTGCACCACGTTCTTCACCAGTGCTCCAGCCCTTTCGGGGGACAGAGGGGAGGAGCAGGCCTCTGGGACTCACCATTGATGAAGCGAAGGCTGGGGCCATACAGGTAATAGTCCTGCAGGTAGTTATCCCTGGCGCGACTGTCTCTGCGTCTCAGCACCTCCTCCCAGCCTGCCACAGCTCTGACAAACGCGAGGTGATCGCTCCCACTCTCCCGGCTCAGAACAGCCTTGGCCTGGAAGACAGACAGAAGTGTTGGCCCCTTCCCTACCTGCTTTCCACCCTCCTCTAGGAGAGGCTCCTCACCTTGTCCACCTCCGCACGGTTTTGCAGGCTGCTGCTGAAGGGGTCCCGGGTGAGGCAGGAAACGATGACGAGCAGAGGGTGGAGGCAACGGTAGATGGATGCCAAGACAATGGCCTTTGCCAGCCGAGGATCTGTGGAGATCTGGGCGAGGCGTTTGCCCAAAGTGGTGAGGGCTTCTCGCTGGTCTAGCACTCCTGCAACAGAGCCGCCCGCGAGAGCGCATCCATCAGCTCCGAGTGGGGCCAAAGTGTGGCCGGTGGCATCAGGGAGCTGCCAGGAGAACCCGCCTACCAGGCTTGCAAGATTTGGTGCAACCTCCAAGAAGAGGCACACAGCATAGGTGCCTGCAATAAGCACCCAGAACCTCCCAAGTCTGACCGACCTGAGGCCAAAGAAAAGGCTGTAACAGCCAGGAGACAATCAACAAGACCCCAGCTATGAACTCCACATCACAACTTTCCTTCTTTCTCTGTCATCCCCCAGCCTTTGTTTTAAACTTTAGGAAGTTCTACCCACTTCTTGAGCAAAGCAGCGTGGGAGACAAAACAGCACCACAACGTGTGCGGTTTGGGAAGTCCCTATCAGCTGCCACCCCTGTCTGGGGACAATCCTGCCCAGTCTGTCCCACAGGATCCTGTGCCAACTCCCACTTCCCACGTTTAGACAGCAAACATGTTTCCATCACACCCACACCAGGACAGAGCATTAGCTCACCGATCTCCTGCAGCAAGATCACTGCTTCATCCACAGCTTTGATGTCAGGGCTGTCCAGAGCCTTGGACAGAAATTCAACTGCCTGCAACACAGCAGGGGGAAGGGAAAAAAAAAGAAAAAAAAAAGGGCATGTTTCCCATACAGAAGTGTGGGAGAGCCCTCGGGAGCCCACTGCCCTGCCCCAGGGCCCCAAACTGCAACACGGTTCCCTCTTTGTTTGCCTATAGGGATATAAGCTCAGCCCTCTCCATTCTTGCAGAGTCTTTTAGACACACTCTGTAATTGAAGCAATCTATACATTTCCTGGTCTTAACTTCCCTAGACAACACTGCACGTAGGAAAGCAAGAACTATAAGTCACCAGCATCTTGGGTTCCTCCTACTCATGTTTGTGGTCAAATCACATCTCTGGAACTGGCACCAGGCAGGCCACATCCTGCTGGTTCAGTTGGCTGCAGTCTTGCAGGCATGTACTGTGCTTACTGTTTTCTCCGGCATGTGGATCTTGGCCTGAACCACGAGGTTCTCCAGCGGGGTGCGTAGGATCTCTGGAACCTGGTAAGTTGGCATCTTGTCCAGGCGGCTGCGAGGGAAGAGGTGATAGGCAAATCCCGACTGACAGCGGCCAGCACGCCCTCGCCTCTGCACCACATTTGACTTGGACACCCACACTGTTTCCAGGCAGGACACCTAGGAGAAGAAGAATTAGGCATGAATGCTCTCATGGCTCTCTGTCCTGTTTAAATGCAGCTTTCCATCCCGTCCACAGATGCCCAAGACTCCTCACGACTGATCAACCATCCCGCTCAAGGGCAAGGAAAACCTCTCCCACTCTCCTGCATCTTGCAGTGCCAGTCTCTAGCAGGCAGCAGTGTGAAGGCCTGAGCCGCTCAGCGCACAGATGAGACCCTGATGCCATCTGCTGGGCACCTGCCTCGGCCCCGCACCACTGCGCTCCCCAGGGGCTCATCCCACTGCCCTGCTGGGAGCTGCCAGCGGAACGCGGTCCCTGCCTGCCCCACGCCAGTCCTGCTGCATGCACAGGCACTGCAGGGTCTGCATTCTGAGATGAACTGCGTTCAAACTGGGCAAATATAAAAAGTTTGTTTTTAAACTATAACTGTTCCAAGGCGTGAACTGCCACCTGGCCCTGTAAGATGTTCTAGCACTGGGAGGGGAAGGGGCCGCAGTATACAGCCAGAATCCCGTCTTCCAAGAACAACAGCGGCACAGCTGCCTTCACGTTGTTACGAAAGTGTACACACAAGAGCCTTGGCAGGGCCCAACACCACCAGAAACATGGCCTGAGAGCAGTGTAAACCCCCTCCCCTTAAAGCTGACTAACGAGCAATGGCATTGGGGTCAAGATAGCGTCAAACGAGAGCAGTACCTGATAGGTCAGAGCTGCCCTGCTTCGGCTAGAAAGAAGTTTACAATGAAATCACAGAAAAAGGCAGATAACAAATGGAAAAGGTACAGATGGTGGATGGTGTAAGAGAGAGATGGGAGGGAGTAGGATTGGCCTTAAATTTCTTTGAAGACATCAGACTTTTGCCTGTTCGGCAGAAGTCGTTGGGGAGCCTGGCAGGGAGCTTGGTAAAGGCAAACCCTCCCTGAGTGACAAGTCAAATGCTCTGTCCCCAAACAGGGACATGGTGCCAGTACCCTAGGGGTCAAATGGGAAGCAACTCTATCATCCCATTAATGGCATCTCGAACATTCCTCTGAAAACATCCATTAGCTCCAGTATATCCCAAATGCACTTAGAGGCAAGAAAGCATCAGTACCTTGGTCTTCAGGTCATAACGTTCCTCCTTGTGCGTGCCACTGTCCACCACATGCACAATGTCATTGATGGTGATGGAGGTCTCAGCAATGTTGGTGGCCAGGACGATCTTCCTGACACCAGGCGGAGGCCGCTGGAAGATGTTTTGCTGGTCCATCATGGGGATGTTGGAGTGCACTAGGAAATAAAACCAGAGTCAGCCCTGCCCTGCTGAGCTGCTTCACAGTACAAGGCCAAGGTGGGCAGAGATTCTCAGCCTTCTTGTACCATCACCTCTCATTTCCAGAAACGGGGACACCACCTGTAAATGTTCATTGTCAGCAGTTTCCTGCCAGCCAGACCCCAGGGAAAAAAAAAAAAAAAAAAAAATTGTTCCCACATCATTAGGGACGGCCTCAGTTCAGTTGCTTCCACCGATGGCTCAACATCAACAGGAGCTCTGGTCACCTCCCGTCCCAGAGATACTAATGGCACCACCAGAACATCCCTGGGCCCCACGCAGAAGTCCCACTCCCTGCCACAGTCCAGTTCAGCAGCTCCTCCTTTTCAAAAGACCTATGGGGCAGGGGAATGGAGTATCCTCATTGTCATTTGGTTTCACTTGGTCGAAACCAGTTATCAGCAAGGGCCTGTAACTCTTTATCGTGTATTTGCCCTATTACAGATCAGTGATGCAGAGAAATTCCGAGCAACCGCACGGAACAGCAGGGGAGCACAAGAACATGCAGTTTTCACAAAAGAACACCTGCATTTATTAGCAACTGAGTCGCTCAAAGCTGTGCTCCTGGCTGGCCTTATTTGACAATGAATGGGGAGGGCCGTTAAAAAAAACAAACAAAAAAACCCCCAACCAAACCAACCCCCAAAATCTTACAGCCTCGCAGAGTAATACTGGCTTTTGTTATAAATGTCCCTTCCAGAACAGACAATGTTAAATTCACTGATCAAAGCTGAGCTACAGAGTACATCTCCATCCTGCAAAACAGGGCTTGAAGATCCTTCCTATTTAGGCTCAGCATGCAGCTACAGCAATATAGAATTTAGCTGTTTCCTCCTTGCCTGATTCTGAATTGCTGGAGGCAAACAGGAAGCCAGTTCCTTTGATCACATACAGGTTTGTATGGCCTCTGCTAGGAGGAGTTATTTGTGCTTAACATGCACAATTACACAAGTACATACATCAGAGCATACAAGCTTGCTCTGTATCAGAGCGCAACAGTTGAAGGGGCTCATCGAGTCAATTGGCCCAGCCATTCCCCTGAATCCTGGGGAGAAAAGGTCTGGGGCTGCCATCTCACCTGGTAAGACGAGGTACCGGCTGTTCTGAGATCCGAGCATCTCCAGCAGGCGCTGCTGCACTCCTTTGATTTCCTGCCAGCCAGGGAGGAAGCAGAGGATCCCACCTGAAAAAGAGCAAGAGTTCAGAACAAGCGACCTAGAAATTCAAGCACTTTTCCCCAGCTGGAGACACAGAAACTGCTTCTGCTGCACGGACAGGACACCTGTTATTTCCCCAAGTCCACAGCAACCTTTAGGCCAAGAAACCCAAAGAAAAGCAGGGCGCTGGTCTGTGATGCCCCCTGCCAGCTGATCTCTAAGGAAACTTGCATCATACTTATCACAAACAATGACAGATACAGCCCTTATGGGAAGTCAGACCCAGGGGAACACTTGTCTAGACTTCATACCTGCTATTCTGTATCTGCTTCTGTGAGCTCATTAGGGCAAGGTTTTAAAGCCAGAAAGAAACCAGGCTACCTGTAGTTTGAGAATTAACACCTTCTACTAGCTTTGAAACACTTAAAACTCAAAAGTCATCTGAGAGTCCTGCCTTCTTCACAAAAACATCACCTCCCAGGCAAAGACATTTAACAGGGATAGGTCTCCAATACAGAAAAATAACTAAATTGTGCAGCTCAAGGTTGTAAATGCTGGAGCACAGACAAGTCTTGCCCTTCACCCCAGAACAGCAGTATCTCAGGACACTAAGACTGAGACACTGAGGACTCAGATGTTGTCTTAGCCAAAGACCCAAAATTAGCTCATGCCACACTGCTCAAGACCACTCAGTTCAACAGGAATCCAAGGTGGCCTTGCAGAAGTCCATGTTTTCTCTGCAAAAGGTCTGGCCTCTCCAGGTTTCATTTTTTCTTCCCCAGCAAAAGGAAAGAGCAAAGGGGCATGCAGAACCTACCTGGTTCTCCGTGAGCATCAATCTGGAGTACGAGGTCAGTGATCAGATCAAGATCAAGGACACATTCATCATCTGATTGCTGGATAAAACAGGACACATGCAGATAAGTGAGTCGCAATCTAGCAGACAGCAGAAAGGCACACAGCCTCCCAGAGCATCTTCTGGAGAAAGCAAATGCATGTACTTGGACAGCCTGCCCAGGACTAGGAGCCAGGAACCTCAGGAGCCTGGTTTTGGCTCCATCTGGAACCTGCTCTGGTCACAACTGCTGCCAGTTTCCTCTGCTGTGCAGTGAGAATATAAAGTCCCTTTCCCGTTCTCCAGACTTGGAAGATGAGTTTTGTGTACCTCTACGGAACAGCATCCAACAAGTAACAAAAATTAACATGAAATTTTTGGGGACGAAACTGTGCCATATGCACCTGGGACTTCAAATCCACATGGGACTTCAAATCCACCAGGCACGGAGCAGAAGCTTTTGTATCTCTCAGTAATTTGGACGTACCTATCAGGCCAGCTTACTTAAAAAGCACAGATAAAAACCCCAGCCACAACCGAAACAGGGAGACTGCCCTGAAGGCAATGGGACACCCTAAGCAAGTTTGCCGATGATACAGAAGTGGGAGAAGTGGTTGATACACCAGATGGTTGCTCAGCCATAGGGAGGGACCTGTACAGGCTGGAGAAATGGGCTGACAGCTTCTAGTCCAGCCTGCTGGACTAGATGATCTCTAGAGGTCCCTACCAACCTCAACAGTTCTGTGACTCTGTGACCCACAACTGAAGTAAGAACAACCACAGCAAAGACTACACGTCTGGAGGGTATTTTCCAGAGGAACAGTAAGACTGGTTGCAAAAAGGAGTCATCAGGGAATTCAGTCATGCAGGATGGCGAGCACTTAGGTAACAGACTGCAGTAAGACATAACCATTCTAATCTCGGATGAGGCTTGCACAGAGTATGCAAACAATCAAGTCTGCACCTATGTATATACATACACAAGTACAGTGAGCTGTTAGCTTACTCAAACATAAAACAAGCTTCAGGTTAAAGAGGGACAAAAGTAACTTAGACCCAAATCTGAAGTCATCTTTATCCATAATTTAATGAAAATACTCTGGGATTCTACTAAGCTGACTTTACCTCACAAGGGTTGACTTGGAATTAAAGCTAAACAAACGCTGTCCAACAACCACAGGAAAGAGGGATCAGTTCCAGCCCCAAACTCTCCCCTGCTGATATGCCAGAAGGCAGTGCCTCATCCAAGGGAAACAGCTTAACCACCACACTGCATACCCACCTTGATCTCATAGTGCCGGTGTCGGTGCCGGCCCAGTTTGGCCAAGATCTCCTCCAGATAGTACTCCTTCACTGGGTACATGAAGCCGGGCACCTTGACCACAGGGCAATCCCCAAAGTAATGCGAGAAACGCTGATTGTCTCCTGTGGCGCTCATTAAGACCAGGCGCAGGTCAGGGTTGAGCTTCTGGATGCCTTTCAGCAGGATGAGCAGGAAATCAGTGTTGACGTCTCGCTCGTGGACCTCGTCGACCACGACGTGGCTGACACCCTCCAGGCTGGGGTTCCCCTGCAGCTTCCGCAGCAGAATGCCCACGGTGCAGAAGAGCAGGGCTCCTCCCCTGGCAGGTGGCTTGCTCTCCAGTCGCACCTGGTAGCCCACGTTCTTCCTCATGTTGGGACCCAACTCCTGTGCCACACGCTGGGCGACTGAGATGGCGCTGATCCTCCTTGGCTGGGTGATCACTACATTGCAGCGGGCGCCACGTCCCTCCAGGATGTAGTGTTCCAGCAGGAGCTGGGGGATCCTTGTGGTTTTCCCACAGCCTGTATCTCCTGCTATTACCACTACAGGGTTCTGCTCGATGGCTGATAGGATGGTGTCCTTGTGAGGATCTACTGGCAGTGGGTGGCTCTCCTGCCATGAGGATCCTCTCCTTTTCCAGAGGGCCAGGAGATTCTGGCTAAGGCGCACTTCCTCCGCTTCCAACATGGGTATGTATGTCTTCCCTGTGATTGCGTCACTTATCGCACCAGATTCCTTGCTTAGGTTCATCATGTCATCGGCAATCCGGGGCCTGGATTCCCTGATGTCCACTGGATACTGGGAGAGATGGAGAAAGTTGGCAGGGACAAAAAGATTAGTACCAGTCCTGAGAAGGACAGAAAGAATCAAGTGCCTGGAACAGACTCAGCCAGACTGGCTTTGCAGTGACCACAAAGCTTTGCCAAAGTCTCCTCAGATTTCAGGTAACTCAGCCACTTTTATCCTGAATTGAGGTTATTTAAAGTGAGAAATAACTTGGGCAGCTCCCTGCATTTTCCTCACTGCACCCCCTATTTTAAGAAGGGTATTAGCACTGATGCCTGAACCGACAGGCACAAAACAGTAACTTAAGCTCTCCAAGTCAGTGGCTACGCTGCGTGCAAGTGATGCAATGGCCCCTCAAAGACAACTTTTGGAAACTATCAAGTTACACCACCACCCTTGTCTCCCTCAGGAAGCCCAGACACGTAACTTGCACAAAACATAAGCATTCAGCTAAGCCAGAAATATTCTGTCTTGGCAAAAGAAAAAACAGAAGTTCCACATCCCACAGGAAGCACTAAAAGGAGCAACAATAGGTCAAGAATCGTCTAGAACACAAATCAAAGCATTGGCCCAGATGTTCGCGGGATTAAAAGTTCAGCTACAAATCAGTACTTTTGGATTCAGCCTTACCCAGAGTCACAAAGCCATTCCTTCCACACATGGTGTGAAAGCTCATGTTCGTGTAAGCATGGGAGGCAGACCAAATTCCTTCAAGATGCTGCTGTTTTTCTAACTTTTCTAGCCCTTAGTTCAGTCACTTACAGCAGGTCAGGCAGAAGTGGCTGCTGTCCTAGGCACAGTCTCAGCTTTCTAGGACACACACTACTGCTTCGTTTACTTTACGTTATCTGTAAGATACTGTAAAGATCGCCTGAGATCTTTACTGTTCAGGCCCAAGAGTATTGCATCAGTGACTTGCCAACTTCCAAACACGGACACTATTTTCAATGACTTCACTAAAGCTACACACATTTGTACCTGAGCTATGCTCAACCTCATCTTACGTTAGCGCTAACTCCTGCTTTGACAGTGAATGCTCCTAAGGAACCCTGTCTCGGCACTGCTTCAGCTCCCATGGGTGTCTGTTCACCGCTGGTCCACCAGGGAGAGGGATCTCCTGGGTGAAAGCACCACCAGGTGCCTGGGGACCTGCACCCACCACTGATGTACAATACTGCGAGACACTCCCAAGGGAAATGTGCAAGCACCTGCACCTGGTCCCTGTAAAGCTACGAGGCGCAGCTAGAGTTTAATGGAACCAACGCCTGCACAAGGCAGAACCCATAAGCCTACAAAGGAGGCTATAAGCAAGCCAAAACTACACTCCGTAACATCCCAAAAGCCAAATAATGCAGACAAACGTCACGGATGCATACAGAGAAGGCCCACTGCCCAGAAAGGGTCTCCCTTCCCCAAAGGTCAGCAGAGACTGATTTTGTGGCTAACTATCAAGCCATGAATTCCCTCAACATTTTGACATGAAGCTTTCAACCCATGTGCAATTCCAGAAGTTAAATGGGATGAGCCAAAGGTGATTCTCAGACAGCTGAGCAAGCCTTACGTGATTCAGATAGTTCTCAATCTTGCGCAGCGTTGCTTCGGGGACTTTGATGTGGCAGGGTTTCCTCTGGTTCTCACCAAGCTCCCGGAGTGAAGTCATGTTGTACATAGCATGGCTGAGGGGGTTGTTGTTCTTGTCCACCAACCCAAGGCTCTGCAAAGGAAGAGGCAAACACCACTGTCAGACACAAGACTGCTGCATATGAAGTGCTGGTGTACAGAGCATGTGGGTCCTACGTGTTCAGATGGGCGAACTCCTTGCCCCATATCCCAAATCCATCATTTCCTGCTTTTGCTACAGCAAGAAACAAGACATGATCCCATCTCAACTCAGGTGGAACGGACACACTGGAGCCAGCTGCTACCTGCCCTCAACACAACACTCACAAGAAGGTCTTAAACAGACCCATCAAAGAAAGAGTAGCCACAATTGTATCTGACAAAACCCTCTTGCAAGGGCTGTTAACTCCCTTGCTACGGTTCTGGTATGTTTTGCCAATTCAATAACAAGTCCTACACTATTTCTAGGACTTCCCCTCTGCTGACTCTAGAGTCTGCAGTGAAACTATTGCAGCAGTGTGTCTGGATTTGACCACCTACAAGAACGAGAAGATCGTCTGTCCTAGTAGACAGCAGCAAGGTGGCCGAGCAAACAGGCTAACACTTCCAGGGTGATTCCTACACATCACTTTGTGAGGGCTCAAAACAAGCACAAGAGCCTTCAAGGGGTCATCACAGATTATAGACACGAGACAGGTACAACAGCAGTTTGGACTGAATCCTAAGGTTCCAAAATATGTGTTTGTTTAGCATGAAGTCAAAGATCAGAAAGTTTCAGGCATCACCTCATTAGGCTCAAATACGGTTAATGCAGGTGGTAGGAGCCTCTATTCATAGACACATCAGACATGGCATGCAGGAGCCACGTGCACTCACCTTAAGCTTCTGACAGGCTAATGCCGCTGCTTTGTTTTCTGCCTCCACCTTGCGACGGCCCTTGGCAGCAAAAGTCATCGGACAGGGCCAGCGGAGCGTGAGCTTGCAGATCTTCGTCTTGGTGCCCACTGTACGGAACTGCATGTACTCCTAAAAGACACATGAACAACATCAGATTTGGGGAGGTGTTAAGAACCTACATAACTAGGCAGGCATTTTCAAATACATCCAAATATTTCTGAGCAGAACTTAAATTGTGTTTTGGGGTTTTTTGATGGTTTTTTTTTTTTTTTTTAAACAGTGCACTAGAACAGGTTTACCGCACTGAATTGCACTCCCCCAGCTCACAAGGCACTGGATAAGCAGAAGTGAGAGCAGACAGCTGTGTGGAGAACATCACTGAGAGCCTACAGGGTGGAGCACAGCTACTGTTTGCTAAGCACATGAGGTCTGGAAAGGAGGTGGGTGACACATACCAAGGAGGAGGATCACCAGATACTGGCAAGAATTGAGTTGTGGAAAGATTCCGTCAGCACAGAAGTTACACATTGCTCCGAGTAACACAAACTTGTGTTTGTTGCAGATATACGGGGAAATGCAAACCTATCACCTTAGAAAATATTGTCCGTCATTCAGACAGCAGCTCCTCTGTTGCGCTGGCCTCAAGTAACAACATTCCTCACATTTCTATTAAGACATTTCCTCAATTCCCACCACAAAGTCTTTTCCTTGCTCTTCAGGCTGATTTTTCTAGGCCTAGTTTTAACTTCCCTTCTCTCCCCACTTCTCGGCTGCCCAAAAAAAGCATCCAAAGTGATTCCAGTCAGAGTCTTTGAGCTTCGTCCCTGGCAGGGGTCAAACAGCACCTTACCTTGACTGTGGAAGAAGAGGTTGCAATCTGAATCACTTGGGCCAGGAGATTTTTGGGAAGTGGGAACTGTGTCAGGGCACGGATGGCAGTGTTGTCGTCTGTCATTTCAATGGAACTCCCTCCTCGGCTAGATGGAAGATGAGAGCAGTTTGATATGCAAATATCTACTCTGTGCTCAGACCCACCTCACTTCAGGTCTGCTACTGAGGTCTGAAACCGAGTAGTTAAAGGCACAGATAATTTTGGTCATCTGAAAAGACAAGCTGCATCTTGCTACTAAAATCTGTCAGTCACGGAACAATCTCCCAGCCCAGTAAAGCCACCTACTAAAAAGCAATCAAACCTTTACACTAGCACTACAAATCAGATAGCATCAACAGAGTTTAACAGGTTTGATAAATAAATAAATAATTCTGAATCCAAAGAACATCCCTAAAAAACAACCACCACCACCAGGTCCTTACTGACGTTACTCCTGTTGACTATTAAAAATCAAAGATTTGCACTCATAAAATACGAAGTCAAGCAAACAACCATGGTGACAAAAAGGTGCAGATTTAATACTGCCCTCAAAAAACAGGGTGGTCAAAAAAGGTCTAAGCGCACACACACACTTTCTGGGAATGGAAACCTCTTTAGGCACAGAAGAATAAGAACAGCAGGTAACAAGTAGGCAGCAGCCTATCCAAAGGGCAAGACTCCAGAGAAGATGCCTGTGCATTCCCTTGGGATGATAGCCAGGTACAAGACCACGCTGCCCCACTATTGCTTGCACAGAGAACAGTACAGTAGTCAGTGTTTGGCCCATCTACAGGCCACAGCAGCAACATGGGAAGCTGCAGCTCAACTGTGAGGAACTGCAGGGATGCATCAGCTACAAAGAAAAGTCTCTCTTCTTTACTGCCCTGGGTTAGCAGCTATCAGGGCAGACATACCTTGCATCTCTGCCTGGGGTTCGGGCATCCTGATGTGCCATAGGTAGATAATCGGAAACATCGATTGCTTCTTCTTCCAGCTCTCCTTCCTCCAGTTCCCCTTCCTCTAGCTCCCCTTCCTCCAGCTCTTCTCTCCTCATTGCTTTAGGCATCCTGCCCTGTTCCATGGGCTGGATGGAATCGTCCGGCTCCATCCGTCGCCAGCAGGTCGACAAGTCGGCGAGAGAAGGTCCGGACTTGGAGCGCCACTTGCCCTCCGAGCACCACCTCTCGTCGGGACAGCCAAGCTGGTCAGCAAGAAGCCGGTACTTTGCAGCATCAAAGAGCTCATTTCTGGGCCCCAGCAAACCCCAGCCCTGCAAGAGGAAAACACATTGTTAGCTGCAGTAAAGAGACAGATAGGGGTAACTGCAGGAAACCGAAACACACCTGGTAAAGGAGAGAAATGCAGGAGCAATTCTTCATATCCCACAGAAAAGGACAGAAAGAAAAGAGACTTTCAGAAACATAAAGCTTTCCTCCTGCCATTATTTCTTAAGAAAGGGAATCTGTTCACTAACCTCACTTCCCAGGGCACAATTGCTTAGCATCATAGAGCTTGTTAGAAAGGGTGGGCCAAGATTTATCGGTATTTTACGAACTCTTAACTACGTTTAGCATTCTGAAGTTTTGAAACCCATGTCAGAGCATGAAATGCACCTTTTTGGAAATGCTAGTCTAAACAAGTATAATCTGGGATAACACAAGATAAGAATACAGGGAATGGTTCATCTTCTTTCTTTTCACAGGAACAGTTATTTGTATAAGCAGTAGTAAGATCTCTGTAACCCAGCAGTTTTTGAAAGAGAAGAGTTCCTAATTACTGCTGGCCCACCACCTGGATTTGGACTGAACCTTACATGAAGCTCCAGACATATCTAGAGTGTGAGAGACACTATGTCTTACCAGACCACTGCAATAAATTAAAAGTTACATCTTTAGGCCTCTCGATGGCCCCATATTAGACAAGGCCGTATTATTTTGTACTGTAGGAGTGCCTAAGACAGCAAGAATTCACTTTTCTAGCTGCTGTACCCAACACCACTATGTTCATACACTCTCTGCACCAATTAGACATGACTACTTTTCTTGAAGTGATGACTATTTACTTAAAGCAGCATTTATAGCTATTTCTATGGCTAAGATTGCACAAGGTCTCCCATTATGAAGGTTTTCTGCTAGGTTATAGGTTTAGCTGGCAAAGCATCAGAGTTCAAAACTTTGGACGCTGAATCTATGTTTTAGGATTTTGGGTTGGTTTTTTTTTTAGCTCTATACTGAAAATACAGTTCAGTCATTTCCCAAAATTTGGAGAAAAATATAAGCATAGGTAGGAAATTTTTTTCCTTTGACAACTTCCAGGCTCTCAAAGAAAGCAGGAAACACTGCTTTTGTTTCACACTGACTAGAGAGGATAGAACAAGAATATATTTCCAGCAGATGTTAACTGAATGAGCACCAGCCATGCTTCAGGTAGAACAAAGTCAGTCAGTGAAACAAGTTTTGCCAATCACAGGATTAAAGAAACTAGCCTAAGCACAGAGGCCAGCTGAAGAAACTGCTAGTTTTTATGCTGCAATTCTTAACTTCTGAAGGCTTAATTTAAAAACTAAATAGTTACTTCTTAATGTAGCTTTCTTGATCTACAACCAAAACAAAAAGCTCTCTTATTGTTAGAGTATCCGCAGCATCTTTTCTAGGCTCCTTAGTAGGAAGAATCATTGTTCCTACTCCACAGATGAAAGGGAAACTCCAAAAGCAAACTTGCTTGTTCAAGGTTACAGACAACAGTGAGTGGCAGAGCTGGAGACAAAAATGCGTCTTCTTCTCAGACAGCAGCTATGTAATGCCGTATCTTAAACAGGGACCTTTATAAAACTTTACTGTACTTGTTCAATACTGGCTGTGCACACATACCAACCACTTCCAGCCATAAATAAGTGGCAGACTAGCATAACTTTAAAAAGAGTAATCGTAAAACAGAACACATAATTCCCACGCTATGGCTTACATGAAGAGGAAACAAGAGCCTCCGAAGGTACTACACTTGCAAATACACACAGGTAGACTAATAGAAGTGTGAGTCAGTGAACGGTAACAGCAAAGATACCCAAAGGGAAGCTCTAGTCACCACAGATGCTGAGACTAGATAGAAGCTGATTAAGGTAAAGAACGTAAAGAACAAAGACCAGAACTCAAAGAATTTAGTGAGCTCATGCCTGGCTGAAGTAAGTGGGCTTTTAAGCTCAAATAGATTCAGACAGCTCAAAACTTCACCCTCTACCCTTGATTAACAGACAGACCAACTAAGAAAGTGAACAGGCAAAGAGAGAGATAAAAGTCAGAAATCTTATCACCAAAATGGAAGAGGCCTGCACACTCAAAGGCTTGTTTCTTCAAGCTAAGGAGGAGCATAAGCTCACCTTGAAAAGCTGACACGCCGCAGCTGCTGCCTGCCTCTCAGCATCAATCTTCTTGGTCCCATAGCCTTCCACTTCCACATTCTTTGGCCACTTTATATGCAGAGTGACTTTCTGAAAAGCAAAGGTAACCAGTAAAGTGAGACAGCACAGAGCAATCTCCCTCCTCCACCAGGAGCACAGCTACTTCAAACATCTCTGCACTCCAGGCAAAGAACAGAACTACAAATGAAAATCCCAAACTGCTCATTTGGTCCCTTTATGGGAAGCTTCATTCCAGTAACATAGGAAGAAAAAGGGATACAAGGTGCCCACAGTCATACAGAAGCTGCATGGCTGAACCAGGCCCAGAAGCCAGGCTGATTTCCAGCACAGTGCCACGAACTCTCGGCCAGAGCTTCACAGGCTGCAGTGTGTCAGCTTAGAGGAATCAAAGGCCAAGTGCTCATTACAAGAACAATTCAGTTTCAGAGTACCCGTTCCTATGTACACTGCAGCAGACCAGACCATGCTTGAGAAGCAACATGCACTCTCCACATTTCCAGTTGCGATGGCAAGCAAATCTTCCTAACTGCTTCCTTACTGTAATTTTAACTAACAGCATATTGCATCACAGTTATGCAGGCAGCTACCATACTCATCAGGCACAGGAGAACCCAGCCTTCAGTTTGCACTTGCCCAACACAAGCTATTACAGAACTACCAGAGCTCCTCTTATACCAGTACAGTTGGATGAGAGCAGCTGAAAAATCTGCAGAGGCAAAGAATGCTGAAAGCTGAACCCTGTCCTTTCTCGAAAATTGCTCCAAATCAAGAACTCGTTCTACTCCTGGCCCTGCAGATGCTGTAGCTGAGTTTCTGCAAGGCTCAAAGGAGGGAAATGCCTAAGGAATTCTCTCCTGTTTCTGCAGCAGAGATGAAAGGTGGCATTTAGGTCCGCTGGGAAAACCCCACCTATAAGGCTAGAGAAAAGGCTCCCAACTTTTTAACAGTCTACATCTGGCTGCCTGCCTGCCTGCCATCTGAATCTCATCTTACTGTAGGAAATTGCTACGTATTTTGCCTAGGGGCTCTGCATGAAAAGGCACAGACCTGCTGAGAAAAAAAGTTGTCTCATGAAAGCCAAGTAACTCAGTGCTCATGAAAAACCTTGCTCACTTCCAGCTGAGACTTCTCCAGGTTGTCTCACCTGTCCTTCTGTCCCCACACACTTTTTCTGGGTTGTTGTTTTTGGGTGGGGTTTTTTTGCGATCCAACCCTCGTTTTCCCCCAAGAGCTCCTTTTTTTTTTTAGTTTTTTGTTTTGTTTTTAATCTGAAGTTATCCTCAACATTAATCTATCTAAGTGCTAGCAAGAATGTGAACTGATTACGCAAACTAAAATGATGAGGCATTGGTTACGATATTCCAAAATTTAAGTTAGGAAACTGCACTACTGCTCGAGGAAAAGCAAGAAAAACAAAAACATAAATAATAAAGGAACTCTAAAGTAACCATTACTAATGTACTGCCTAAAACACAGGGATGCTTAAAAAGGATGTGGTAATAAAAACTGTCTGGGAAATTTTAGACAGAATGTTATTGGAAAATGTTAATCCATCAGAACTGAATCTTTTCCTGGAACGTACGTTACAGTTAAACTTCATCTGGAAAGTGCTTTCAGCTCAAGAATGAGAGCTGGTATGATGATAAAAGGAGGCAAACCCTTGAACACAGAGCACCCACCAGTTAAGAACTTCTGCTCAGTTCATAGCACAGATTTGGATCTATGCCTCTCGCATCCCAGTCAGTGCTCAAACTACTTGGCAAACTGTGTGCTTGGAATTCCTCTGCTTCATTTAACAACAACAACAACAAAAAAAGAGTCTGTATTTCATTTTGCCCTTAAGTAATATTAGAAGCACCCCTTCCATTGCAAACGAATTCTTCTTTTCTGGTTGCAACTGAACATTTTAGGCTTAGGCATTTATTCTATTAGAATCAACAATAAAAACTAGGCCTACTAAGGTTTAAAATATAGCATTTAAATTTTAATTTTCTAAGGTAGTGGGGTACATAGCCCGAAACATTTGAGTGCAGACTATGTGTCTTTCTGCTCAGAAAAGATGGTTACAGCAAGCTACTTAAAAGAAAAAAATCCATCCTTCCACACACAAAAGGAGAGGGGCAGGACCTACATCTATATACCTATTAAAGTATGTGAAAATAAAGAGAAACAGGAAAAAGCAAGAATATTTGTTTGAAAGGTTATCACACAACTTTTACGGGGAATTAACACACTTCTATAATCTTCTCTATTGAAGAGTTACAGCCAGGATTAGCCGTATTGTTGGCTCACTTCCCACTCTATGTGCAACATACCTGCCCGCCACCCATCCCCAGCACAACAGGATTACCTTTTTTCTTGGCCCATTGGTATGGATGTACACCAGCTTGTCCCTTGCATGAGAAATGCCCAGGGCTCGTCCAATCACGCTGTTAAGCAAGTTTTTAGGCTGTGGAAATTCCTTTAATAAGTCTCTGGAATCTGAAAAAAAAAACCACAAAACCCAAAAGAGGAACTAAATGTCTTCTAATTCTTGTGCAGTCCTGTTCAAAGACATGTTATAACACCTGCTTCACTGCAGCTCTGTGAGCATAAATATCTCTAAGGTTACAGATAGAAAAGTAAGCAGAGGTATTAAGAGGTTCACCTACAACATCTCCAGGCATCAGCAAAATGGTACAAAGGAGTGTGAAGTCTCCTGAGCTCCAAATGTAAGGGAACACTGCAAATCCAAAATGGGCAACAATACTGTATGTCCTATACTTCTCCTGAAATGCACAGATTGTTTCCCCCTCTTTTTTAAAAGTATGAATATCCACTTGTCAGAACTGCAGCATTGGCAGTCTAACTCCATGATTCAGTGACACTTAACAATCATGGAACAGTTTGGAGAGACTTTTTTCCCCCCAAAAGAATACAGTATCAACAGAAAAAAATGACAGACTACATATACCTGTTGAATCTGAATACAAATATCCTAGCACAGAATTCAAAGCCCCGATTAACACATGCAGCCAGTGCTGCTTCCTCACTATGGAGGCAAAAGCAGCTCTGTTTGTCATTCTTTGATATCAAAAACAAACTGAGCAATAACTATTTTGAACAGACTTTGGTATTTGTATCCCCCTCCTGAGCCATGGGTATCACCTCAGGGTTAAATCAAGGGTCTCACCAACACACAAGTTAAACATTAGATCCAGCCATTGGTAGTAACGTGAAATAACGCCTGGGGACTTCTCCCTGAATGTATTGAGATGGCTCGGGTAGCGGCCAGGAACATAGTTTTGTGCTAAATTGCTCAGAGAACCCCCTGCAAAGACGTTTGCCAGCACAGTCTTTGGAGACAAACCAGCCCAAGCAGGAAGCCGAGAAGCAGCGCCTGGGGCGGCAGGTACTGATGGCAGGTAGGGGTGGCCAGCGGAGCACAGGTCCCCTGCCCCGACGGGTGAGAAATGCTGCTCAGGCTACGGCACTTGCAGGAAGGGGATATTGACGATCAGTTCAAATCACTCATTTAAAAAAATAACAATAATTTAAAAAAAAAAAAAAAATCACACTGCCCCCAAACAGAGCAATGTCACGCCCACCTCATGTTCCAGCCTCCTTCCTGACGCCAATGCCAGCAGTTCTAGCTGGCGAGGGAGCTGCTCTAACTCACCTCTCGCATGCATCACGGTTGTACCTGGCACTGTAGGGGAGAGCCTTTCTTTTGAGCACCAGCCCAAGCAAGATGAGATTAAGTTTAATGTGGTAACAGTTCTGGACATAGTTACACACTACGCAAACAGGCGGATCTAACAGCTCACTGTTGGGGCGAGGGGTGGGTGCCACTTCTCCCAGGCTCTAACACTACCACTGCTCCAGCTCCGGCACAAACCCAAATGTACAGGGAGATGATTTGCAGCCCTTATCTGACAGAAAGCTAAACCAAGAAAAAAGGAGTATGCTGGTTTTTGCTGGGCTCAGAAGTAAATCAGCCAACTGCACAGTCCTGCAGGTGCCCAAAACCAGCGCAGGGGAATAGGAGAGAGGACCAGGATCTCTCTTTCTGGCAGCAGCAAGCAGTTAAGCCACTCTTACCCTGTGTTCACTCAACATCACAAACGCATGCTCCCCAGGCAGTCAGAACTTCATTAATCTTCTTGCAGACCATCAGGCACTACTTTTCAGAAGGCTTCTAATTCTCTACAGGTATTCAGGGGAAGTTTCAACAACAAGCAAGAAGTCAGCAACACAGGATCATCTGTACTGCCAGAATCTGGAATTTCAGATTGAGCTACCAAATCCAAGAAGTGACCCAACAGTCACGCTCATTAGAGCATCGCCACAATCTCCCATCACATTTTGCTGAAAAGTCTGACTGTAGAGTCGCTATAATGAAGATACACAGTAACCAGCTCCAGAGGAGAAAGCAAGCATTTAAGAGAAAGGTTCTGTAATACAGACATGCAGAAGAGGCATTCTCCAAGAAGCTGCTTAGCAAGGGAAAACTGAAGCCATGAGGGTGTATTATGAGGGCTCACCTGAAAGCTGACCAACGGGGAAATCACAGGAGTTTTAGAGAAGGCAAAAAGAGTTATGCTATACCATGGCAGACCCAACACTTGTCAGACTGTGGACGCGTGGGTAACCGAGAACAAAAAACCATGTTGCTGATCATATCACCCTCTCAAAAAAAAAACCCCCCAAAAAACCCCAAACAAAACCAAAACCCAAACGAAAGCCCAGCATGCTGATCCAGAGTTCAGAAGAAGAGTAATTACTGGTGACACTTAGGTTTGAAAGTTCTTCCGTGGAAGAACCAGATAAATCTCAGAGAAACCTCCTTCAGAAGCCAAACAGACCAGATACAGAAGGAATCTAGGTTCCTTAACACATACGAAGAGATACTGAAATACAACCTCCGTGGCCTGTGCTAAGGATGTTGAGAGCTGGGTATCATTTGAAGACAGGTCACATTGTAATTCCAACAATTGCCTAATTCCGACTGGCAGCTGGAACTGGCTCAGGTTGGCGTTACTTTTCAGCCTAGTATGTAGAGGACAAGCTGGAATTTAGAGGGCAGCGTCAAAAGGAACAGATCAGAACCGCTGCCTGCTCAACCTCCTTCAACTACACCAACGTGGAAAAGACTGCGCAACACACAATGGGCTTTCTGCCACTCTCCTATGCATCATGGTCAGCCATGGTATCTTCCATTATAAAGAATAATTTAAAAAAGCCCACAGGCTGCTGTTTCTCACACATACTTGGGCAAAAATCTCGGACAATTACAGGGGAGTATGCAGGAAGTACTCTGATTTATGAACACTATTTGTCCGTGAGTTGCCTGCTACGTATTGGCCAGGAGATGAAAATGGTCTCAACCTAACAAAGAACTACAAGCCAATTTTCTGTAATTATACAGCAAATGTGATGTTTCTACCTACTCACACAGCAAGCGCCACTACATTCAGACTTCGATCTGTTCAAGAAAACTGGAAAAGTGACTAATATTTTGGCACTCTGCAGTTCTATTCCATTCCACATCGCTGGGACGCATAGAGGGAGGAGTAGTAACACAATTCCCAAATGCACTATTAAATTCACTTAATAAATGAGAAATTTAAAAAAAAAAAAAAAAAAAAAATCGACCCCAAATTCTGAAGCCATCCTGTATTATTCGGCCTCTAGTTGCTTCCTCTTTCAAAAACAATAACCTGAGAAATTTTGTGATAAGTAACAGGCGGAGGTAAGAAGCACAACTTTTTTAAATGCCTGAGAAAAAAAAAAATGCTTACCTAATGACAATTTCTAACCCAATTTCTCGCATTCTGAGATGACTCCGTGAAGACTAAATATTTAATCCATTCTAGAGCAAAGAATAGGATCTCTAAATAACAAAGCCTAGTTCTGGCTTGCAGATCAGACTCTGAATTACCAACTGAGACACAATGTATTCTTCACAGCTGACAATGCCATATTCAGCAGTACCATCTGACGTATCAACAGGGACTCTAAGGCTTGATGGATTACCCTCAGCCCATTCTTATCCCGAATTCGAGAGCTGAAAGGATCTTATCTTGCACGAACCCATGCCTCACTTGTAGTTTTTAAAGAAACAATCCAAAATTGCAGAACTGGATTTGCAGAATGTTTCCTTCCCTGCCAGATTGGATTTCTTGGCATCTTCCTCCAAAGAGTGTCTTAGTTCTCTCACTGCTGAGAATGGATATTTGGGTAGGAATCATATTAGCAATAGTCACGGGCCTGCAGAGGCAAGGAGTACAAGCTACTACTCCCAGAACAAAACAGAGTTGATTTTCATACCCAATTCCTATCAAGCCAGAACCATATATGATATCCAAACTGCAGCTCCAAGATCACTAAGGAATATTAAAAGCCTGTCTTGGATAGCAGGCAATTCAGGGTGGGGTTACCAAAGAAACCAATTAACTAATTTCGGTTCCTGAAAGCCAGTGAGTGCTTTAGCTTAACTTGATTGTGAAAGTCCATGATAATTCCAACCAACACTGAAAGAAAAGAAAGAAAGAAAAAAAAAACCAACAAAAAACAAACAAGCAAACAACTCCTAGCTGTAGTGGCTAAGCCTACTACTAACCCCAACAAATCTGACAAGTGAAGAAACTGTCAGGTACAACAAGAACGCAAATAAAATGGCCCATAGTCTCGTTCAAGGAAGACAGAGGAGGATTAGATCGATTTCAACAGTTTGTATCTTCCCTGAAATTCTCTTCCCTGGAGAAGCAACAAAGAAGCATCCCTGGAGAAGCAACAAATGAGCAGCAAAGACAAACTATTAAGTACAACACTCATCAAGATATAAGCCCCCGCAGTAATAAATTCAAGTCAGTGAAGAATGCTCCCAACACATCAAAAATTCACAGGAAAGAAGAAAGCCCTGTGGCTCCAAAATATCCATTTCATAAGGAATTCGCCTAGGCATGTTTTACTAGGAAGAGATGGAGGGAGACAGAGAAGGTTACACCTGGCAGTTTAGTTTGGAGCACACCAAAATATTCCTACTTTTGGGGGGTTTTGTTGTTTGGGGATTTTTTTGTTTTGTTTTTTTTTAACCATCGCCTAGTGACCCTGACCAAGGCTCCTTTCAAGCCTCCACAGTAATAAAAAAACCCATGCAGCTCTTACCTGAACAAGAACAAACTTAAAAATTGGTAAAACTGACAAGGCTTCTTCAAAAGCAAGTGAGATCACCAGAGAACGAGAACGACGGATGGCCAACCTCCGTCCTCGGAGATACTCGGAACTTGGCCAGACACAGCCCTCATCAACCCACTCCAGCCTGGCCCTGCTCTGGGAAGGGGATCAGGCCACACGGCATCCAGAGCTTCAGTCCAACCTAAATTCTTCTGTGATACTATTGAGACGGCAAATTTAATTAGTCTCAGAGAAAGATTCTCTCTCAGAGCAAAACAGAGGTCAAGATCACGCAAGTCTCAGTAACGAGCGAGAAAGTGTCACAGACCCGACTGAGCAGGCAGAGAAGCTGTCTGCACCACAGATTCTGCTCCAAAATCCCACCATCTAGGCCAACAAAGCAAACCCTTAGATATTAATACCAATAAAACACTGCCATTTTTAAGCTGGCCTGAGTTCAGAGTTGATTCTTCCGTATTTGTATCCAAGGCTAATAACAAAAGCAGTCAAATGAGGATGGCTAACAAGACACCAGTTTACAAGTTGAAGGCTTAGAACTTGTCTCATAGTTTTTAAAATAACTTTTATGATCTCTACGTGTTCAAGTAGCAGCTGTACAGGTAGGACAGACTTCTAACGAGACCCTGAGGACTTTTTATTTGCTCATCTGAAAGGAATCTTCCACTACCGCCAAGGTCTCACCAGAAGGGCCTTCCATGGTCAATCCACCACACAAATTTGAAGGATGAGTGAACTGAATGAAGCCCAAAGAGAAAAGTACTCAAGTACTCTCTGAAAACACGTTAGAAAAAGTGCTGAGGAATGAAGTACAAAAGAGGGAAGAACAAAAATAAATTGGTTTACTACTTTTCTCAGGCAACACCTGAACCAGCTCATTAAACAATAATTTGGGGTGGTTTAGCATTTACTTTAGAAGTAAGTTAATTTGCTCTGCTGAACAGCCTGAATGCAACTATTAAAGACTATCTGACTCTGAACTACAAGATAAAACTCAGCAGCATTTCTGAAATGAAAATAGAACTAAGACCCAAAGAATTCAAAAACTACAGAGAGAAAATAATAATAATAATAAAAAAAAAGTGCTGGAGGGTGGGAACAAAACACAGAAGAATGAGGGAAGGGAAAAAAAAAAAAAAAAGGCAGCTTTTCTGTAATAATAAGCCAAAATTCCAAAGTGGAAGATTACAGCCTAAGAAATAAAACTGAAATGAAACCAGTGATTTTAAAAGGGAAAATGCAGCAGTTCAAGTCACAGCCTAGAAGCAGTAACCTCCGGCACAAAACTACTCCTATCTTTCCAAAGCGTTCTTCACGCTTCATAATCTAACAAAAAGCAATTATCAAAACATTGTCAAAAATTCTTTTAGAAAAGTACCGATCCCTTCTGAACAGCAGGAAAGCATTTACCCTTCAAACGCCTGAACCCCACGCCCTCTCACGCACAACTCTGTTGTAGGCTGAAGGACTGACATCCAAAAGCAACCTTCCACGCTTTAGACAGAGACATCATCCCCGACCAGACTTACGGACACCGCAGGTGTCGGGATTTACGTTAACAACAGCTGCCGGTACCTCGGTTAGCGTTCCATTCGGCTCGGGCATCTTGGTTAGCGTTCCGTTCGGCTCGGGCATCTTGGTTAGCGTTCCGTTCGGCTCGGGCATCGCGCCTGGCGGAAGGCCGGACCGAAGCCCTTTGTACACGAAACGGCGGATAAAGCCAGCGAGGCTCCGAAGGGCCCGCAGCCCGCTCCCGCAGCCCGCTCCAGCCCTCACCTAACGGAACTTGCTACAACGGCGACGGCAGAGCGGTTTTCCTGGCGGATGCTCGATGGGCGTGCTCCGTCCATCGCCGGGATTTCTAGCCCAAGAGCCATCTACGATTTTTCTCTCGCGTCAGGCCACCAGAAGCGGGCGAGGACTTTCGGCCGGGCCCGGTTTCAAAGCGGTCGACCTTGAGCCGAAGGGCTCCGCACCCCTTTTCCGTTTTCCGCAGAAACCCCGCTCTCCCCGCCAACAAAAGACCGCCTCGCACCCGCGCGGCGCGGCGGGGGCTGCCACAAAGGCCTCGGCCCCTCGCTGCCCGGCGGCGCCTACCGGGGCTCTCCCCTCCCCTTCACGAGGGGCACCGACCGCCACCGGCCCCCTTACCTGAGGCGGCGGCGGCGCCGCCGTCACCAGGGAACTACTTTCCGCGCCTGCCGTCGGATCTACTTCCGGCCGCCGCTGAGGGAACGGGTTGTTACGGGAGCGCGCGCTGCCGTGGTAACGGGGATGGGCGGGGTCGGGCCCCGGCCCGGGGGGCGGTGGCGGGCGAGGGCCGGGGGCACGCGG
>JAVJGG010000073.1:45021202-45052273 GCA_035590195.1 Aviceda cuculoides | reverse complement strand
CAAGCCCTTTGTTATATTTTCTCTCCCCTGTCCAGCTGAGGAGAGGGGAGTGATAGAATGGCTTTGGTGGGCACCTGGTGTCCAGCCAGGGTCAACCCACCACACCTGGTCAGGTAAATGTTAGTACTGTGTGGTTTGTCCTGTGAAAGGCTTTAGAGGTATTTGTCTATAAACAAGATTTTTTAAAGTTTGCTTAAAATTGAAGTTGATTTTATGCATTTTTCTGTGCATATGTGTTGATCTTGGGGTTTTTTTCTGCTGTAACATTGAGTGGATACCTTCAGGGAGCACTGTCAGTGGCCAAAAAGTGTTGACTTTTCTTCCAGAGCTTTGCTCTAGGTGAGGTGGGTGTGCAGAAGATGTTGCTGGCTAGATCTGCCAGTGGTGTCTCTGACAGACGTTGCACTGTTAGCAGCTGCAATGTCCCATGTTCAAGTCATAAACACCATTGAACTATATATGTGTAAAATGGGGAAACTTGCTACCTTGATTTAAAAGTGAGATAACCAATTCATGCATTTGTTTGCAGTTTCTGTTTTTCTTCTTGTGTAATACCCTAGAAACGTACTGCCTGTTAATCCACTGGAAAATGGATTCTCCTGCATGCTGTTAAAGAGCAGGTCTGTACTGTGTCACTTACCTTATGTCAGTTTATCAAACTCAATTTCTGTGTGACCTATTTCGGTACCTGTGTGTTTTCTACCCTTTCTCTAGGGAGAGAAAGAAAAAAAATCTGACAGTTATCCAAGCTTTAGTTGATTTAGTACTAAAGTACAGCAATTATTTTCAAGGCTGTGGGAAGCTATGATATGTCAAAAATACTAATGTGCTTGTTTGTGACAATTGCATAATGGTGGTAGTAAATGTACTAGAAATTTAGCTAATTATCCGTATGAATGCTCCCACAGATTGCCTTGCATTTTTTCAGAATGCTTGGTATCTGATCTAATTTGTTTTCTGACTTTCCCCAAGAGCAATTTGGTACTAATAATTTGCTATTGTTACAGATAGACTCCTTTTCATATTACAGGGGTTTTCTTAATTTTCTGTACAACTATAATCTGAAAAGCACTTGGTTTTAAAACTCTAATTGCATCATACTTTTTTTGTTTGGGCGTTCTGGGGACTTGCCTGGATTTGAGAGATTCAGCAAGGTGCATCTAAAGAATTCATTGGTGTACTGAATTTGTTGCAGTTAACTCTTCTTGAGCAATTGGGAAAGATTAACTCATATCTTAAAGATTTGAATGGAAAATGCAAGTAAAGCTAGTATACCATGCTCTTTAGGAAGAAAAATTAAGGCTGCAAGCCAAGCAGGCAACCTGGTATGAGTCACACATTTGCCTCCCTTGTTCTTTCTCTATGTTAAAGTACAGTCAGCTAACATGTAGTGTGTTAGACACTTTACCCAGCCCTAAAAAATGAAGACTTACAAGGACACAGACTATTGCAGTTGATTATAACAGGTTATTATATTACACTATATACTGGTACCTTTATGAATTCTTGGGCTAAAAGTAGCAATTCTGAGGAAGCCTTCAGTTTGCCTTTCGTCTTTCTGTGGCTCTGTGTTACCAGCTGGTGCGGTGGTCTCTCAGGCTGAATAACTTCCAGGACACTAACATATTGTATTGCCCCGCCCTGTTATCAGCTATAATTTTGTTTAATCATAGTGGAGTTGGAAGGAGTTCTGGCGGTGCTCCAATTCCAAGTGGAATTCTAGCCTGAAAACTTTCCTATTATTTAATTTCTTTTTTTGTCTTTAGCTCAGAATTACTTTCAAGCTTTTTTTACTGGCTGCTTTTGAACAGTGCTTGTTTTTATGTAGTAAAGTAGGCCTGTTCACCTTAATTTCTGAATGTTGTGTTGCCCCATTTGAAGACCGGGAGAACAGATTAGATGCTCCATTTGAAACAACATGCTCTTGCTCTAGTACAGAGGAGGACAAAAAAACAACCACAACACCCTGATCTTTGGAAGAGAAAGATGGTAGTATTAAACTGAATTAAATGGAAATGTCTGCAGTAAACCAGATTTCAGGCTGGATGATAAACTGTACTTTGAAGGTACAGCATTTGGGTTAAGGTCTTTACATCAGTAAAATTTGGTCTGTTTTCGGGAGTGCCTGTCAGCTAAGCTTCCTGTGAAAAAGCCTAATTACAAGGTATTTGGTCAGTCTAATCGTGGCTAGGTTTCCCTTTAGCATGAACTTGTCAATCAGAAGACTCTCATTTATTGATGTGCTAACTGGACTCTTTGAAGTTGCTTTGAAGCTGCATCCTTAGCTCGGGACCCCTTCTGAGTTTTATCTCTCTGCTCACATTGATTCCCAATTGTTTCTAGAAGCTTTAATTTAAAGAAAATCTGAAGTTTTTCTTTGAGAGATCTGATTTTTTTCATTTAGTCAGTGCTCTGTTCTTAGATTTGGTATATTGCTCTAAATAATTCTTTGATGTGTTTCTTTATTAAAATTAGAGTTCTTAAACTGTAACCACATCTGATCCTGTGCAGATACAGCAGACTCCCCACATGGATGAGAAGGAGCCTCTTAACATTTCTCAAAAGTGGTTTTAGCCCTAATCATTATCTGGTCTTTGTTCTTTAGCCATTTTACTGTTGAGGTAAAGTAGGTCATGTGCTTTCTGAAGAGAGCAAAAAAACCCACCATGAGGTTGGCAATAAGAGGTTTCAGTTGAATTACTTCAGATTGTGAAGGGAGTGGTCCTGAGTTAAGAACAGAAAAATGAACTTAAATTATTTTTTATTCCTATTCTTTTGCAGGCAGATTCCTGCCCGCACTAAAAAACTTTTGAAGTTTTTGCAAGCTATTGGTGATAGCAAAAGCATACACCAGAGCTTCCACAAGCTTCCATAAGCTTCCATTTGTAAAGTAGTGTTTGCATTAGCCATTGTTTCCAACTCTAAAGTGATTGAAGTACTATTGTGTAGCTGCATTTTGCTTATATTATGAGGATTATTTCTATGTGTGATGTTTTTCATCTCCATAAATTCAGATCAAATGCTAAGTGTATTTAGTGTTTGTGAGCTACAAAATCTTTCTTAGAGTACTTGCTTAGAAATAACAAAACTCTGAGGAAGTCTTTGGTTGTCTTTGGACTGTAGATTTATTTGTGGGTGCAGACATTGAAAGAGAAGAACACTTCCATTCCATAAAAACAACCTTGCTGTAGGATCCCACACAACTTACAAAGGCATACCTTGTCCTGTGTTCCGTGGTTGTGATGCCAGCTCTCCCCTCCACAGTGCTGCCACTGAGAATTGCCCAGAGCCCTAGGTCACTGAATTCAGAACTGAGTATTAAACTCCCTGTCATGGACCAAGAATGTACGTGCATCAAATACTTCCCTCTGTGGAAAAGCTCTTGTCAATAAACTCCGCTGTGTGCTTCAGTTCGTAGTGATACAGTAGTTCGTGGGGCTGTTTAGTAAGCAGTGTAACTGGAATTGTAATACTAAAAGGATGAAAAAACTTGTTATGCAAGGTGATTTTTCTGTTTCAGCAAAAGAAATTCAAACTGCTTGTTAGATGTGGGATCTTATCTGCTTTTTTTTTTCTTTTTCTCCCTCATAGGTATAATGCACATGCCAAGTGTTATAGCAGGTGCCACAGGCTGTTTGGGCTAGACATGACAGCTCCTCGAAGTGCCATAGTTTGGGTTGTCATTGCTTGGCTGTCTGTAGCCTGAAGGGTCTGACTGACAAGCAGAGATGCTGTTTGGGAGGCCGGTGAGTTTACTGCACAGTGCTTGACGCTTAAACGCAGCGCATCAGCTGCTGAACCCACTAGAGTGTATGGTACTGTTTGGTAAACCCCCATTCAAACAGTAACTTTCAGTGAAGACAATACTTTGAGTATAAATAAAGTATTATCTGTGTGTGGGTGTCTTAAGTTGGGTGTTCTACATGGCACTGGTGTGATGGTCTTCTGTTACAGTAGCAGAGATTTGAGCAATAGACTAAAAGTCTTGCAGCTGAGGTAGTGAAGCACTGGGGTACCTTCCTGAAGGGCATATGGGATTTCTGTCAGTAGAGGTTTTTAACAACTCATTAGACAAACAGCTCTGAGGAGTGTCGCAAATACAGGTTAGTCCTGCTCGGTGGTCAGCAGCACAAGCTAGGACTTCATCCCTTCAGGCAGTTGTTCTTGTGACTTCCAGCCCCCGAATCTGCAGAGGAGAAAAGTTGTTTCTGCGCTTACCTAGAGAGAGCTAGACTCCTGCATTGGTTTGTGATAGTCAAAATAATGATACTTGCTCCTTTCTAATGTATTTTGTTGCACAGTTGAATTGTATTGACCACTCTATCTTGGGGATAGGAGTTGTAAATTAAGGCTAGATATTGGTAGAATTTGTGGGGGGGGAACTAATTTGTCCTATATCCCCCACAAACTCTTAATCGCTTCTTAATAGTGAAATTGTTCTTGAATTTCTGTCGTCGTTTTTTGTAGTGTTGAAACTGTTACTTAAGTGATAAGCACGAGCAAACTTTTGCTTTTCAGACGTCGCCATGCAGAGTGCCAGTGGGTGATGGAGAGAGCGGCCATTATTTGCCGTTGGACATGGCTGCAGGCTCAAATCTCTGATCTGGAGTATCGAATAAGGCAGCAGACAGATATCTACAAGCGTCTTCGTGCTGCCAAGGTAATTTTAACCTTCTGTTTTATGACTTGGGAGGTTCTCTGGAAGCTATTAATGGGCTATTTCTTTAGCAGAGTAGTATTTTCTCTGTAGAAATAAGGGTGAGGGGAAAAAGCCTGAGAGCTTTTGAGTTAGTCCTGTAGCAGTAGGAGGTGTTACCTTTATCTTTTGAGGGCTGTGACTTCTGTCTGTTTCACAAAGATCATAGTAAGAGCTTGCTGTGAGAAGGAGGGGGGTTCATTTCATCATTTTGTCCAGGCAGAGCAGCTCGGTAATGGAATGGGGCTCCACAGTGGCATAAGCCACCAAGTTGGTCCTTGCAAGTGTTGGTTTCTAAACTGGCATAGTGCTAGGGTACCATCAGAGGTACTCGCAGGTGTCCTTTGTATTTCAAGCCTCAATGCCTGCTGGAAAGTGTTATTTAAAGCACATGAAATCTCAGAACACTGTGTACACGAGTTTTATGCTTTTCTTCCAGGCCATGACCTTTTAATGTTTGACTTCAATATCTGAGAAGCATTATTGTGAAAAATAGATAGGATGAATACTCATTTCTTGACTGGAATGATATTTACTTCTATGTGATTAAATAGCCTGGAAAAAAAATTAAACCAAGCTTTGCATCTTCAAAACTTGAAATGCCTTTTGGGGTTTCCCCTTTTGGGAGCCTCTCAGTCTACTGCAAAAGACTCTGGAAACACTTGAGTTGATCCTTTCAAGGTGCTTCTGAATGTTTGAAACTACTCTTATGTTCCAATTTGAAATGATTTGAATCTGTTTGGCTTTCAGTGTAAACAGCAAAGCTCATTTCCCTAGACTTTGGGGGGAAAAAAGTAGAATGTAAGGATTTTTGCTTGGCTTGAGTGTCTTCCTTCCTCCTGCTCTTTGTCTGGAAGGAAAACTGTTTTAATTATTGTCCTCATTGCATATGCGTATGTTTTCTCTGGAAAACGCACTTTCCTTTTGCATGAGGTTTTATAAATGAAACATGTTGGATGACTTTTTTGATAAATTTAAAACTTACTGTTCCACTGGGGTATAATGTGTCTCTAGCAAAGGTAAAGAGCAGTGCCCATATAACCTTACTTCTTGTACATTTTTGTAGGTGCTCCTGCAAGATCTTGGGTGAGGAATGCCTTAATTTATTGTTCTTGGCTAGGATTGCCAATGAGAGGGTCGGTCAGACCTGTTTTGAGTGGAGGCTTAGACTAGATGACCTCCAGGTTTACTTTTTGATCTAAGTTGCTCTTTGATTCTACTCTAATGCTATGGAAAATGATTCCTAAGGGCCCTAGACTTTCATAACATTAGTCTCTAATGCAGCACAGTGAGTTGAAGGAGAATACCAACTTTTCAGATGCTTTGAATCTTTTTTTGAGTAACTGGAATTTGCCTTGGCTGTATTTCAGTATTTCTTTAACCAGATTAGTTTATGATTATCTTTTAATTTACTGTAAAGCAGTTACTCTTCTCAAGCAATTATGATGTTTATACAGAGATGAATGCAAATGCATGAAGTAAGTTAATTGTTCTGCATAATATTTTCTTCCATTCACAAGTATGTGTGTAATTATACCACAGGTGCTATAAAGTGTAGACTACACAGTGAACAACATTAAATTTCCCTGTAAGGAATGTTAAATTTCCAGCTCCTTTCTACTGATCTCTTACTGAAGGGACATTTTGCTGGTGTGAAAAACTATTAGGCTGCTGTTGAGTACAGAGAAGATTGTCAAGAGAAATAGGTTGGTGTTAGAACATGCTGCGTGTGCCACAAGGCATACGCTGGTAAGGATGAAGGGTGTCTGTGTGACTGGAGCAGGAGAAACTGAACTGCAGAGTGGCCTGCTCTCCTGACCCGTTATAAAAATGGAAATGATCTAGTGTGAAGGGAGGATGGTGTTCTTCATGGCAATTGTCATCTTTTGAGCAGTACTCATTAATTACTGCCATGTTATTCTAATTAGTCTGTGTTCTCTCAATAGTCTAGTCTACAATAGCAGTCACCAATGTCTGCTGGTCCGTGACCAATAATACTGAGCAAATAATGTCCTGTGGGCACTGTCATGCCTTGATTTCCTTTTTGCTGATCTCGGTTATACCTCCCTGTAGCTGTGAGCAGAGCTGGAGGACCTTGAAACCAGTGTGTTAATTATGAGCCACAGTTGTGGACAGCTCTTCCAAGAAAAATGGCATTGATGTTGGCCTAGTAACGTTTCCTCCTTAAACTGTGTTGTAGTTTAGCCCCAGCTGGTAATATGGTATTGGTAGCAGAGGATAGTTCTTGTGCACCCCCAACCTACTCGCTGGTGGGGTGATGTGAAAAGAAAAGGCAGAAGAGGCCTTGACTCAGCAATAACTAAAACATCCCTGACTTATCAACGTGTTTCCAGCACAAATCCAAAACATACCCCACATTAGCTACTATGAAGAAAGGTAACTCTACCTTAGCTGAAACCAGCACAAACTCCTTTCTCTACGTTAGAGAGAACACTTACATTTCTATGGCAACTTCATTAATTCAAAATTTAACTCAAGTTGTTTCTTTCCCTTTTAGAGTATACTTAAGAAATATTTGTTGTGCTGTGGCCTCCGTGAGTGGAATTCAGTGTTGCTTTTTATCCCCAGGGCCCAGTAGTCCTTGGTGGTGACCAGCAGCCTGGAGACCTAATGAAGAAGCAGGGCCAAGTGGGTTGTAGGTCACTGGTGGCCTCCAAAAAGAATAAGTGGGTCTCGCCTTCATCTTCTATCCCAAGGTGCCCTGTAGAAGACGCTGTTCCTTCCCGCTTCCTGTTTAATATGCAGAAGCAGGTCAGTAATCAAGAAACACATAATTCCGCAGTGATAAAAGTGAAGACAAACTTTCATTAAACCAAGTCTTAAATCAACAGCCGTATGATTGGTGGAGGCAAATTTATAAATCATATCAAATAACTTTGTTTTAATATACTACTATAATGTTTTTTAAACTCATTTTTGCTATTTTTTCCTCTTATAGTAATTTATCAGATGATATCAGTTTACCAGTTCTTTGTATTTGGCACATAACTGAACTTGCTTCACCTTTTTGCTTTAAAAAAAACCTCTTGTACTTCTGTGTATGCTTAGTCATCTAAAATTAAACAGAAACAAAGCAAAACAAAACCACAAGACAAAAAAAAACCAAACCCCAAACACCACAGGAATCTGCTGTGAACCTTAATTTAGTGTGCAAGGTCTGTGGAAAGTGATTGACAAAGCTGTGACATTGATACTTTGGTGTGAGGGAAAACTACTTATGTTGCTCTTTTATCTTTGTAGATATACGCATACAGTGAACTGAAAGTATGGGAGTTTAATGGTGTGGAAATCAAAAGTGTTTTGGTTTTGACACTTCAAAATAATGTCCAGAGAGTTTATAATTGTGTGAACCATCAAATATTCTTAAATAATATTAGTATTTCATTAAAATGCTGTACTAATTTCATAGAGACTTTTCAACATTTAGTACAGATTGTGGTACAGTATAAGCTTTTTGTCTAGTTGAAAAAGCAGAATAGCTCAAAAATGAGGCTGTCTTGCTCTGAAAATCATCTCCAGCTTATAAAACAGAGAAATAAAAGCTCTGTGATACTTATTTTGTGATGGTTAAGAATGCATTTAAAATATGAACTTAGATTGATTTGGAGGTTCTTGCTTGAAATGCAGTTGATTAAATTGCATGTGATTGTTTACATTGGGCCTATTTAAGTTCAGTGTTATAACTGCAGAATGCTCCTTAGATTACTCTGCTTTTTTTGGTTTTCTGGGCTTTTCACCTCTCTGCCCTCATCCTTCAGAGTTGTTATCACATTAAGCTTTACTGACTTTGAGATTTCATTTTTCTATTGCAGACCTCTCATCTTACACAGTCTTTGGGAAACACTACGTGTCAAAGTCCTTCCTGCACCCCCATCAGTGGGTCTTCAGCACCCCTCAGAGCCTGTGTCACGTCACCCCGCCAAGTCAACAGAGTGTTTAACTGGTTAGTTCTCCTCTTACAAGTTGATCAAAGTAATTTCTTATTTCAGGCATTGGTGATAGTGGCTAAGAAAGGGAACTTTAGCTAGAAGACTTCTGTATGTTCAGTTCAGTTGTAAAAATCTGAAATAAGTACTTGAAATGCCCGAAACTGCCAAATATATAGGTGATGTTGCCTGTCTTGTAGGCAGCCTGTTGGAAGATGTTACCTCCTTCTTATACACATGACCAAAGTGTACCTTGCCTGTGCCTTGCCAGGATGCCTGTACAGCATCCTGGTGACCTGATTTTTGTTCTTAACGAGTGGATTTCTGAGCTATTTGAGTGTCTTTCCTGTAGAATGTAAAACATATTTTTCTGCTTATTAATTTTCAGTATATGGAGAAGTAAATCTTGCCTGTCTTGGTGTTGAAGAGATACCTTGAGTTTAGCCTTTTAAGTCTTCCTATTTTTATGGAGCCCTGAATCTGTAATAAAAAAACATATTATTGATCAATTGTCTGTTAAACCCTGGGGAGAGGTGGGGGGCAGTAATTTTTAAATAAACTGGGAACTTTCCTTCTGTCGTTCAGTGTTTAACTATCATTCAGTTTGGTTTAATACTTGGGGACATGTCCTGTGCAAGCACTCAGTGGTCTTCAGGAAGCTCAGTAGCAAGAGGCAAACTTCAGTCTGTAGAATTGCTGAATAAGCTTTTCATCCCATGGAGTACTGTATGTGTCAGTCAAGAGAAGCTCCCTCAGAAGTATGCCCATGAAATGCATGAATTGTCCCAATGATTTACAATGCTGCTCTTCCAACTGGTCCATTTTCATGTCTAGCTTTGTAGTATCTCCTTGGCTTTTTAGGCTGTTCTGTTTGAGAAGTTTTTTTAATCTTATTTCTTTCCCTTGTGTTTCACCTCTGTAAAGATCTCTCCACTTATTGCCATGTTATTCTTGGGAGAGGGAGGAATTAGTGCCTCTTCCCAAAAAGCCAAAACCCTCTCTTCTTCCTTGTATCTGATCCTGTGTAAATTGGATAAAGCAGTGATAGAGGGAGGGATGTAAACCCAGTACAGACAATAACACTGTGAAACTTGCGCTGAAGTCTTATAAAGAAAATGTTCCTTTCCTTCACCAGGTTCATGCGGCTCAGTTCTTTCTCATAAGCAGACAGCTGCAACTCAGTGGCCTTTCAAGCCTTCTCTTACAAAGAAGGGTCTCAAATGAGTTTTCCCCTTCCCCTGTCAACTTTGTTTACATCTAGAGAGAAGACTTGCAGTCTGTGGTCCTGGATGCCTATAGGCTTTAAGGGATCTGCAAAAGACAGATGAGCACGTTTAGTTTAAGGAGGCATAAATGCCCAAGAAGGCAGGTTGGCACTTCAATAGAAAAATTTTGAAGTTTGAAAGTGGGAAAAGATTGTAGCCCACTGACTCGGAAGATACATACTGTTGAGTACTCCTTGACATCCTGTGTTTCCATTTTCAGTCAAGCTGTCTCAACATCAGAGTAGCACCAACTGGGTTGTAGTTTGCATCATTTCAAACAAAGATGTCATCAAGTTTATGGCAAGTTGCTAATTAAATTGAGTAAAGTTTGGGGTACTTACCACTTTTATTGTGGGGTTTTCCTTATGTTTTCTGTAAAGTCATCATCATTCCGTTTTCTGTGAAGCTCCTGAAAAAGCTGGATACAGTCTCCATTTTGCTGCGTGGTAGAAAGATTCGCTGGAAGCTGCTAAATACACTGGGACTACCTAAGCTAAGTGTGATTTGAGCTAAAGGTGCTGGGAGAGACTCTTTAGAGCACTGGGATATGTATCGTATGTACTTGCCTGATTCTTGTACTCATTTTCTAGACATCCCCTCAGGGCCACTGCATTTTGTTTCATGCAGAGCCACCTGCCTGGTGTTCTTCTGTTAATGTAGGCAGATCCTCCTGGAACACATCTTGCCATTGTCATCGTGGTGGGTGAAGAACAAACGGTTCGAGCACAGACAGTCCTGTGCAAAGCCTCGGTTTGCCGATGTGGTACTAGCACAGCAGGGAGCTGCTTTCACCCTCCCAGCGTTCAGAGGCACCTTGGCACTTGGTGGCCTGGACTTATCCGCTCGTGGCAGGATGTGCCTGGCAATGCGAAGCGTCTGTGTCCCCGGGTTGCTGTGCTCTTCTTCCTCAGTGCCATCTCAGTGCAGGCTGCTGATGCTGGGTGGAATGGCTTTCAGGAACTCTCGATGACCACCAGACCTTCTCCGCATCCCTTTCTCCTTACCCATTCTTACCCCAGCTGCTCCACAGGATACTGAGCAAGGCGGCAAGATGGACCTTTGATCTGATCCAGTGTGATCATTCTGGCAAATCATCAGTACCTTCTCCTGAGGTACCTGATGCTCTTATAATCAATTGGTTGAGCTTTTAGTCTTGGGGGTTTGGAATTGGAGTAATCTCACCATGCAGAGGCTTCAGGCTGATGTGTTGCCTAGTTAAATAAAATATCATGTTTTGCTTAGGGAACAGTTTGTTTTCCTTCATCAGCAGCTCCAGTAAAGGTTGTTCTTGCTGTATTCATTCAGTAAAACTAGCTTGCATTTTAACAGTGGTAGTTTCAGCCTAGAATTGATTGGACTGCAGTAGAATGAAGGAACAGAAAGTATGGATTATTCAAAGCAGACACTTAGTTCTGTGTTTCTGCTGCAGTGATTGATAGGTTAACAAATTCTTAGCAGATTAGTCCTGAGCTTCAAGTTTGGTAATCTTCTGAAGGTAGATACTTTAGTAGTTGTGCTTTTATTCTGGGCTAATTCTGCAGATAATAAACCTCATTTTCCCTTGACTTATATTGTAGAAATCCAGAGGATTCTGGAAGTATTAGACCAAATTATAAAAATCTAAATCTGTTTAAATGGCTATTTTAATCCACAGTTATTTGCAGTGTGGTGTATTGGGTCTCTGTTTCATACTTGAAGAGTTAAGAAGTATGTAGTGATCTTAAACCCAGCCGAAATACTATTTTCTGCTTCTGTATGCTATGAAATCTTATGCTTGCTCCTTTTGCAATTAATCTTAATTGCAAGTAAGGCATTGTATGTTTTATTATACATAAGTTACCAATCTTGATAAAACAAACTGAATTGGTAGTGCATGTTTCTGCCTGTGAAAAACCAAAAGGATGAAGAGTTGGGATGGCAGGGATACCAGGTAGTGGCTCTTCTTTGTATAATGCGAGCTCGTGCCAGGCCTCCAGTGCCTGGCTCTGCTTAACAGCTAATTCTATGAAAGGTCTGAAGAGGAAAAAGTAGAGGAAGCTTGAACTTCCTACCCGGGAGGAGCACCTCCATTTTCCCTTATCAGGAATGCATGTCTGCTTGTAGGGCAGGCTGTTATTAATAGTTCTGTTAGAAAGAATGTGAGTCTCTAAATTGACCTGCTGGGGCTGGTGAAGTTCTGATTTTGTGGAGAGTGATAGTTGATTGCTGTGCTGCAAATAAATTGAACAACTGCAGCTTTGTTATCTCTGTTTGAAACAGTTGCCACCATGGTGTGAAACCAGGAGCCAGAGACCAGTAGATAGTTGCTAGGACCCTTCTGTTCTACCTTAGCCCTTGGACCTGTCATTTTCTGCTATGTACCATGAGCCTTGCTCTTTTGTTGAGGTCTGGTTGTATTAATTCAAACTTGCTACCATGCATCACTGTGGCCTGTTTTTGCAAATGCAGCATTACTTGGTGTTTTCATTTATATCTTAGGCACAGTTTCTTCAAGTTAACTTGAAGAGTTACAAGTTCTGTAACTTGAAGAGACTGTGCTTAAGATATTAAGGAAATGGCTCTGTTGTTTACTTCTGGTGCCTAAATGCTTTTAAGACTTTTTTCAGTGCTGTTTACTCTTTTGTAGTATTGGCTGGGTGCCTGCATTGGGAGGCAGTTCCCTAATAAGCAGACTCTGGAAAAACCATTGAGAACTTTGGTTGCATCCAGCTCACATCCCAAGATAAGTGTGAAACTCTTAAGTACCCAAACTGGAATTATTCAGGTACTAGGAATTCATTTGGACCTTGTCAGGGAAGAGACCAAAGGTTTTTGACCATATACTCAGAATCAGGATTTCCATTTTCGAACTTGTAAAAACAAGTTTCAGTGGATAGTTCCTATGCAGTGTAGTATGATCTGTCTTTGATCACTCATCAGTGAGTAGATATATGTAACATGATCCCAAAATTTAAGTATTTTCTCTCTTCAAATTTTTTTTTTTGTTAAATCATCCTTTACTTGTGTTGGGAAGACTGTCTGAAGTAGCTTGCTTGTCTTGTTTCTGTTAATCTAGTAAGGGCTTTTGAAGCTTCTGCCTCTCTTGGAAGGAAAACTGTATCCTGTGTAGATTTGAAAGCATGGATTTTTACAAACTGTGACATGTATTTTTAAACTTTCTTAATACAGAGCTTTATTCAGTAGTTGGAAGAGTAAGAGCCCTAGAATTCTCTGTATACAACTTTAATACATTGAACCTCCTGTTATACACACAAGGTATTAGAAATTTCCCAGACTTCTTTTATTCACAAGAGCCCCTTGGAGGCTTTGATGAGACTTCATTAGAATGCACTTAAAAGACTACAAGGTCTGGGACACTTGAATGCAAGTTTAAAAGCGTTCTCTAGAGTTAAGCTTTCAAAATGTCACTGAGACACTTATACCCCAAGTCATCCGATACACTGAAAATATATCTTGGATTTTCCTAGTCTGGTTATCTCTAGCTTTTGTAGGAATGTTGGGTATACTCCGAACTAAAACTTTGTGGTGGAAATCTAAGGCTATTTTGCGAGACTAAGTAGATATATGGAGAAATTGCAAATAAAATTACCCATGTCTGTAACTTTTCCCATGGTATTCAGGTATGGAATGCTATACAACTGGAAAAAAAAAAAAGGACTAGAAGTTAATTTTCTTTGTCTGACAAATAACAGTAAGGCAGATGCAGACACATGAGTGAGTATGGGGTTTTGATGGAGATGAACCCAGTAATTGTGGTTCTGGCCACGGATCTTTTCCTTTCTTTGTTGTTCCACCTACCTGGAATGAGAATGGCAATGAGCTGTAGGGCAGTGGCCTGGTTTCGGAGGCCAAGACAAATCCTCCTGGCTGTTACATCTTCTTAAATAGTCACTTTTCAGGTGAGATGGCCTGTTTGGATCCCATCGGCAGTCAGTTCTTTCAGGTTTGGGCAGTGACATCTCATTACAGCAACCTTTTCATCCTTGTCCTGCTACCCGAGCTATCTACTGTGGAAGTTACCGTGGTTCGGAATCATTCATGTCTGAAATATGTACACCAGTTTTGCTGCAAACCTGTGTTTTCCGTGTAGGGCAACAGGAGACATGAGGCTATTGGGAAAGAATAGTCTCATGCAGATCTGGTATAGACTTCAGAGGTTTGTCCATACCCTGTTATATAGAACTAGTTTGGTTTTACTTGTGGAACACCAGTAGTATATATTTTTTGTGGAATACTTTCTCACTTGCACTTTGTCTCTTATTTGTCCATGAATTTTTGTTATCTTCCTGGTTCGTGCAGTTAAGAAGAGGTCACTGGGGAAATTTGGGTCTCTTTAAGCACATCTTTCCCTACAGATTTGTTTCCTCATGTGTATATGTTTATAGCTGAATAGGATTTGGCTTATAAACTGAAAACAAATGGGTGACAGTATAGAGCAATCTAACTTGGGTGTAAATCAGCAACTCTTCATTTTGTGAAGAATGGGCAGGTGAGGAGGCTTGGGTGTTTTCTTGTTCTAAAGACTTGTCACCAACCAGTACCTCAGGTCAATGTCTGGTGATATCGATTTCTGCCCGGCAGTCCCACAGTTCAGGATGGAGCTGTAATAGCCACTTAGAACCTTTTGGGTTCACCTGACAAAGATACAGATTTTAAACTTCTAATTTTACTGGAACGTTTGCTATGCAAACGAAGAAAAAAATTCACGCTTGATTGGGAACAGCAAATATAATGGGTAAATAGAGTTTTTAACTGCTAATATGAACACATGATCAATTACAAAAAGAGAAGATCTTTTACAAAGGCAATGTTTTACAGATGGTTCCAGAAGTAGAATATACTGAAAGGCAATAAACTAGTATCTGATTATTTAAATATAACAGTAGATTTAACCATAACTCCATTGTGAACAGAGAGAAATGGAAAGAATGTTTGCCAATGTTTTTAGGTTTAACAGCTGTCTTTTTTTTTTTTTTTTTATGGTAAGTAAGTGACTTTGTTATTTTTAGATGATAGATTGAGCTGCTGACTGAAGGTCTTTGGAGAAGGAGCATGTGTTACTAGTGGCTACCACATCTGCAGTGGCCTTAAGACTTTCTGCTCTTAACTGACAAAAATACAGCTGTTGAGACCCTTCAGTGTCCATTTCTATGTTGAGAATGAAATATTCTGAAATCTACATACCTCTTGAGAGAGAACGTAGCAAAGACTAAAAATGTGATGAGAACAAAACTGGTAAGCCCTAGCTGCTGCTGTAAATACTAAGGAGCTTTTGGGCATCACAGCTGCAATAATAAATACAGAATTACAAGTTATTACTCTTGCTCTGAGTGAGTTGCTTTTCATTTGGTTGCAGTAGGCGTACTGGCTCCTCCAGCAGCAGTTCTCTGATCAGCGTGAATGTTGCCGAGAGATTTGGCAAACCAAACCCGCTGAACAACCTTGTTTCTGTGTTGGACAATACCTGCATCGCTGCTAGAATCCGCCCAGTTTGCAAATACAACAAACGCAAGCTTGTCCGAGCTACTTCTGTGTCTCACTTCAGCAGGAAGGTAAGTGAAAGTTTTGCCATGTGGTTACTAAGCTATGCTGTGTTTTTTATTTAGAACGTGTGGTTTTATTTATTTTTAGCAGAAACTATCATAATGTTGGACTCTGGTTTTTAGTACAGCGTCTTCTGAGCACTTCTCTAAAATTCATGTAGAATTTTAGAACAAATTCCTAGATATGTCAAAAAAAGTAATGAGTTCTCTATTTAATTGTGGTTTAGAAACTGATTCTAGATTTCCGTTCTTAAAAATCAGGCCACAAGTTCTTTTGAGTAACAATGACCAGAGTGTACCTCAGCCTTTAGCATGGGCAGCAACCTTCTGCTAATTACATGTTGGAGTTGATTACCTTGGAACTGTCCAGGGAAAAATAAACCACCACCACCCTGCAAAAAAACCCAACCCCAAACCACAACAGAAAACCCACCACCCACCCAAAAATAAACCCCCAGAAATATATAACCTTAGTTTAGTTAAGACTTGGCAAGCTGGTGTGCGAGTGAGTGTAACTGGGTTGTAGTCGTTTGAAGGCTGAGCTACCAAGCCTGATGAACTAAGCACTCCTTGGACACCTAGCTGTGAGTTACCTGATGATTAAAAGATGTTTAATGTATTTATTCTGACAAAGAATGTGTGTGGCAACATCTGTCACTTGGCAAGTGGTGGTTTGTTACACTGCTCATATCTTATTTGCTTGTTTGTAGTCTTTTCCTCAAATACTGATTTACACGTAACAAGTATTTAACAAGCTGCAGATTTGAGACAAAAAGTTTAAAAGTTGTATTACTTTTCCCAGTCTGATCTTTTGTTTCCCTAGAGTGCAAAGCCAGTACAATTTAATTCAGTCTTCGTAGGCTGTAGGTAAAAGCATTATTAATGCTCCCTCTTCTGGTTTGACTGATCCTACGGAACCCGATATATTGATGGGGAAGGGGCATAGGGTGTGTCTTAGTGACAGCGCGCAGAAAAATGGTGGAAGAAAGACATCGGGGCTGTTGTGGTTGCAGCTTACACTCCAAACAGGCAAGTGAGGAAAAGTGGAAAATAAGACAATACTGGTCAGAATAATAGACGCTGCTGGTGGTGGATTGTTTGCCTAACAGTTTTTTAATCAAGTTTTTTGGAAGCATCAGAGCTACAAAAAACCTTTAAGGAAGATGAGGAAGAACAGGATGAGAAAAGGTGCAAAGGTGTTTGTTTTAAAAAGAAAATAATTAAATATTAAGGTAATTCGTGCTGTACAGGTGTCTGATATAATCCCTGCAATTTGAACCCTAGGTTTCCTGTAGCAGAATCTCAGGCATTGAAACTTATTTAAAAAAATAATTTATTCAGATGGTACAGCCAGAAGAAAACAGCTCAAGCTGGGTGCCTCGGCAGAGGGACCCCGAACAAAGAATTCCCTGGGCAATTATACACTTACAGTCTGTGCCCCTGCCCCTCGTGCTCTCTTCATGTGCCTTTTGGTCCAGTGGTGATTTCTGGTCTGAGATCTTCTAACACTGTAGTGGATTCCTTCTCTGTCTCCAGGCAGGCCATTAACTGTTCTGATCCTGCTGAGCTGCAGCTTCTGCTGGCGGCTGCAGCCTCCCTGTCTCCTGGTTTGTGCTGGCTCTGCAGGTCCTCTTTTGCTTAATTAGGTAAAAGTGCAGCATATCTAGGCAAAAGTTCACAGATTGTGGCCTAAGGCTTCAGCAAATCTAGCTACTTGTGCGAAGTAATGCTAAACAAACAGTATACTGAATCTCACAATGTTATGACTCTAAGACATTCATTCTGTTTAAAACTTATTTAAGCTAAATGACTAATATTTAATAGTGTTTAGACTTTGCTGGAGTCACAGAGGAGCAGCTCTGTTGGCTTGGAAATACTAGTAAAGAATGGCACAATGTGTCCCTTAACACACTGAATTATTTTGATAAGGTAGCTCATCCATGGTCAGAAGCAGAAACAGCCTGTGGTAGTACTCTCGCACACTGTTTTAACATTGATCCTGGGTCTTGTCTTCATTTTTCATCCTGTAGATCTGCGGCTTGGTTACAGTTAACTTGCCTGGCTTTTGCTTTTTTAGTGAATGGAAACTAGTGCACCTGTAGAAAGCAGACTGGAGTTAGTGGAACTCAACTTCAGTTTTACTTAAATCTGAAGCACATTTCCTTTTTAAAGTGTTTAATCTCCTTTCTTCTGCCAGCCACTGAAACCTCTCAGCGTGAAGTGCAGCTGCGAATGGCCCAGCTCTTGCATCCTGTGTAGCTGCAAAGCCTCTGTCCAGACAGTAGACCCTGACACCATGTCCCTAGAAGAGCGCGTAGCCCTGCTGGACTCCGGCTTCCACCCCGTACTCTCTTTATCTCACGGTGAGTAGATCACGTTATAATGTGGAAGAGGATCCCTTGCTGTGCCGCTGCCCTCCTTGCTCTTCCTCCTTACATGCAAGGAGATTAAAAATACGCTGACAGTTGTAAGCTTGTTTCTAGAAGATAATGAAAAATGTCCAGTGATGTTCTGCATAGTAACCAGACACACATCTCCAGTCCAAGGATGCAGCCTGTGGAGATTTCTGAGCCTAGGAAACCACGTAGGGTCCTGGCCTGCATCTGAGGCAGTCGCTGTCTCTAGTTTAATGTAAGCTTAGGGCACTTCTTCAGGATCAGCTCTGTCTTCTGCAAGGAACATTCTAATTCTGGAGGCTTGGAGAACAACTATTGTAAGTTCCTGTTAAACCCCTGCCCTGGAGGGCTACTTGAAAGACTCGAAATCTAATGCTGACTTTGGCAGGCTGTGGGGCAGTTTGGTAGATGACTAGCACCAACTTTTGAGTGTGAAATCACTGTTTTGAGTCTAAGTTCCTGTTACTTAGACATCGATGGCCTTCTAGATGTGCTCTGTGGTTGCTTTATGAACTATGCTCTGCGGAATCTTAACATTTAGTTTCTGTTTAAATAAATTATGATGGTGGCTGCAGCACTGCTAGTGCCTTTAACTGTGGAAGAGAAAGCATGTGCACTAAGAAGTTTTTAAGTAGGTTAAGGGACAGTGAGGAAAACACGTTTTCTACCCTGCAACTATGAGAGCATCTCTTCAAAAATACTTTTATCGTTAAAAAACAAAGTATAAGCTCACCTCTGCTTGTTAAATAATGATGTAAACAAGTAAGATGTAGCTGTATAGGATTCAGGTTAGCGTAAGGGTGGGAAGCTCAATGGTGAGGTGTCAGGTTCTGGCTGTAGGATGGCAGGTTGCAGAGGGCCAGGGCAGGGGCTGCTCTTTGGGAACATGCTCATCCTGTTCGCTCTGTCACAGCATACATGGGGTGAGAGATCCTGCAGCTGACCATGCTTACTGTAGTTACCTGTGTCACTTCATTCCTTTACTGAAGTACTGACAGGTGTGAGTTGCTAAGAATGTGTGTGCAGTGTTGTATGTGAAAAGGGGTAACTTCATGCTTACCAAAATAATTTGATTTTCCTACTTTCAGGCAACCCTCTCCACTTGCACTTTGAAACCTTACTAAGAGAGGATGGATTGCATAGACTACTGAGCCGTGAACTCAAGACTCTGAAGATGTCCCATTTTGGAAAGAAGCAAGATCCAACTAACAGCATGTTCCCAAAGCTACACTCGTCATTCCTGCTTGCTTCCCGTAAGTTAAGCAAAATGGAATTTGAGTTGAAGTTAAAAAACTAAATGTGGGCTTTTAACCAGTATTTGAGGGCAACCAGTCAAGGTGGAGTGGAGGAAGTGGCTCCCTTTCCTCCAGTGAAAGATAATTTGAACCCTGTGCTATAGTAATGTCGAAGTGACTGAGTCCAGCACCCTGCAAACTACAGAAATTCTGAACCTCGTGGCAGGACACAGAAATACTGGCCTCAGCTAAGTTATTCAAAATAAATAAATCTTGCAATTCTCTGTGTTTCTTTCAAGGGAATGAGCAACCCCAAAAAGAAGCTTTTATGACCTTTATTTGAAAGCAGAGTAGATTGATATTTGCCTGGTAAAACTCTGGTATCATTTTTTCTGCTGGAATAGCAGTTGCTGCTCCAGTTGCATGCTGCTCTTGCTGTTTTGGAAGGCCTAATTTTTTTTTCACTGATCCATCAGAATTGTTGACTTTTGTAAATGGTCTACAGTAGTTTGTGACAGACAACTCAAGACAGGAGGAGGGAAATCCAGCTAAAACACATCCTAGTTTTTAAATGAACTAGGGTTGGTGTTCCATTTGGCTTTCTTTAAAAGGCATGTTTTTAAGGTAATACATTTTTTGAAAGTAACATAATGCGTGGACTGCATTCTGGCCATGTTCTTGCAGTAACTGTGTCCCCTAAGAATGTCATCTGGAATACTTTTTAGGTTCTGTGGTTGCTGATGCAAACTACTGTGAAAAAAACCAGATAGTATTTAAAAACAACAACAATAAAAAAACCACCATGAAACAAGCAAATGCACACCCTCAAAACAACTTCCATGCTGAAAGTACATCAGCAGCCTCAGGTTGTGTGTTTGGCCCTAACAATCTGAGCTACAACTGGATTTAATGATGTTTAATCAGCCTGAGCTGAGGTTACTTAGCTTTGAATGGGGAAGGATGTTGGTTTTGAAGAGAAGTGTTCTGGAGATATCATCCTTCCAATAACCAGCTCAGTAATCACCTGCTGTGAAGAGTATGTTCTAATGGATGACGCAGTAATGCAGGATGACTTTTCATATATTTTTAACTCTCCAAGAGCCTCACAGAGCTAGATCTTTAGGAAGGATTTGAATAGTGGAGTAATTTGGCACAATAGGTTTAGAAGATTGCTCCATTTGTGGTATTCAGCATGGAATAAGCCAGTTGCAAATGGGAGAAAGAATAACAAGTTAACTGATGTAGAAGAAGCATATCAAACTGAGGTTATACAGAACTTCAGGGAGAAGGGTACATCTGTATTAAAATCAGTGTGGTTTGTCGTCAGAGTGATCATTAGAAATAGGACCAGCCTGACCAGTTTGACAGTGAAGGAAGCTTTTTTTAAGTGGCTATATTTTGGACTGAGAAGTGCAGTTCTTGATGGCTGTAACTTCACCTTCCACTTTATTTTGGAAATGCCCACCAAAAGTAACATTTTTGGGCTAGCATCTTTCAGTGCTGCGGAGCATTGATGCTTCACTTGAGGCTTCTGGTTTATGTTTGTTCTCTAATGGTGATGTTTGTTCTGCTCTGTTCCCCAGGGCAGGTTTGTTGACCTTACAGGGGTAGCAACATCACCAACTGGTTTTAAGTCAGCCTGACTTCACCTTGGGTTTTCTGTTCATGTTTTATTAACAGGTTCAGTGTTTGAAAGGAGAAGGCAGCTTGAAGGAACATCCAGTTGCAGCTTTCCTGTTTCCAGTCCTCAGGCACATAAATACAGTTCTTTGCACCACCCCCTGTCCTTGCACCCAGAGACTCCTCCAGCCCCTTCTTCCAGCCAGATCCCTTTCACTGGCAGCCCAGCAGTGGTGAGTTGAAACAAAAGCTGTGGCAAATGAATCTGAAAAGGGGGAGTAGCCTTGGAGAGGAGCTGGGGGACATCTCTCTTACTGAGCATTGCTTTGGGGTTGCTGGGTCACTGGGAGTTCAGAAGGGTGGTTGCTGCTGATGGACTGCTGGGAAATGCAGTTTGGATGTTGGTGTTGGTAACAGCTACTTGCTTCGCTGTTCCTCAGGCAGTGCTTGGCTGCCTAGGTGCCTGCGGCACTACTTCCCCAGCCAGATTGGTTGGTTTCACCTTTAGTACTGACAATACTCTATAGATTCTTTTTTTTTTGTAAGCAAATAACTATATATACATAATGTTACAGTTTTATATGGCTACAAATTAGTAGTAGAGATTTAATTGCTACAGACCTCCCCCTATGAAGCAGGAATATCAGCCAAGAGATGATCTTCAACATTGTCTTGTTTTTTGAGAAGTAGCAGAGGATTAAAAATATGCCCTGCAACAACCACTTCTCTAGGAAGGCACTGAGTAATTCCTGGTTCTCCAAGCATGTTGAGCAAAGGAGACCTTGAAGGACAGGGGCTCAGACTTGTTACCCTTACCACTATTCCCTTCCTCTTTTTGCTTATAGGTAACTGTTAGGTCCAATTGACAGAAACAGACCTTGGGGAAGAGTGGCTGGAAAGCTGCCTGGCAAAAAAGGACCTGAGGGTGTTGGTTGACAGCCGGCAGAATATGAGCCAGCAGTGTGCCCAGGTGGCCAAGATGTCCAACAGCATCCTGGCTTGTATCAGAAATAGTGTGGCCAGCAGGACTAGGGCAGTGATCGTCCCCCTGTACTTGGCACTAGTGAGGCCACACCTCGAGTGCTGGGTTCAGTTTTGGGCCTCTCACTGTGAGAAAGACATGGAGGTGCTGGAGTGTGTCGAGAAGGGTGACAAAACTGTGAAGGGTCTAGAGAACAAGTCTTCTGAGGAGCGGCTGAGGGAGCTGGGGCTGTTTAGTCTGGAGAAGAGGAGGCTGAGGGGAGACCTTATCGCTCTCTACAACTACCTGAAGGGGGGTTGTAGTGAGGTGGGGGTTGGTCTGTTCTCTCAAGTAACAAGCAGTGGGACAAGAGGCAATGGCCTCAAGTTGTACCAGGGGAGGGTTAGATTGGAGATTAGGAAAAACTTCTTCTCTGAAAGGGCTGTCAAGCACTGAAACAGACTGCCCAGGGAAGGGGTTGAGTCACCATCCCTGGGGGTATATTTAAATAGACACTTAAGGACGGCACTTAAGGACGTGGTGTAGTGGTGGATCTGACAGTGTTAGGTTAATGGTTGGACTTGATGATCCTAAAGGTCTTTTCAAACTTCAGTGGTTCTGTGATTCTAAGAAGCTTTTTCTATGTTTGACTGTTTTGTGCTTCAGGTCCATCTCATGGAGATCAACACAGTGCTTGTGGATCTTCACTGCATTAAATGATTCTATGGTTAGTGAGCTCCTCCACGGAGCTTGCAGTCCCTGTTATACCCATTTCACTTGCATCATACTCGTTTTTCTGGTTTTATGGCTCCCATGTTGTTAGTGCTTTCTTTGCAAGTGCTGTTCTCCCTCTTTCGTGCACAGAAGATTTAACAGTTCAACTTGTGAGTTGGCTGCTTCTTTTGTAAGCTGCTCTTTCAGGTATAGTCTCTGCTTCCAGATTTTTAAGGGTGCTTCTGAGTAGTCCTGTGTCTATTAAGGTTTTTAAAGAATATCACATCAGTAATAAACCATAGCTAACCTTTCGGCCACCAAGAGCTGCAATTTGTGGTTGGCCTCTCTACCTAGAAACAGAAGGATGCTTGTTTGAGAAAGAACAAAAGAACTGTAGTGTCTTGGAGACTTTTTGGCTTATAAGTAAAGGGGACACTTCCATTCTGGGTTGCAGGTCTAATCTCAAGCTCTGCAGGGAACCATGATATATGGATCTCTTCACAAAATGGTCAAGATGCATCTCAGAATAACTTAGGGGTTTCTTCATCCCACTGTTCCTAGGATGTTTTTCCAGAGCCTCACTCCTTAGTTTGTAAATACTTGTGACTTCCAGCCCAAATGCTGTGATATTTTTGAGTTGTTGTCTCGACAGCGGTATCCTCAGCCTCAGGAAAGTAGAGTTCTTCCATGGTTTTACTTTTTTTACTTTTTCCTTCTCAGACCTTATTTTGCAAGGCGAAACAAGTACAACTCTTTTAGTCTACGGAATGACAGGGTCTTACTTCTTAAATCATCATCATAGCCTTTTTCTTTGCCTGTTTGAATTATTTTTTTTACTACATGGATGACCAAAATATATACAAAGTTATAAGTGAAATCCCACCCACTGAGGTAGGTAAGTATTATCCTGTTTCATATAGGAATAAACTGAACTACAGAGGTTGCATGACATGACCAAAATATCATTGAATGCAAGTGACAGTGGAAAGAACCTGCTGCACTTGCTGTTATGGAGAAGTTGTATTCTGCGGTATATTCAAATATGCTTTTGTGTCAACACTAATTTTCTGTGAGGGGTGTTCTCCTTGTTCTGTGTTTCAGCAGTCCTCAAAAAGCAGAAGAGTGGACATTGACAATATTGTGATCCCCATGTCAAAGGCAGCTGCCGCTCCAGTGGGGAAGCCTCAGCACAAAGAGATCATAGTACCAAGGTACCTACAGACCAGGCCTTGCTGATCCTCTCTCCTGTGAGTGACAGGAGGAAATGGCTTTAGTTTGCCAGAATGAGAGCTGTTCCTCTCAATGAAATAACATAAGGAAATTATTCCTAATGGGCAAAAAATGAAACCATTTAATTAAAAAAAATTAGTATTGTTTGGACTTCAATGTTAGTAACAAATTGTTTTTCTTTGATGTGATTTTTAGCTTCTTACCTCTTGCAGCTGGAGGATAGCAGAGCTCGAGGAACTGGAGCCTTTCAGTCAAGCAGACTCTGAGGTAAGAAAACAGTTTTGTCAGTTTGTCTCAAATGTCTGTAGCCATTCTGAGAAGGTGCAAATAGCACATTGGGAGTGCTGGAGTCAGTCTTGCCCAGTTAAGAAGTTCTGCCAGCCCAGTAAGCAAAGTTGTTGTACAAAATGCTTTTCCATTCTGCCTGACACAGTTGCATCTGAAGCCAGTGGAAGGGCAGCAGAGATGAGGCTTGTGGTGGCACGTCAGCTGTGGGTCACCGCTGCTAGCTGCAGGCAGAACAAACCCTTCCATTGTGCACGATTTAACGCCCCTGGCAGCTATTTATATGGTGCATGCAACAGCCCGCATCTGTCTCCTGACAACTCGGGCTGGCAAACAAGTTCCTGGTTCAGTACATAATGAAAAGTAGGAAAATGAGGTAGTGATACAAAGTGCGTGTGCTGGTTCCCAGATGGTTTGAATGGGTTGGATATTGCTTACCTGGATTTTTAAAATAGTAGGCTTGGCCTGCAGGCAAGTTTTCATGCTTTAAGTATTTGGACAAAACTTCTCTTCCTAGTTGGAGGATACCTCTGATGAGATGTACTCCAGCCATCACTCCAAATATGAAGATCTTGAACGAGCCTGCTGGGATTCCTGGGCTGCAGCTACTTCCCATAAGCAGGGAAGCAGGTACTGTTCTTGCTAGCAGACACAGCATAAGGTGGCTTTATTTGTTCTTAATTTTAAATTGTACAGAGATCCCAATTCAAGAAGTTACTTTTGAATAAAGAAATCCTTAGGTGCCCATCATTTTGCTCATATTAGTCTATTATATAATAAAACCAAAACATTGCTGAAATAGGGCGTAATCAGCAGAATAGTAAGGCAGCATGTCACAGTCCTGTTAAAAATCAGCTTCATACTAAGCTCAGGCTTGTATGTTGAGAGCTTTGTGTTAACTGTAGTACTGCATACTTTTTCCAACCATTTTTTCCTCTGCTTTACTTAATCAATTTGACAGAACTTACTGCTACGGAGATTGCTTTCCGTTCATTTGCTGCATCTCCCTTACCTTTTTACCTGTTGCCTGGACAAAGATTGATCCGTTCTGTGTCCAGAGGTACACGTGTTCTGTTTGTGTGGGTAAGAGTTGAATTTTTCTCTGCCTCTCCTTCAGTGGGGCAGTAGTAGGTCTGTCTCTGCTTTCATTATATTTTGAGAGTTTCATACTTTTGAGATCCCTGCCTCTATCGGAGCTGAAATTGTCTGATATTTTCACAAGTTGTTGAGCAGTTGAGTGGGAAGAAGGACTGACGGGTCATACCATTAGTAATCCATATGTCTGGAAAAAGGCCAAAATAGCGTGGTCACAGTGGGGAAGAATGTTGGCGTACCTCCAGGCAGCTTCAGCTATAGCAGTTTTGTCTCTAGTAGCTGGTGCGGGGTTTTTTTTTGGTTTTGTCTTATTTCTTTTCACAAGGTTTTACTCTCTCTTAATGCTTAGTTATTCTCTTCATGCTCAGGATGGGTGAAATGGACAGTGATTGCCCAAGAAGCCATGAGATATTCTTTGAAGAGATGATAGGAGTGAAAGGACTACTTAGTTAAAGCACTAATTGGGCAATATGATCTCATCTCCTTGTACGGAGGGGATAAAGCTTACATTTTTCACTGTACAGTGATCTTACTTTTATTTGGGTTTCTTGCTGTTCATAACTGACTGTGCTCTAAATACTACTTTGCTTTAGATCCTCCAACAAAGCAGACAGCCGATGGGCTGGGCAGCCTCAGCCAGCATCTCCAGTTACTGGATTTAATGGCCTTAATGATCTGTACGTGCACGCTTCTACTGGCTTGTGCAGCCCTGAGACTTGGAAGAGTTTGCAATCCCTCTCTGTCCACAGTCAGACCAGAACGGTGCTGCCTTGCAGTGAAGGTACCAGATCTTCCCTGGAAATGCTGGATGAAGCAGTGCAGGTGAGGTTACGCTGTAACAAATGTCAGCTGTGTTCTTTTCTAAACCAATTTTACTGGTATATAAAGTAAGCTTCCTGAAAGCTACATGAGCTTCAAGCTGTTCAAAAGACAGTTCAGCTTTTGTGTCTGCTGAGACTTAGGCTGGCTAAAGCATTCACAGTGGATAAATTATCCTTTTTTGTGTCATAGTTTAAATCATTCTAAACCAATGTTGATGCAGAGTTCAAGATTATTCCCAGTAGGTTGGACTGAACCACCTACTTGACAGTGAATAGTTTCAGGCAGTTGCACACATCATGGGATGCTTTTTGGCAGAAGGAGTGAACTTTAAGGATTAAATTCCGAAACTACCAGAGGAGTTCCTTCCCCTCTTCCTTAGGGATGGTCTTACAAAGTCTTACAAGCACAGTCTTGCACTTCATACCAGATCTGTCCTTGTTTTGGATTCAAGGGCACAGTGTTTGCTTTGGAAGCCTTTTCAGATAAAGAGCCTATGAAAAACAAGGGATGTCAGTGCAGATGGCAAAGCAGGCTCTTGATACCAATGGAAAGCTGAACTGGTGATCCTGGAAGTAGTGTCAATGGAGCACAGTGTTCATTGCTCTGAAAAGTTGGCTTTGCTTTGGCTTCCTAACAAATTTAATCTGCTGGTCTTTCAGCAGATTGGCATGGACAGGGAGGAGATGGATATTGTAGTGTTCTTTGAGTACTTGATTCAAGGCTTTTAATCTCTCTCCTTCTTGCTCCACAGAACATACAGCCTTGGGAGCCTCGCACGTTTCCACTTTCAGATTCTGCATACCAAGGTCTTCTCCAGCTCTCAAATGAAGATGGCTATGACCAGGCTGACTTTCAGCCCTGGGTCTCTAGCAATTAGCAGGGCATCAGGCCTGCCTCTGTAGACACTCTCATACCCAGCTTCACGGGGATGCAATTTTCAGATACACGCCTGCAAACAGATGGCAATAGAAGCCATAGAGGTGTTCACGACCCAGCACTGCAACCCAGGAGAGCTTGGCAACAATGCTAAACCCGACCTGTGGCGTTAGCTACGCACGCTGCAGTGTCAGAAGGCTGTCTGCTGGACTGGTGCAGTGGAGCACCAGCAGTGTGTGGCACTGCTGCATGTCAGACCTTGTTTCAGCAGCGGATGAGTAGATTTCTGGATGAGGAGGGGTTTAGGCACCTAATGGAGCTATGGTGCTAGACTTCCAAGGGATAGTGCTTTTCAGAAAGACCAGTTTCTGGTCAGGTCTGCAAAACAAGGCTGAACTGCCTTGTCCCAGGAAGGTTAGGTGCTGCTACAGACAGAGGAAAGGAGATTTGAGTAAAATTAATTCCAACAGTAGAATGAAAAACACTGTTTTCTATCTTGATCTGTACAAAAGTGCCTACCAAGTGGCTGTTGGGTCCTTTAGTGGCTAGCAGCAGGTTTCAGGGTGGTGCTCACTTGCTCCCAGATCAATTTCCAAATGCCACAGAGGTCTGAGGAAGTCTTGTGAGTTTGATATGAACGAAAGACCTGGTGAGGAAGGGTGAAGAAGAAGGCTGCATGGTATGTACTCTAAAGTGCAGCTTTGAAAAACTAGTCTCCTAAGTACATGAAAATCAGGTTCCTCTTGCCCTGCCTAATTGAAATTTTGTATCGGCTTCCTTCAATGAAACTGCAGGTCCATTTCATAACACAGTTGTCTTGCAGTATCCTTGCTGTAACAAAATCGATGTGTTACAATTCTCTGACTTTTTCTATCTTTTCTGAATTGCCTTCTCTCCTTGGAGTGAAGATGTTGTCTCGGGGATTTTGGCAACAAGCCACTGAAGAGCCATACAGCTGAGAAAAAAGTGCATTCTGTAACAGGGACCTCCAGCTGGTGGCTGTTTCAAGGTGAGCGGGGTGGTGAGCTGTTTTCAGGGAATGAGCTTCCAACCTGATCAGCCTGATAGGTGTCCCACCAGAATGTATCAAAACTAAAACTGCTGCTAAGACTCAGTTGAATCTGTATTAAGGTGACCAGGAACCATGTTCCAGCTTGACTAAAACTTCTCGTTTGAAATAATTAACTTGAGCAAAGGATGCTGCTTTTTTACATGCTAGAGTGGAAAAAAATAAAGTTCTTATTAACAGTTCATTATGGAACATACTCACTTTGCTGCCTTTCAAAATGGTCTCTGAAGTTTAGTTTTCTGGATGTGTGGTTGTCTTTATCATTTGCTGTATCTCTGGAAGTGTCCTTCTTTGCAAGGAATTATTTCTGGATTGGAGTGTTCGGGGGCAGGGGGAACACTTGCAGCCTATAGTAAGGCCAGGGATGTTTATATATGAGGATTGTGGTTTTGATAAGGAACTTTTTGCCTGTCTATTTGATGATGTTTGATAAAGTGGCAGTTAAATGCCCAAGTGTTGCCTAGTTACATTCTGTAAAGAAAATTGCATGATTCAGTGATACTCTCCTGTGCTGAAGAGTCAGGCAGCCCAGAGGCTGCCCTTCACCAGACAGATGTGGTTCACCACTGTGGCGGTGCTCTGTTGCGCTGCCTGCAAACAAGTAACTGCAACCTGGCAACTGGAAGGAATTGATCTGATTTGTACCAAAAAGTGTACAGACGGAGTGAGATTATGGAGAGTTCAAAAAGAAATTGCAAAGCTGCAGTGTTAAATGGAGCACTGCCACACCTGGGTGCAGGTTTCTGTTACTGTTTGGTTGTGCGGACCAAGGACTCTGCTGCTTCTTCAGGTTGGTTTGAAAAATATGAAAATTGGAGAAGCCCCCAACTTCATCGTTATTACTTTTCTGGAGTTGAATATAGGAGCGCATCATGGAGATGTACTCAATTTTCTTAACTAAAATTTGTTGTATTTTGTAACTGTATACAGACTTTTCACCTGTCAATTTGAATTTTTGTATTTTGAATGGTTGGATTCACAAGTAAAGCATTACTAGACTTGGTCAAAGCTAAATGTTTTTAAAAGAGGAAATTTGGGGAAAATTGCTTCATAAGGACTCATTCCATGGGATTAGATGTGATTATGAAAAGATAAATAAAACTTCTGAATGTACCCAGCAGTGAAGACTTGGTGCAGATTTGTTCACCATATTTTAAACCATTTTGATTTTTGAAGCCATAATGAGCACTGCCCCAGTCTGTGTATTGTCCTTGCACTCTTGTGGTTCTTGGGTGGCATATCAAATGTCTCTCGGTTCCCACCAGATGAAATCTTTGATTTCATATTTTTCCCTGTCAAGCTCCAGATTGATCCTATTCCGTGCTACCTAAGAGAGTTAGCCCTAACAGCAGAAAACTATGGTTACAAGGATGAAAGACCAAGATCATTGTCTTTGATGTAACTGAAATACAAACATTTTCCTTAGTCCCTACAATCATGAAAATCAGATTCTGCATTCATTTTATTGTCTTCTGGGAGCTTTTACAAAACATTGGGGGGTGTGTGTGTAGTGTTCATGGAGGTAGGACTTCCTCCTTTGTTCCCCTCCTACTCCTGCCTGCCTTCTCTCTTCAATTCCTCCCCCTCTCCCTTCTTTTTTTTACGCTTCCTCACTGGCATTCCAAGACGTGAGGGGCATGACTGCAATCATAATTTCAATGATTTCTGCTCCTGTGCTGCGACTCCTGCACCTGGAGCTGTGCAAACCTGCATTCCTGCAGGCCATGTTATAAAGCTGTCAAACTGCAGCTTGCTGTGGAAGGGGCTCATCAATAAACCACAAAACCCATCTAAAGAATTGTTCCTAATTACAATATTTTCACTTTTGTTTCACATAAATACATGGTCAAGAGACTTCTGGAAGAGCTGCCCTTTCTAGCTGAGGTGCAATAGTGAATTACAGCTATGCTAACCTGTATGCTTAGCACTCGCCACCTTCTTTTCACATAGGCTATCCTATCATTTTCAGTACTTAACATTACATAGTGGAGAGGTGACATTCTTCAAACTTTGAAAGTTGAGGTTGCACTTCCCCATCTTCCACTTTTTGGAAAAAAAAAAAAAAGTTACTTATGTTATTCCTTCTCTTCTGTGTAAAGCTTTAGTCACCGTAGGAGCAGTGCATGCAGCCGTGCTGCTTCAGGATGGTTTCGCTGGCACCAATACTGGTGCTCCACCATATCCTGTGGTATCCGATGGGAGAACAAACAGCCTGGGCTGGTGTCTGAAGCCTGTGAGGTGTTTGCTCATTTCATTTCTGTTTAGGAATGCAAGGATTGTCTGTCCGATAGCAAAGGGTCAACTGCCTTCAGAAATACAAAAGGGAAAAGAAACTTAAGTGTGGTGACAAATCCAAGCAGCTGTACTTGAGGATGATCTGTCCCATTATCCTTTATGAAGGTCTGATGCTTTGCTGCCTGCTGCCCTTAAGATGGGGGAGCAAATATGAAAGTGTACACAGGTCTCCACTGTGCCTCCTTCCACAGCAAGAAAAAAAAGCTATTTCCTATATAACAGGAAATCCAATGCGAAAAAGTTGGTATCACATATTTCAATCTGCCACCACCTAGTGCAAGCAGAGCGCCAGGATGCTTTGAATGGAAAAATTTGGTTTTCCACCCTACATATCCAACTCCTCTCCACCAGCATAAAGTGTGTTAGATTGAAAAGGAGTTCTGGATCAGATCAGATCTGCAGCCTCCACAGCTACCAGGAGTAACCCACCTACCTCAGCCTCGTCCTGTGTGGAGGCTGAACCGCGGGGGGACGAGCAGAAGTGACAAGAGCCGCATAAGCACTAAAGGGGGCATATTCAAACAAAGTTAAAAAACCACCCAAACTCATTGATGCACCTCTCGTGCAGAGGGATTCGAAAAGTCACCACAAGGTGATCTTGCCGTGGATGGACGGGGCTGCTGCGACCGGCCAGGGTGTGAGGAAGGGGTGAGATCTCTCACAACGCCTGAGCATCCCACCTCAGCCGCTATCAAGGGCACGGGCGGTGTGTTTTCGGGACCGGAGCACACCGGCAGCTCTCCCCAGCCGGTGCTAAGGGCACAGACGGTGTTTTGGGGGGCCGAAGCCCACGGGGAGCTCTCCCTAGCCCGGGTCCCCCCGGCGGGAGCACCTGAGGCGAGCCCGCGCTAACGGCCAGCACGAGGCGGCGGCTGGGGGGCAGCGCGCATGCGCCGAGCCGTGGCGGAGGAAGCCCGTCGGGGCGCCTCGGCGCATGCGCAAAAAAAAAACCCCGAGGACGGTGCCGGCGCATGCGCCAAACATGGCGGCGGGGCTGCGTGGGGGAGGGGCGGCGGCGGGGC
>JAVJGG010000073.1:44981068-45020318 GCA_035590195.1 Aviceda cuculoides | reverse complement strand
CGGGACGGGGTGGTTCGGCCGGTGCCCCGCGTCCGTGTTTATACCAAGGCGAGCTGCGACGGTAACTTTTCTTGTGCGGGCAAGTCCCGGCTCAGGTTGCCAGGTTTTTTATACGGGTTTCACTTAAACCGCGCCCCTGATGTGTTTTTAAAAAAAAAAAAAAAGGAAAAAAAAACCCACAAAAAACAAAGGAAAAAAAAAATAACAAACAGCAGCCAAACCCCCCCCAAATCCAAACCGTTCATGCCGGCGTTTCGCCGAGTCTGGTGCGCCTGCAAAGCTCTGCGCGCATCGCTCGTACTTCGGGCGAGTTCACCGTTCGGTAGGGTCCTTGGTCGCTGTGTGTTGCCCTTGTCGCCCTCTTCCTCTTTCATAGGCTTTGTTGTGTTGTTCTCTGTTTCTTTATTTTCTTTTCAAGTGTTTTTCTTCCACGGTAATTTTGTAACTTTGTTTCAATAGCTAAGCCTTGAAAAATAACCTGACCTGAACTTGTTAGAAGGCAGATAAATCTGTCCGGAGAGACAGCTTTGTAGCAATCCGAGGAAAAGCTTTAGCTGGGGCAGAGCAATGTCAAGGGGACATGCTGGACAACCCGAAGGCGCCTTAGTCTCTACGTTTACCCAAGATTTGCAGTCCATTCGTCCGTTCTTCGGTAGGTCTGGTGTCAGGAACACCCAGACAAGTTTGCCCGTTGCTCTGCGGGTGCTGTTGATTGGATTATTTGTGTGGCAGTGCTCTGAAACGGGTACCTGAACTGATCGGGGTTAAAAACCAGAACACGTTCGGAGGGGTGTTTTACCGGTCCTTCCACATAGCTTGTTCCAGTGCAGCCACATACGGTTGAATCTACAGTTGAATCGGCGCAATGGGGTGGAGGTCGTCCTTTGAGCGAGCAGCTTCAGCTATTCTTGTTGATAAGGAAATTGTAAGAGGAGAAAATATACCTGTAGTTTGACTTTGTTTTGGTTGTGCTTCTCTGTCGTTCTAGACTTCCGAGGAGGAGCGTTCTTTCTTTTCGTTTCCATAACTGAATACCCACAAGAACACAATAAACTCGTGAAATAACTTTGAACTGGCACCTGCCATTTTGCAGAAGAGCAAGTCTCCTTATTAAAAGCATTAACGGTTATTGTCCATTGCTGTTGTGAATTGAAACTACCGAGACAACTGGTTCTCACCTTACTAGCCTGGTAGGGCTTCTTATCTGTAGTTCAGGAGTGGGAGCTTTCCTTTTGTATGCCAAAGAAAAACTCTTTGATTATAATTGGTTTACACAGTATTACTGCTTATAAAGATTAGATGGTTCTATTTATTTCGTAAACTCTGGAAGGTAATTAGAATTGGGCTAGGAAGAAATCTTTACTGGGCAAGTGAATTTCAAAATACTGTGGTGTAAAATTCTTTAGAAAAAAAAAGGGGGGGGAGTTATTCTTGCTTTGGGAGACAAGGAAGCTGATACTACTGGCATTTAAAGATGTGTCTTTAATACTTTAAACGGAAGTGTTAATTCCTTTTTGATGTGCAGTAAATAGACTCTAGTTCATCTTGCGTCTGTTTTCATCTTGCTGTGACTTCTTTCAGTGATTATAGCTGACTTTTGTCCAGTTCACGCTCTTAAAAATGCATACATGTACATCTTGGCAGTGGTGAAGCCATCAGCTGTAGTAGGTGTTGTGTCCAGCTCTGGAGATGTTGGGGACCAGTTGGAAAGAATCCCGAGAGCAGCAGCGAGCTCAGTCAAGGATCCAGAAGTTGCGATGGGCAAGGAGAGAGTTAGAGAATTGCAATTATAAATCTTCTCGTTCTTGTCTCTGGATTAGACAGGTCTTCAAGTCTCTGTGAGTGCTCTGTGTCTCTAGAGTATAACTAAAAAAGTAGGAGGTTTAAATAGTAGTTATGGAAGACTCGCACTGGCTATAGGAAAACTCCCACTGATGGGGAGGAGTGGGCTGCCTCGGCAGTGTGGTTGGTCTCTGCCAGAGGTCTTTTGATGATAAAATCTGCTGGGCAGTGATGTGGGTTTTGTAACCCTGCGTTGCTGTGATGTACTGTTTTCCTGACACGAACCTTCTGGACCCCTTTCTTCTTGACTCACGTGCTGGTGATGAGGAAGGCCCTTCCTTCCCTGGACGTGCAGAAAGACGGTGTGCGTTGGGAGCTTGTCTTGGGGAGGCTCAGGTGGTTGGGTAAAGCATGCCTATGAAGATGGAAGGACCACTGGAGGGGCTGTTAGTGACAACAGACGTAATGACAGAAAACAAAATTGTTTATGCCAAACTTTCTCCCGCTCCCTATTTTTGTGTTTGTGTGATGTACGGAAGTCATTTTGCGCTGTGGCTCTGTATGTGGTCCCCCGCTTCTTCCCAGGCCCTGGACTGCAATACGGATGTTTGAGCCTTTCTTCCCTGTGAGTTGGAAACAGGTTCGTGCTGTGGTTTTCCAGGCCTGGGGCATCTGATAGGCTTTCATAGCATTTGGGTGGACTAACTCTGGTGACATCAAGGTGTCCACTATAAGTAGGAGTTTATAGTTCAAAAGTAAACTGGGCAATTCACTTTTTATGAATGCTCAGTGATCTCTAATATTATGCATTGTTTAGGTAGTTACTTTGACATTAAGCAACAAATTGCTCATATTGAAATGGCTTGTTGTAAAACAGTTATTTCTTGTATTTAAAATGTCATCCTAAGATAGTTTGGGTTGGGTTTGGGTTTTTTTTTTTTTGCATATGTATTATGAAGGATGCAGAAACTAACCTTGGCCTTACAGCCATAGTCCCTAAGGACTGTTCCCAGTGTGTTCATCATGTCCAGTTAAATATATTGTCCTGTAGGAGCTTCAACTACTCAGTGCCTCTGGAAGCTGCACCCTCCCCTCTGAGACAGAAGGTTGGAAAACTGATTTTTTGGGGGGGACAGGGAGGAGGGTGTCTTGTTTTGATCTTTAAAGAACAAGTGGAGCGTTGTCTTAAAGGGCAAGTTAGAGGAGAAGATGGTACGGGCTGTCCGTATGGTCACTAAAGCGCACAGAGGATGAGGAGGTATCGTCGCTTGGAAGTCTGGGTGGTTTGTTGAGTGTCTGGGACCCACTTGCACTAGTAGCCAGTGTAGAGTAATAAGTTTTCTTTCCGCATTAATGGAGCGCAGTGCCGTTGTAAGGCGTTGGACCGATGCCAGCGGAGCACGTCTGTTTTACGGCAGGACCGTAATGACGGGCAGCAACGTGGGATCCCGTTATGCCCTTCTATTAATACGCCTCAGCCCGACAGTGAGGATGGACGAGCCCCTTCTGGGCAGCTGTTGTGAAATGGGGGTTGTTACGGCCGAAGATGTCTGTTTGGAGACCACCTGCTTGTCCACCGCCAGCCAGGAGCTGAATTTGGAGGATTTGTCGTTATCTTTCCGCTGGCTCCGACTTCTTGTGTCAGTGCTAGCCTTATCAAGTATTTCTTCAGTCAGACTTTGATTTAATCTGAGGGAGGATTTTCTCTGTGTTTGCAGCTCTTTTGTGTTCTCACCTTTAAAAAAGGAACAAGGGTTATAACCTAAATCAAAGTATTTTAATGTTGCTTTTCCTTTCCCTGTTATTTAGTGATCTGAGCTGAAACGTTCTTTGTTTTGGGGGAAGGAAAAGATTTTGTGCATCAGGGCTAAAACACAGAGCCATAATGTGGTTATTTGAGGTCAGTAACCACATCAAAAATGGGTATACGAATCCGTCCCTTATGCCTGTGACAAAGGCTTTGCAGTGCAGCTGCGATGGCAAATCTTGCTGGTGAAGGGATTTCCTCTGCTAGCAGTTACTCTCTTATTCTTGAGTTATTTGAGTTGTATGGTCAAAAGTCTTTCGGTATATGTTTTCTACTGAAGGATGTGTGGGTATTTCTGTATTTCTAATTAACGTGGAAATGGTAGAAGAATCTTTGCTGTGTCAATGGGGCTTTGGTATTTCAGCACTTGAACAAAATCCTCTTATGCCAAAGCCGTGTGTCTAGGAACAGGGCATCATTTCTGTCTTCTGGAATTTGCTGTTTAAAAACCTTTATTTGCTGCAGAATTGTTTTCTGCTTCTGTCCACTGTGGAGACTAGTGGAAAACTGGCAGATATGTTGTGACTTCAGTCCTCTGTGGTCCCCTCAAACCCACTGCCTATTGATCAGGAAATCATCTTACTGACTTTGCTGCTTTAAAGATCCATCTGTATTGCTGGCTAGTGTGCCTGAGTGATTGAGAGGAGTCTTTTGTGTTTCCTTTTGAAGGTTTTTTTTCTCTTATTTTTTAGGGGGAACCTCAGGCAAAGTAATGAGTTTCCTGTAAAAAAAAAAAATAAATTGCAAGGTAGTGGTGGTGCAAAATAGAAGCAGGGGTTCCTAATGTTATTTTCATTTCTGATAGCTTCCAGTTGTCAGTGCCTCCTGCAAAAGGTAAAAATGGGATCTTCAAGGAAAGGAATAAATGTCTGAAAAATTTCACAAGTCTAAGAATATGGTTTCCGACGTGTATGCTCATGTGAATATTTTGGGGTTTTTTTGTGAAGGAAAACATTTGAAAAAAAATTACAGTTAGCCAATACAAGAATACCACCCCTTCTGGACTGATTTTTTGACTGAGGTTGCAGTGCTGGGTGCTCCAAGTTGTCGTGTATTTACAGCAGGCAGTGTCGTCTTGGTGACTCTCATTTACGAGTGACAAAGAAACCCTACCAGAAAACGCTAAACTTGGACTATTTCCTTATTGATGTTCATTTTCTGCTTTTGTTGGCTTGTTTTTGTGAAGAATTAAGTTCCTTCTATGGTTATCCTTTTCATCAGTTGTCTTCCCATGGTTTGTTGGATCCTCAAACTGGAAGCTGAGAGGACCTTAGCTAGAGGGTTATGCTGAAGGCAGTTTTGTTCTAGGTGCCCTAAAGAAACTGTGAGTTTAAATAGACTATATGGGTTGAGTGCTGGCTTAGTGAAATTCCAAGTTTTTGGATTGGTGATTGGGTTTTTTTGTTTTGTTTTAAACGATGGCCATAAGTACAGAATTGCTTTATACTTCTATTTAATTGTTAGTAGGAGCCATCAATACTTTCTGTCGTGTTGCATTTTTTGCGTTTTTGGTGCTTAATTTAAAATATTATGTTAACCTTGGTGCAAAAAGCTTTAAGACTTTTAACCTGTACAAAAAAAGCAAATGTAGCAATACAGAGGTTTTTTTTCCCCATTAAATGAGTTATAATGATTATGAGGGTTTTTTTCTATTCGATGTTACCAGAATGAAGACTGTGTAGCTTCAAAGAAGATCTGCAAAAGCTACTTTTGCATTTTTTTAATGTTCCTGGAGTATGCCTCCCATGCAAAAACTAAAGGTGTACTACTACAGTGTACTCTGGGAAAAAATTTATATCTGTCGCTCTAGATATATTTAAAGTGCTACAGCTACATGGGTAGACAGTCTTAAATAGCAGGGCTTAGGTTGGACCTGTCAGCTTTGCTTTTTGCACATATTTAACATGTGTGGCATGTGAATGTGTTCAAAGCTGTCTTGGTAATAGAAATGGGATTATTTAATATGAAGTCTGGCACTTGATCTGCTGCGCTTTTGTTTTCACTTTTGTGCAAATGCTAAATCTGTAGTTTAGCTGATACCTGTTTCGCCTGCACCTTTGAACTTAGGTTTGTTTGATTGCATTATAATTGGCATAGCTGGACTAAAAGCTCGGAAGTTTTATTCGGACTTGCATAAGGTGGTGGTGCAAAGGTGGAACATGCAAAACGATGGGAGCTTCAGGGCCAGTAGCTGTGATACGCTACACGTGAGCACATCCTGGGTGTGATAGTCACTTACTTTTAAACTACACAAAAAAATAATACAAGGTAAATCTTTTGTTAACAGATACAAAAATACGCAGCACTGTAACGCATCTTGGTAAGCATCCTTCTTGGTTTGGCAACCCTTAGGACACTGGTAAAAAGGGTTCTGGTAAATTTAGCAGTCGGGGTTTACTCTGTGCCTCCCTGCTGGGGAATTTTACGGCTTGTAACGCAGGCAGGAGAAGGGCACGCTTCCCGCTGGGCTGCGGCACCTGGCGAGCTGGTGCAGAGGCTGGGGTGGGTTTTTCAGTAAAGATGTTGGATTAACCTGAGTGAGCCACATGCTCCCTTTTGCCATCCTGTCTAGGGTCAGTAATGCCAACAAAAGGTTGCTTAAACTGCTCTGGTGAATTCAGCCGCAGCACCCAGAGCTTCTAGTCCAGAAATTATAATGGAATAGTTGCTAGCTGGGAAGAGCGTGAGAGTCTAGAGGTTTTTAAAAAGCCTAAGACCAAAAGTCTTTATCTTCAGCTAGATTCTAACAGCAATAAAGACTGGCTGTTATTGCCGCTTCATATCTCTGTGGTAGCAGATGTGAATTGATAGGAGTTACTAATTGGATAAAATTGTCACAATTGCCTGCCTTTCCTGGGGGAGGGAAGAGTGCTAAGAAAAATACAGCTTTGGTAACCTAGCGTTCTGTTCTTTATAGGCTCATGTTTCTAGATTAGATTTTATACACAGGGTGGGACACCTGGGGAGTCTTACAGGTATTTGTGTCCTTCAGGTTGCGAGGATTTAATTTCTCAGATATGTCTATCTGCCTCTTAACAAGTGCTGAAGGAATTTGAGTCTCAAGGTAGTCAGATACTGTAAAATTGTCATGGAATAGTCAATGCCTTTGTAGTGTCCCTCGCTATGTAGATGGTGCTTTGGAAAGCTTAGTTAGATTTGTCTGCTATTTAACACCACTGCTTTAAACTTTTGAGGGTTCTGGCTCTCAGCATTTTTTTTTAAGGGGCTTTAGAAGAATCTGGTTTGAGGGAAGAACAAAAACCTTGTGGTTCATAGTGTTACCTAGGTAAATGACTCTAGGGTAGCTAATATTACTCCATATTATACGCAAACAAGTAATGTTTGTTCTACTCTTAGAAGTCTTCTGGCATGGTGAGCAGATTACATCCAGTAAGTGAATATTGTAATATTAGGAGTAATGAAAACTGAAAAGCCTCGGGAGCTTTTTTATATTACTTGCTGTGATTTCCCCTTTTACATATATGCATTTTATTAGAAGTATAACCTTGGGAAATTCTTAAATTGTCACAAAGCCTTGCCGATGTAGTTGTCCGGATCAGTTTTTCTCTTTGTACGTGACATGCTATATAATACCAAATGGATGCTTTTAGGATTAATGTGTAGTAGTTGATTACAAAAGGAGCTTGTAAAGTTGTTGTAGAAAGCTCTGTGTATGTGTGAGCTAGAATTAGGCTGTTCCTTTATTAGGAACTACAAATCAGATTGAAGTAGTTAATCTCTATCTGTAAAACACCGCCAGCCGTGATGAACTGATGATGATTCACAGATACGTGCTATATTTTAAGACTAAAACTTGAAAAATGTTTGTGCTTGGTGTTCCTTCTGTGCACGCAGACACACCACCCCCTGCCCTCCCCCAGCCACACACTGATCCTTAAATCTTAAACTGTGCTCTGCAAGTGAAAAAGTGGTCTGTGGAATTAGTAAATCAGTCTTCATGTTTTGCTATCCTCTATCGCAAGTAAGCGTGTGGTTTTTGTCTTTCAGTACGTTCAAGCAGATGCTCCTACCAATAAAACACTGGCTGGGCTGGTGGTGCAGCTGCTGCAATTCCAGGAAGATGCCTTTGGAAAACATGTCACCAATCCTGCCTTCACAAAGCTTCCTGTGAGTACTGGGGTTAACCCACTGCTACTACAACAGTGTATTTTGTTTTTCCTCTGGTATCTGTGTTGCTGGCGTCGCTTCCAGGTGATTGGGAGATCGGCGCTTAGTCCGAGGCATTCGTCGATGCATCCTCTGGAAGGGGTGAAATAGTACAGTCCTTCATAAAAGTAGATTTTCAATGTAAACCAGCTTATTCTCTGTACATTTGGAAGTGATTTCCTGAATATTGTGGAAAGGTTTTAATTTCTAGTAAAAATCTATGTAAACTTGTAAATTTTAAGTCAGATCTGTTTGGACTTGTGCATCCTAAATGGACTGAATAACATGGACTTTCCAAAGCAAAGAGGTTTCCATTGGGCATTTCTGTTGATTAAACTTAAATTTGTAGTGCTGTCAACGCTAAAAAATGGCTTTACTGTGTTCTTCAGGAGCACATAGTTACCTAATTAGTCTGGGCTAGTTTTCCAGTCACTCAGGATATTGGTATACAGAAACAATATTTTAAGGGTTGCTTATTTAAAGTTCAAACTTGGCACATGTTTAGCAGTGGTATCCTAGTGATTGTGTTCAGAGATCAGCTCCATTGTGCTTGGAACCCTGCCTGCCACCAAAAGAATCTTGTCCCAGTGAGCGTGAAGTCTAAACAACTGATGGAGGAAAGAGGGATGCAGCAAATGGTAAGGACAGAGTAACGAAGGGATTTTGCTTGTGAAGGGCAAGGACTGCAGCGTGGTGTCAAGCACCCAGTTGCCTGGTTTCGGGTAGGTTTTGTGGGCCAAGACCACTGTCATAAATGTGTATGTAAGCGTTGTGGACGTCCACAGGAAGGTCTTTTCTTGTCTTTGCCACAGAATGCTTCCTGGGAACCTAAGGTCATGCAATCCAGGGTTGTGTTTAGATATACTAAGTTGGAAGTATGTGTAACTGATTACAATACAATAAACTGAAGTTGTTCTGAAAACTATTGAAAGTACTCCTATCTTCTTTGTTCCACCACTTACAGAATAGTATCTTTTATTATTTTATGGTGATTTTTTTGTCCCCAGACATTTTGCTTATGTAACTTCTTTTGTGAGGAGTGTGAATTCATGCGTGTTTTCTTCAGAAGAGGGGTTTTCAAACCTAAGTTTTATTGGGTGAATCTCTTGGTGCTTAGGAATGCACACAGAAGCACCACAAGATGCCATTAAGATGTAGCTCACCGTCTCTTCCATTCTGATCACCTGATACCTCAGTGGTGATGAAAAGCTTTAGGGACAGAGGTGAACATGGCAGTGCTTTATTTTGATATGGCAATGTAGACCATAAAACTGTACCCATATTCAACAAGCTGATAAACCATTTGAGTGCTCTCAAGTCTTAAATCAATTTGTCTTATCTTAAAAATGGGTAATAAAGATTTCAGTGGCATTGTAAATATGTTGTTCCTGTGTTTAACTATTCTTGCTGTTTCGAAGGTCTAATCCGATCAAATTTGCTCAGCTTAAGTTTACAGCAGTTGGAACTCTCTGCTCTCAGTTACTTCCAATAGAAGACAACTCATCAGTACATCTTCCTTTGTATTGTTTTTATGAGAAAATGCAATATGTACTCTTAAGATGAGGTTAGCATTCACTTTTTCAGACATGTAAGTCAAGATACTGGTTCAGGCTGCAAAGGAGGCTTTGTTATTCTACCGTAGCACTTTGAAGAGATGCAGAATGCTTCAGTTCTCAAGGACTATGTCTAACTTGGGAAGAGATGTGGGGTGAACGGGTATCTTAAGTGACATTGCTAAGTTCCAAAAATATATTGAAAAGCCATTGCAGACTTTCCACTGAAAAGAAACTGAATGAAGCTAAAAGAGGTTGAAAGTTTGTAGTTACCTTAGTGACTGTTCAATATTACCATGTTCCTGGCAAGGGAGGATCTGAAGTTGAAGAGGAGGAGGTCGTGCTTGTGTGAAAGAAACAACCCGCAAGCCATGAAAACTTTGAGTGCTATGTACCTGCAGATGGCTGCAGAAGTCCTCAATTTGTGACTCCTGCTCACAACTACCATCACTAAAGGTTGCTGTTAATAGTCCATTCCGTGCGTGTTGCTGTTCTCCGTTAATATACACTGCAGCGTTTCCCACATCAGTGCGGTTTATTTGAGATGGTTGGTCTTGAGAACAGCAGCTGCGGCAGAACACAGGGACGTGCCTCACCAGGAGCACTTGCTGATGAGGACGTGTCGAACCAAGGTGGTTCTTCCCATTCATGTGAGAGCCTTTCTATTTATTTTCCAAGCACTAGCCAGTGTACCTCACCCTCCTTCTCTGAAGTGTCTGCTCTGCAGCGCCGGAGCAGTCGGAGACAAAGGGCAGCCGGTCTCTTCCATCGGCGTTCAAGGTAAACCTCTCTGACCTTGACTGCCTCTGAATCACGGCAGACTATGTCTGTTGAAATAAAGTTCAGACACTTTACTTAGTGGTTTGAGTGGATGAAATGGACTTTGCATTTGAGGGAGGGTTGTTAATTCTGTGTTTAAGCTCCTGTCTTGGCAAGGATGCCGTACAGTGCAGGATCTGTGAATGGATCTAGAGTAAATGAAGGACTGTTACAGCTTGACTTCTATGTGTGTCTTCTCATTATTGTATTTAAATGCATGTTGTCTAACCTTAGTGGTGCTTAAAAAAGAAAAAGCTGATTAATTCTCTTAAAGGCAGTTTTGCATGTTTCAAATAAAGGCTATATTGAGATACTAGCTCTTGAGATGGCAAATTGTAAGGCCAGTTGATCTTAATGGCCTTGTTTATGATGGATTTGGGGTAAAATTGTTGAAGGGAATCTGGTTTATTGACCGCTGCATCTCTTCTGAGGAACAGGTTTTGTCTAATTGTTAAAAGCAATTTCCTCTTATGCTAGTAGCAACGACCGCAGTTTAATGAGAGTCTTGCTAGAGTCTGCTGACGCTTTAAAAAAAGTGGCTTATGTCTATGAAAGAGATTCGTATACTGTTTTTCACGGTTAAGTATCCGCTGACCTTCCCGTGTGTGGTAGTAAAACCCTAACTTGCCAGAGCTGCTGCGATTGCTGGTGCTGGCAGGGACCCCTGGACCGGTGAGCCCTGTGCCGGGCTGCAGCGCTGCCTTCCAGAATTGCCCCGGTAATGCAGAAAGGTGTCATTGAAAAATTTAATGTGGGCCACTGACGGGCAGCTTGATGGAGGTGAAGCTGCGGCAGCAGCCCCTGAACTTGGAGTAGGGGACATTGGGTACAACAGCGGGACCAACAGTTTCCCAAAATGCAGATGAGGCGGGCTTTGCTGCGGCGAATTCGTTCAGTTGCGTGATATGTCCGGCATGTCGGCAGAAAGGGGAAGGTCGATTCTGGATGACCGTACGTGCGCAGGACAGCTGAAGATAAGTAACAGCAACTTGCATAGTAGTGCTGCAGAAATACTCCTTACAACGGGTCTTCTGGCTTCATGTTGGGATTTATTTTTCTTTTTAGAGCAGCTAGCATTTGCTTGCGTGTTTGTAAACCAGCGCTGGTATTCTCGGAGCCAAGTCTTGCAGCAATAAAATCATTCGGTGTGTTAAAGCATTTTGGTTTAGTTCAAGCTTCTGATCAGAGACTGCTCCATCCATAGAGGACTTTGTTTTAGTTTGCTAAGAATAGTACTGAAATGCGTGCAGCTCGTAAACTGGCAAGTACCCGTACGGCAGCTTTGAGCTCTCTTTATTGCTTTCTGTGCACAGTAGGGCTCTAAACAGATGGTAGACCAGGAGCAGTTCTGTTCTTGTTGGATGCTTACGAAGGGTCTTTTTTATGTCGTTCTTGGACACCGGTGTGTTTGATATCTCACAGAAGTGCTTTGCTTTCCACTAACGGCTCCAGAGCCAAGGAAGGCAATGTTTCGTTTAGATCCCGTGCTACCATTTTAGCTGCCTGGCTGCAGAGCAAATTTAAAATGCTTGTCAGCGATGCTAAGGCTGTCTGTAATTTGGTGTTCATTCTGTCTTAGCAAATACTTGTGAGGTGTAATAAAACGGACTTTAAAGAAATGACTTGTTCTGATCTAAAAAGTAAGATAGAAGCTAGATCGGAAACATTCCTACTGTAGAAACACCGCTAGGAAGGCTGTGGGCTGCGTGGTGTCTCCAGCTTTGTGCTTTCTTTAGTTCCAGCAGAAGGCAGCTTGCAGAAAGCCGTTCAACTCCCCAAATTCTGTTTTGTGAATAGTACAAGTTCTTTATTTTTATTAAGAAACACAAAAATAGACTGATCTTGGTCTACATGTTTAGCACGCGTGTGGAAAGATAGGGTTTTTTTTTCCTGTTCCAGTAACTAGTTGGGCATCTCGCACTGAACGGAGCAACATCAGGAGGGGGCAGCTCCAGAGTGCCCCTCGCCACGGCCCTGGGGCCGCGGTTTCCGTGGGTGCTTCCTCGTTACCCTCGTTAGTGCCAGGGCATACCCACTTCAAGGCAGAATATACCCTTCAGTTCATGGGGGCTTAGCTGGGTGATGGCTCTGCCTCGTTTTGTCACTTCAGTTTATTGTTAGAACAGCTTGCTTTAAATATATCTGAAGTCGTCTGGGAAATGGACCTGTTTGCCCAAATAAGCTGTTTAAAGTCTTCCGGATGCTGTATAAAACTTGCCAAGAGCAGTTTGGTGCTGCAGTCAATAGAAAAGAAGTGTTCCAGGGTAGTCTTACTTGACTGCGTGTTTCTAAATGAATTTTTATGTCTTACAAGAACTTAAAAAGAAAAAAAATTTTTTTTTTTTTTTTTAAAAATCATCAATGTGAACTACAAAAAAAGTTTATTGGTCATATTGGAAAGGAATCCATAACTGAAGAGAAGGCCTGGTGGACAAGAACAGAGTTTTTATTTGTTCTGTTATGTCATATGTTGCTTTCTTTATCACTGGTTAGTTCATCAGTGCTGCTGCGTATTTTTCTTCGTCCTGTTCCAAATCCTCTACGGAGAACCTCAGACACCCTGTGTGTCAGCACTCGGAGTCATGCTTGAAATAGATTCCAGTGTTGCCTTTCTCTGGTCCTGGCTTCAGCCGAGCTATCCAGTTTTCCTCCATTTCTGAGATGACTTTGACAGTAGTTTACTTTTTCCGAGCACATACGAATGTCCTGACCAGAGATATTAGTAAAACAGCAAAGATGATTCCAAACTAAAATTTATCAGAAAAACGTACCTTTCTGCGTAGGAAACAGTCCTGCTTCTGTAGTAACCTTTTGGAGAAAGGACTTGGTGGGACTCAGTAGAACTTTTCAGTCTCCTCATGCTCCTGTTTGAATTTCAGTTCTTGAATTCAGAGTACCTATTTACGAATATGTGACTCTGCCTAAATTGATAGTGAAAAAATGAGTTGGATTTAGTATTTTAGGGCAGATCTGCACGGTGACCTTTTCAGATCTTGCCAAACAACTTTTTGTTGTGGAGGAGGAGGGACGTGAATGGAGAGCTTTAGGAGCCGTAGAGAATGTGAAGCCCGGGTTTTAGATGTTCATTTCTAATTATCTGTTTTGGTCTACTTAATACAGATGAAGAGCTTCTTAACTGACAGCTATGATTTTTAGGCTTAACTTACTGTGAAATGGATGTTCAAAGAGTAGTTTGGATTTCTGTTTTACAGCTGTGCATGGAATTTCTTGCAAGCTACTCACGTAAGGAAGGACTTGGAGCTTTCGGAAATATTGTGTTCTACTTGCAAACATGAAGAATTCTACATAAACCAAATGCATTTAATCTTCTCGAAACACTCTTAAAGGAGAACATAAAATTCAAAAGAGATTAATCTGAAAACTAAACTATGCATTTGATAAGTTAGCTGAGTTTTAGACATCTAACGTATTAATTTAAAATAATTACATAGAAGTCAATGTCACTGTGTTTTCACTTTTCTTTTGGGTTCTAGGCAAAGTGCTTCATGGATTTCAAAGCTGGAGGTACATTATGTCACATTCTTGGTGCTGCTTACAAATATAAGAATGAACAGGGCTGGTAAGTTTTTATTTTTGATGTATACACCTTTTGCATGAAATTGAGCACATGAAATGCCTATGCAAACTACTTCAAAGTTTAATACTTGCTGGAGATTTGGGTAGGCAAGGGAGTTGGAGATGGGAAGAGGAAATTTTTTTGCTGTTTTGCTGATGGTAGCTTTTTTAAGACGCACCCACACACTTCTAAATTTAAAGATAAGTTGTCCAAGTTTAAGGTCTTGAGCCTGTAGGTTAGGAGTTAATTACAAGCTTGAGGCTTTTTTTTTTTTAAATTTTTCCTCCATTTACTTGCTTTATGACTGAGCAAATTAACCAGTGTCTTAGAATCGCTGTTTCCCATCTATAAGATGTAAATCTTTGTTACTGTATTGAGTATAGGGTTTAGTTACAGTTGGGAAAACGTGAAGCATTGCATGGATACTAGTGAATGCTCAGTTTTCCATTGCTTATCAATCTCCATAAATGAGGAGCATAAGTATCTAGAAACACAGCCCATGTAGCTATTGACACTAGTATTAAAACTATTCACGTGACATCCTGGTAGTGCTTTGGCCCTGCATGTTTCTAAGTTATAATCCTCTTTCCAAGACAGCAGTAGCATGAATTACTATATTTGAGAACACTGGAAAAAATCTGAGGTTGAAAAGTAAGCAGAGATTGTTCTTGTATATGAATTTAAATAGTTTCTGATCTGATATAGTGCAGACCTGTAACAGCATTGCTGGAATTGACTGTGTTTCCGTTACCCACAAGAGCAAATGAAAAGGCAAAAATAAAGTTGTTTTAGTATGGCTGTTGTTTTTAGGAGTTTGTACTCGTATGAGCTAAATGGGCATCTGAGGTGGGTATATCGGAGAACTGGTATGAGTAAGCTGCTGCCAGGCTTTTTCCTACTCCAGTATTGCCAACACCTGGGATATGACACATATTTGTGGTGTTCTGTGTGGTGTGTCTTTAAGGAGTGTCTTGCTACCTCTTTGCCTTAAGATAAAGGAGTAAAATGGCTCCTACTTCATCAATATTTAAACATTCCGATTTCTTCCAAACAAATTTAGTTTTCAGTCATTGAAATTTGTCAGCAAAACTCTGATATGTGATTGCCTCTTCTCTTCTCACTCTCTTGCTGATTCTTCAAAACTAGTGTGGGTAGTGTCTTGTGTTTGTGCATGTGGGATGTAGAGGGAAGTAATACTTGAATTTAACTCTGAGGATCAGACCTAGAGCTTGGAATGTATCCTTCACTGACTCAACCAAATAATATGTGGTGTTTTGCCTGAAAAATGATTTTATTTTTTTTAATGGTATGCATTGTCGCTCTTGCTTAACCTGTTTGTGAATGATCTGTCTTATAGGAGAAGTACCTTTCCTCGTCATAATAGGTATGTCTGAAAAATGCACTTATCCAGTGCAGCTTGGACATACCTTGTCTATCACTGCAATACAAGTAGTTGTTTGCTAAAACCTGTCAGAGGGTATCAGTTAAACTAAGGAGAGGAAGAATTAGTATTACTATTTTATCTAAATGGGCAACTAAAAAAATTGAAGAAATGCTATTTCTTAATATATTGATGTGCTTTTCTTAAAGGGTTTCAAAAGCAGGCAGGAATTTGGAGACTATGTAGCATTAAATGAATATGTAATGCAGATTTCAGGCAAACAAATGTAAAAATTTTGGTCCAACTTCAATGCCTTAAGTGTATTTGTTTCATAGGTACTGAAGACTTTATTAGGTGGCTAGGTTAGTTTGTGTTTATTTGGCATTTATCTTCCTTTGCTTCTTTGAAACTATTAATGTTTGTTCTTAATGCATATATATGTTTTGAATACAGACTATGAAGCTGTCAGTGGCTGAATACTGGAGAACTGGCTTGATCTTGGCTCTTCAAATCCTATGTATTATAGGTGTAAAATACTCTACTAAATTGTGTTGTGCAGTGAACTGACAGACTTACTAATTACCAGCTGTACTTCTAGAAGTCAGTGTAAACTTTTCAAAATGCACAACACTATTTAAAAAGGTCATACATTTCTTTTAAAATTGAAGGACAGTTCTAATAAATATGCCAGAATATTATCTTTAACTTGTTTGCCATGTCTTCAGTGTGAAGGAGGAGTCTGTACTACTGCTTTGGGATAGAAGCCATCAGTCACTAATAGAGAATATTTCTAGTGCTGCCGAGCACTACGGCATATTTACGCAGTACCACCTGTGTGGGCAGCTGCTTTCTGAGAATGCTAGAGAGGCTCAGGTGAAGAAAAACACGGTGGGCTCGGCTGAAGTGTCCTTGTTTAATTTAGTAGTGTAATACTGATGTGATGCCATCCTTGTGTGCTAATGGGTTTTGTGACGAAAAATCAATCTTGCTTTGGTTTACCTTCATCGTATATTTATAAAGTTTAAAAATTGATTTGATGTGTTACTGGAAACAAGCATGTGTTTAAAAGAAGCTGTCATTAGATACAGGCACAGGCATGAATCCTTGTATTTTAAGTTGGGGTGTTGACTTAAAGCATATCAGTCACCGCATGGTAATTATGTGCTGGCTTTTTCACTATGTTAAGCGTACAGGGTACTTTTTATTTTATACGCTGAAATCCCTTTTGCCAGTATTGCCCCTCCCGAACACCAACTCCAATTAAGAGTGTTTTCAGGCTCTAGCAACAGCTTTTTCCAAAACTTGGGAGGTACAGAAGTGCACCAGGCAGTGTTTTACATCTAAGAGTCAGCAACCTGATTATCTAAACATATCATCGTGCTTTGGAAAAGGCTGAATTCTTAAAGGCCAGGCCCAAATCTGTTGGAGAGGCTCCTACAGCGCCGCTTACCCTGGCTCCCGGTGCTGAGCCTGCGTGATAGCGCCAGCGCCGATTCCGGCGGGCGCTGGATTCGGCGAAGGACTGGCGTTAGTGCTGTTACTGTCCCACCTCTCCGGTTCTTGGGGGTCGCCGTTCAAATTCTTCATTTGGGTTGACTCATCCGTGACTTCCGAATATGTGTGCGGTTCGGGTGGGTACGGCAGAAGGCCTTGGTGGGGCTCTTGTGGTTCTTCCCAGCAGGAAGTCTCAGATTTTGTGTTATCCCCCCCATTTCTGATAGACACCTAAATCTGCCTTGTTATTTCAAGAATTTTGATTACTTTGTCAGTGAAATCGAAAACTTTAAAAGTACCACAGTCCAATAAAGACGATCATAAAATGCTTACATGGATTATTACCTACCTGTGTGCTGGGGGGGGGTGGCTTCTTCTCAAATAGGTAAGTGGTTTAGAAAGTCTCAGGCAGATGAATTGCTGTGTTTTTCCTGGATTAGAATCTGGGACTGGTGGACGGGTGCAAGTAGAAGTAAGAGAAACATGAGAGCTTGTTCATGAATTTTCTCATCAAGCTGTTGAAATCCATCGTAAGCATTTGATTATGTTTCCGTTTTTAATTATCCTTTGTGACTGTAGTGGAATGCACAACCCTGCTACAGGGTTTTGTTGGACAATGTCAACCTTCATTTTTCCTAAACGTTTCACAAATTGGTTGCGTTTTGTTGATTTGGTTCATTGTGATTTTTCTTGCTTGTGAGGGCTGCCAAGTGAAGAAAAAATATTTGTGATTGTGCTTTAAGTGCTCTTATGTAGCTACCATGATACATTGTTTTTTTGTGTGGAACGTGAAAGATTCTTGACTGCTGAATGGGGGAGATTTGAATTTAATATTTTTGAACAATTTTCCTTAACAGGCGGAGGTTTGACCTGCAGAATCCATCCAGAATGGATCGAAATGTGGAGATGTTCATGAACATTGAGAAAACACTAGTGCAGGCAAGAAACTCATTCACAAAATTGTATGTGTTCGCATGCTCAGGGGAAGGGATTCACTCATTTTTTTTGTGTACCTCAGTTGTGACCCACTGAAGAGTTTCATCCTGGACTTCTGTAGGAATATTATACCCTTCCCTCCCTCTCTACCCATTTCAGTCACAATTCCATGTTGTTGCTTGAAAACTTCAGATGTTTTCACTGATATTCTGCAGATACGTGTAGGGTGAGAAACAGCTGTTTGTAAGGTAGGAGAAAGCATCCCGTGTGTCTCCGTCTTCCTGCAAAAGTAGCACCCTTAGGATTGAGTGACTGGTTCTGTAAGTGTCCATTCAGTTGCTGACTTTCTTGAGATTCCCAGCTTGATGCAAGCTTGTCTTTTTTCAGGGTTAGGGTACATTTTAGGCTCTCTTGCTTGCTTTATCAAACAAGTTGCTATGAGAAGAGAGCAGATAATAGCTGTATGGAGTCTAATTTGAAGTTAAATTTTTTTAACTGCTGTGTGTGAATAACAGAATATTTTTTTTTCCCAAACTCTAAAAACAAGCTCAGTGTATAATATAGTCAAGATATAACTTTCAGGTAGCTGTCAAAAATAGGAGGAAATACGGCAAAAAGGAACAATACTTTTGTTATAAAAAAACCTGTTGCCATTGTATGGTGGTTTCAGTGCATAATAGAGTACATGTTAAAATTCAAAATGAAATTAATGAATCTGCATGTCAGTGCAACAGGACAGATTCAGATTTGGAAGCTGACATGCTGGAGACTTAAATTCCCTTTCAAGTGAGGTCTTCCAGAGCCTGTAAAATTTTTTTTGAAATCAAAGATGTTGTTTTCATTAAAGATGATGTTGTGAAAGCAGGAACGTGACATCGTCTATGTTGGGTTGCGTTCCCTTTATCCGTGATAATGTCTCCAACAGAGTTAACAGCAGATCTGCAGTGACCAGAAAGAAACCCAGGCTAAGACTTTGGTGGGGAGGCGTGGAAAGGAAATGTTGCTGTCGTAGGGGTTTCTGGAGCTAGAGTTAGTGTGCCGTGTCACAAGCTGATACGTGTTCTTTTTGAGCTTTTTCAGGCGTTGGTGATCTTAATAGAAATGTTTTGATTTATGTCACAGGTGGCCTACTAATTTCTTATTTAACTTCCTATTCTTTCCACTAGAACAATTGTCTGAGCAGACCGACCATCTACCTCATTCCAGATATAGAATTGAAGTTGGCTAATAAATTGAAGGATATTGTCAAACGTCACCAGGTAACTGTTAAAACAAATGCTTTGTCAGTTGTAACTGGCAAGTCAGGCAAATACATTTTATCTTACATCTGGATTGTCTGACAACACAAGGTAGCAGCAGCAAGTCACTTAAGACCAGAAGTTCACCATTTGTAACATGCCATTCATAGTTATCCTCACGTGGAGATTGAATCATAATTTGTTCTAAATGTAAATCCGAAATTGCTATTGAAGTGAACAGTAGTTACGGTGTCTCAATGAGTTGGCTGCAGGCCCTAGCTGATTTAGTGTTGAATACCTACTTATCTAAAGCAGAAGCTCACTGTTTGTCCAAATCTGAGACCAAAGAAGGTAGGGTGTAATATGGCTGTTCTAGGTATGTGGGGACAGCGTAAGTAAGCTTTAGTTGTAAAATGATTGCTGCCTTTTTTGCTTTATTTTACTTGCCTTTTTTCTTGCTTGTGCTGAACAGAATGCAAGTAACAATGGTCTCTTGCTTGTTAGGTAGTCAGCGTATTTCCAACAGTCAGCACCTTGCCACTGCAATTTAATATACTAAATGGTGAACTGAACAAGATTGATAGCTTCATCTCTTAAAAATGTAAACAGTCTTCTCACTTGTCTTGAGAGAAATATCCTGGAATGTGAACTCTAGATGGTCTGATAGCCTTTTGTGTTATGATCATTCATGGCTATAGCCAAAGTAAACAGTTTCCTTTCCTGATTAAATGTATTTCCTGTGTTGTTATTACAAACCATTGTTGCAACTTCAATTGTATAATTTTTCACAACCTACTCTTAATTGTTCAGCTGATTTAGGATGCTTGCTATTGCTTAAATTGGAGTTAATGATTCAATTCTTCTTTCATAAAGGAATTCTATAGTGAACTCAAAGCATGATAGATCCATGCATGTTTTAAGGGACATTTAAAGCAGGCCACTTTGTCTCTTAAAGGGGTGTGAAGAACTGAAAACAGATTGTCCCCAATTCTGCTTTTTGGGCTGTCTTCCTTTGCCCTGCCTCTGAATTCTCATCTTGGATTTGTGTTTCTACCTGTGTGGGGTTTTTGTTGTTTTTTTTTTTTAACCCTTTGTCATCGTCTTTCCTCTACCCCATCCCTAGTACCTGTAGCTCCCTCCTCTCTGGTGTTTCCAACTTCTGACTGCAGCCCGTGCAGAAGAGTTGCGTATCTCCTGTCCCAGCACAGTGCTAGTATGATCTCTGGGCTTATAAAAAGAGGTGTCAGTAGGATGTTTGTTCTCTCTGCTGATGAAGGTGCTGTTGCTGTTTCTGGTAGTCACACTTCTGTTTTTCTTTATAAATGTTGAGAATTCCTCTGAGAAGAGCCAGGGTAATAATTTAGAAACTTGAAAGCAAGTAATGGGTGAGATTTAGCGTTTATATCGATCTGCTTCGAGAAAAGTGTTTTGTCAGTAGAGAACTTTTCCGTCTTGTTATGTCTTTAGCTTCCAGTCACATTCAGTTTAGCAGAGGCAGGGAATAAGCCTTACAATCTGCTTACATCTTTCAGAAAGCTGTTTTAATGTAAAGTTATCCATCTGTTTGTTTTCAGTTAAGATAGCATCTAAGAGAGACTACCTGTTCATCTATTGTGTGTTTGGTTTCTTAAAGCTCCACAGGAGATAGATAAATCTTACTGATCTGATTCACAAAGCTCAGATTAGGTAACTGGAGAAGCATCTTCAGCTCATGGGGAATGAAGGGAGAATTTCCATTATTGTTCTTTAGTTTGTAGGTTGTTCATTCAAGCCAGGGCTCTTTCCTTCCCCTTCAAATGCTTTGAAATTATTCTTACTTTCCAGCTTTCTTTTTTGCTGTTGCTCACAGCACCTCCTTTCCCTTTACCCTGTTCTATGAACTCTTGTTGGTGTGGGAACTCTTGCCCTTCAGCCCCTGGTATCAGAGTAGTCTCCAAATATTCCTACCATAATGCAATGCAAACTTCATGCTTTTTTAATTTTCCTCCTTTTGATGCTGTATTCTAAGTTGCTTGCATATTGTTGGCTGTAACCTATCCCATGTGCTCTTAAGTCCTTTAAATAAATCTGTCAAGTATTTGTGGAATGTAAATTTTGAGTAACATTTTCATACAAACTGTTCCAAAACATAATTCCTCTTCAGAAGACTGCAGACTGTGAATTTCTGCTGCCCTTGGAAATGACTCTTCATATATGGAAACTGGAGGTGTTTCTGCAGCGTGTGGGAGAATCCTTATGGTTCTCCATGTGAGGCAAGGACAGGGTTTTCTTGACTGGCCACACTAAGCAGTGCTACATATTTATTTAATAGATACCTAATTATGTAGTAGAATTTTCTTGCATGATGATGTAGGTCCAGTAGGAGTACAGGACATAATTGTATAAATGTAGAGAACTTGCTTTATGTACCACTCTTTGTGGCATCTGCGTAAGGGTGAGAGGTACATCTGTTCCTTCTCATATGTCAAGAAAATGATGTCTAAACCAGCAAGAAGAAAAAGTATTCTTGTGTTTGAATATTTGACAACAATGGTATCATGTTAGTGTATTTCTGATCTCTTCCCTTTGCTCTATGATTTTGGAGGCTTTTTTTAAAGAATGGCTGTTTATGCTGTCTTTTGACGTACAGCCTTTCTTGAATACTAAGGATGTTCTTCTCAAGGCAGCCATTTCTAGTTAAGTTTCTCATAGACTTTATCTTATGTAAATTGTCTTGGACCAAAATGTGTACTTAATGGAAAAAAGTTGCAGATGCTTTCTTACAGAGTATTCACCAATAGGTTGGTATGAACTGATAGTGGAACAATTTACGATGAAAATTGTGGCAGAAGGAAATAGGAGGAGGAAGGATTTGAGATGAAAAGAGCAAGAGATAACGAAGTAGTTTGGCAGCAGTCTTAAAATTGACACTTCTTGGAGGTGGTATTCTTTGTTGCATTGAAGTCAGCTTTGAATACTTCTGGGTTGCATGGGATGTGGGTAAAAAGCAGCAGCCGAAAAGTTTGGGGTGGTGTGTTGAAGGTTTCTTATGCAGTTTCTTCTCTTCTTCCACCTTTCCCACAGGGAACAGTAACTGAAGAGAAATCAAAGGCTACCCACCATGTTTATCCAAGTCCTACCTCAATGGATGATGGTAAAGTAGCTTTCCATTTTTTAAGAGGAAACAGTCTTGTAACTAAATTCCGTTAGTGCTTATGGCAACTCTTGCACAGATGCAGAATGTTCCTAGCCTGCTCCTGAGAGCCACTGGAAAAGTATTTCTAGGATTAACAACTCCAGATAAAATCGTTGTGTCCTGCTTCTAACTATTGGGTATAACATTCACATTTTTAATTGATGCAACATTTTCAGATTAAGGTGTGTAACGCTGACTACTCTTCAGTGATTGCACTGGAAATTGTGATATTATTTATTGCTGAATGGAGATATTTTGTTTGTCCCAAATAACTTGCAGGCTGAAGGGCAGCAAAGCTAATGGACTAGAAGAACTTAAAAAAGAAATCAACTTAGATTTAAATTTAAAAGTAAGGACAGTGAAAGTAGGGGGCTTGAAACTAAAGTTTCCATCAATTTTTTTCTTTTGTTGTTTTTTTGGTGTCCCCCAGTATGTAAGTATGGGTCAAAATGTTGAGTAAAACATCATTAGGGATCAACTAGATGTAGGAAAGGTAACATAGATGCTAAAGTAAATGAAAATCGAAAAAACTTTTTGCCGTGTTCTCGTTTTTCCAGGAGACAGATTGGGAATGCTGATAGATACCATTGCAGGTGGTTTGGCAAGGTGGATACCGTAGCAAGCAGACCTGATAAATTGGAGATTGTTGGCTTTATTATAATGCAGTCTGCCTCTATATGAAGCACATAGGTTCCACAAAAACAAATTAACAGCTGTATCCTTCAGCAAATAGCAAAAAAAAAAAAAGCTCCTAATTTTATTACCTTAAATAGATTTAAATGTCTAGGGGATTGTCTGAGTTTCCCTGGCAGAAATAAGCTTTTTCTGATACGCCCTGGCATCTGATGGCCACTAGATGGAAGTGTTCACTCCTGTATAGGAACAATCATGGCTTGTTGGTCCTCTGGTGCTTGTCTGTGGTCCGTACTTCTGGTAATCTCATGCCTAGCCACAGGTTTGTATTTATTTTTAACCACTTCAGGCTCTCAGGAGAGGGTTGAGCATAGTAGGTCCCATCTGTCTTGCAGTCAGTGAACATGCAGATGTGCTAGACAGAGCTCTCAACCCCCGATGATACTAAGATGAGAAGGCAGCCATAAATTCAAGCAGTGTAACTCTTTACAGGTTCACATTCTCAGGATTTCTCTTTTAATGCTGCTCTGGACTATATTCTTCGTATTTGAGTTGCAGGGGGTAGGTTATTACATTGTCAGATGTGCAGTTTAAAAGAAAAAAAACCCTTTAAAACAGCAATCAGACTGAGCGTATGCCTTATTGCAAAACCAGCAAAGTATTAATGTTACTCAGTAAGTCTGTATTAACTTGAAGTCCTTGTTAACACTGCTGTGAAAGAAGAAAATTGAAATCCAAGTTTTGTTAGGCTCCTGGAAGTTTTTTGTTAAAATTTGTTTCACCACCACCCCTTGCCCTGATATTCTTCCTTCAAAACTCTATTGTTTTTTTTAAATACTTGTTGAGAGTAGAATTTAGTACTGGGAAGAGGGTCTTTTGAAATAAATGTAAATCAATAGAAGGAGTTAATGTGGGGATTCAGTTGTCTAACAAGGATGTACAAAGACAGAGGGGAAATATTTACCACTTGACAAGAAAGCATTTTGGGAGAAGTTTAGTCTTTTTGTTTACACAGAGATTTTTTTAATAAGTGACAGATTGGAGCATGTGTCTCTCTCTCTCCATGTTATTTCTGCTGTCTTTACTGAGTGTCCTCTTGGAGGATTTGCTCTGTTCCATTCTGAGTTCCAGTCCCAAATGGCCAAGGAATCTGGGAGGTGAGATGGGACAAGCTGAGCTGGCGGGAGGTGGTGCTTCCACCTCTCAGCCAGAAACGCCTCTTGCTTCTGTGGAGAAACGGATGACTGTTCCAAGCCTTTTTGGATCTTAATCGGGAGCGTGTTAGGCTATGAATGTATGTGGCCAGGAAAGGAAACGTAATAATTCTTAGCATTAAAATGACTTTACTAATGTAACACCTGTGTGGAATGCAGGCAGAGCATGTGCATGTTTAGACATGCAAAGATAACGAGGCAAGTGTATCGCTGTGGCAGGCCAGGCGATTGTAATTGCAGTACAGGAGACTTTTATCAGAGATGATTGCAGTAACTTTACTGTGGAAAAGCAAAATAGTGTTTAATGTGCTTTACAACCTGAATCTGATGCTAGATCTCTTTCCCCTTTGCAGACGAATGGCTGAGACCCGTGATGAAAAAAGACAAGCAGGTGCTGGTACACTGGGGCTTTTTTCCAGACAGGTAAAGAAAGGTGGGGGAAGAAAGCAGACCCCAAATCTTACTTGTTTGTTGAAGGAAAAGTCTTGGTTAAAACTCGCGAGCAGGAAGATCCTCCAACTGCTCCTTTCACTTACTGAGCCTTGCCCCTCCTGATAGCAGTGCTCTGTGGTTATCAGCGGTGAGCCTGCGCGGGGGGTGTCCCAGCAACTACGCTCTTTTCTTGTTATGCAGAATGACAGGCTCAGACCTATCTCATGCTGGCTTGTCTAAAAATTTGACCCAAATATACAGTACTGCATTCCTGTTGGTTTGATTCTGAATGATTGTACATTGCTGTTCATATTACGAAACAATCAGTGGTTGTCTTATGGAGTATAACCAGGCAGTAATTTAGTATTGCTACCATTTATCTCAGTGTCCAAAGCTTGAAAAGACTTACCAGTCATTCAAAACTGAAATATGCATACCTATCTATGATACTGGCAGGTGGGTGAGGTTAGAAAAGAAGAGTCTGTTTTTCTGCAGAGTCACGAGTAAGGTTGCAAATTGAACCAGGCTTTCAAAGAGCAGAGTGAGCCTTTCCATAAAGTTAGTAAGACTTTAAAGCCAAAAGGGAGAACTTCTAGTCACCTAGTTCAGCTTTCTTCAACAAAGAGATTTCACCACATGGGTTGCCTTCAGTCAAGTGCAAGTGACCGTTGAAAGCATATATTTGAGAAAGCTGACCTATGTTGTTAGAAGGCGCTAAAAGATAGTGTATGTACTGTTGGTAACGTAAATGTATTTCTAATAACTGGTTTCTGAGTCCAGGTTTTGGAAAACTCAAAAGATTGATAACCCAGCATTGACTTCTATTTAAATAACTTTTTCGGGGTACTAAAATCTGCTCTGCTGTGCATACACAAAATTTTCAGCAACCATATGCATATTTCAGTGGAAGAGAGCAAACGACAATCACACTTAAGTTTCTTTCTTCATATAGATGAAGAACCTTTATTTTTAGATTTATATCATATCAGTTGACTGTGTGTGTGTGTATATGTATTTATAAATATCAATATAAACATGAGGAATGCTATAGACACATCTTTTCTTGCGTATGACTTATTCTGGTTGCTCAGTACATGCCTGGTGTTGACTACAAAGTATTTTGGCTTTTGCTGTTACTGCATGCAGTTTCTTAGTATTTATAAATAGGCTTTTGAGGGAATAGCATGTGTAAAAGAGTATGTAAGTAATAAATGGATTCTATAGCAGTAGGGATTGAAGGAGGGGATGCATACTCCTTTCTTCTAGGAATCCAGTATCTCTTGCTTTAAACTCATAAGAACAGAAACAAGTTAAGTAACTTAATGCCAGGGTTTGAACAAGTGACTCAAAAACTGCATTTATACCCCTGAATCTAGAGAGTAGATTTGCAATTTTAAGCTGTAGCTGGCTTCATTGAGCTGGCTTTTAAATTTGGGAAGTTAAAAATGTGCATTAAATGCCTTGGACCCTTCCCTGAAAAGGGAATTGTGTGTCCTATTCCTGTAGTAGAAACCAGTGATTATTGCTTTAACATTTCACTGCGTGGAAAAAACTTTTACTATTCTATCCCAGCGATATGATTTGCACATGTCAAAATTGCTGAATAAAATTCCTGCTGGTGATCTCTCTGGATGAACAGCCCAGGGGACCAATTTTGTTTTCTCTTGACTCTTCTCATTAGCTATGACACTTGGGTTCATGCCAATGAAATAGATGCTGAAATTGAGGATCCTCCAATTCCTGAAAAGCCATGGAAGGTAAGTCTCTCTTAAACATTTTCCCAAAGTTACTGTATTGGTATAGCTCATGCTCAGGTGCTACTAGATAGATATTTTAATGTGCTGCTGAGTAACAATGGCTGTATTTCCATATACATGGAAAAGCAGAGTGATATTTCTAGAGCTATAATGAAAATGTCTAAAACACTGCTTTGGTCTGGGGAGGAATGCTGTTGAAAAAAAACTTTAATTTGTGAGTGAGGACAGGCTTATGCATCTCTGATAGCGCCAAAATTACCATGTTTATTTTGGCCTGACTTGAGGTGTTTTCTGTTAAAGGTAAGTCCTTCCCTTACTGCTGAAGTGCAGCCATCTCTGGGATGGAACCCGACAGCTCATTAGAAGGCATAATGGCATTATACAGTGTTTAAGGAGAGGAAGTGGGGAAAATAAAAGATCCTCATGGTGTTTTTTGAAGAATATTGTTAGAGAAAAGAACTGTCAGGTTACAAACCTGAGATTAGCACACATGTATTACAGGGCTTAAAACATATTTTGTGTGCAGAAAGTTCATCTTTTTCTATAATACAGAAATGGTAAAAAAAAATATTAGGAGTTAGATAATATGGAAATTAAGAAGCTGCTGTGGACTGGTTAACACATTGTGCGTGGCCGTGGGCTCCCCCGTCCCCTGGTTTCCACTGCTACAGAAGCTCTTGGGTTTGTTTGTCTTGGCTCAGTACCAGCTTCTGTATGCTCTTAGTACGGGGCAGAGTTTGTTTTTTGATTTTTACTAAAATCCTTGGCATTGCTAATGAATTGTAGTGTATGAATGCAACTGTCCCTAGAGTTAGAGCCAACATGGAAGTGAATGAGAAAACTGCTAGTTGTTTAAAGAATCCCTGAGGGTCATATCTCGCCTTTCTTTATGGAAAGGTTCAATTTAATGGGAACTTTGCTCTTAAATCATGTCGTAATGATGCGAAAAGTCAGTGCTTCTCAATCTGTTGAACACATCAGCACTAAACCCAACATCTGTCTTATTTAGGTTCTCTACACAATTAATTTTCTTTCTACAGAAATTTTTTGCCTGTCTGATTTAGCTCATTGCAAATGAATGATACAGAACAGTAATAATCAAACAGTAGTAAATGCTACTTTATTGTCCTTTTATTGGACTTACTCTTTTATACGTGACATGCAATGTTGTTCTGTGTTGTTCTGAACAGCAGAGTTAGAGCAGCTGAGGTCAGAAGATAACTTGGTATCTGTTCAAACTACTTGTTCCAAGTAGTTACCTGTAAATAACTGGAACACATGCTTTTTGTGTATAAATCATCCTAAAGCTCAAGAACTTATTTTCAATTATGTGAACTAGAGCTTTATTTGAAGATGGATGTTTTAAGTCAAGACAGTCAATCTTTCCAAGATACAGCCAACTCTTCTTCATTTTTTTGGTCTTTTGTGGCCCATCTGCTATGGTGATCTGTATGTTTAGAAGATTTTGATGGTATTAAGAGTGTACTTGGGATGCTGAAAATTACCGAGGTGTTGTCCCAGCTGTGAAAACTGACCTCACACTTCAGAAGGCTTAAAAATGATGGAGGAACAGACATGGCATTCAGTAGACTTACGGGCATGTTTATCCTTTATTGTATTGCCTCATGAAGCTGTCATCTATTGTGTGTAAAACCATTACAAGGTATTTGGACATTCAGACTCTGATAACAAAGCTGCAAGTACTTCATTCTATGAGGTCTGTCATGGAGTTACTTTTTCAAAAAACATCAGCATGTCAATATGTCATTCTGTTCTTTAGGTTCATGCCAAGTGGATTTTGGACACAGATATATTCAATGAATGGATGAATGAAGAGGATTATGAGGTAGATGAGAACAGGAAATCAGTGAGTTTTCGACAGAGAATCTCCATGAAAAATGAAGAGGTAGGTGGTTCTCTGCTTAATGGGTGACCTCTTGATACGTCAATATTCTTTATCTCTGCATAAGTCACATTTTTGGGACTCAAAGTTGCTAAAATTAAGCAAGTTGAACAGTTTGAGGTGCCTATGATAACACAGTGTAGTTTTAAATTTCTTCTGACATATATCCTTTATCCGGAAGTGTCAGTGTGCACATTGATTTTTATTCCACCACCCGCCCTCCCTTTCTGAGGATGGTAGGAGATTAGGACCCACTCTGTGCTGTCTCATAAATGAACCCAGGGGTGTGTTAAACAGCATCAGTTAATATTTGATTTCCAAATTCTCTGTACTTGTTGAAACTAATTTTTGTGTCCCTCCCAATGCAGGAAGTTAGGACTCTGAAAACATGTTTATTTAACCTTGAGGCCAGGCTGCTCACTAGGAAATCTCTCCTGTTGGACAGAGTATATTGAACAAGTCACACATTACCTTCTGAATCTTGCTCTGAATCTGTATCTTTAGTACATAGCCATTGCAGCATCTGGGGGATGGCTGTAGAAAATTTGGGGGTTTCACCTTGACAAAGGGAAATATTCTGGAGCTGAATGTAGTCTACGTTGTGGTATTATTGCTTTTAGCTTCTCTGTTGTAGGATGTATTATGGAAGAGTGTCGCCTGCAGCGTTTCAATAGCTAGAGTTTGAGATGAGCTAACTACTTTGCTTCTCTAACAGCCTGTACGTAGTCCGGAGAGGAGAGACAGGAAAGCAGCAGCAAGTACAAGGAAGAGAAAGCATTCTCCTTCTCCACCCCCCACTCCTGTGGAGTCGAGAAAAAAGACAGGGAAGAAAGGGTGAGTGTCTGAGTCCTGGAATTTGAGGCAAATTTTCTTGAAGAAATGCTTGTGGGGAGATCTCTGTCACCTTTCATTTGCCTCACCTTAGATTACAGTAGAATAACTATTTCTGCAATAGACTTGAGTGATTTTGCTTGTGCAGTGTATGTAATTTCTTTACTGTATAGAATTGTATTGCCTGCAGGTTGGGGAAGCATCTAGTGCAAGTTAGCATGTTATTTGTGTCAGTGGCAGGATTCATTGCTGCATCAAGAGTAGAACTTCTCAAATGAAAAGTTACTCAGCTGCTTCTAAAAACTCAAAGCTTGTTCTGTTAGTGCAATCATGTAGTATGTGTACACTTTTTGAAGTATCGCCCCATAAATTACTGCATTTAATGGAAGAGGGGTTTTTATCTATATAGCCAGGTATTTTAAAGTCCACTTCTCAAATGCAACTTTAACGGAGTAGCAGTTGTGGCCTACAGAGTAGCATTTTTTCCAATGCTAGTTTGATCTCTTAAAAAAAAAAAAACCAAACAAGCAAACAAACAAAAGCCAATATTATAAACCCCCATAAATAAGCTTTTATTGGGATATGTGTGGATATGGAGGTGACCACTTTTGAATAAAAAATTTAGGTCATGTTTAATAGACCTGTTGGGCTCTAAGAAGACAAAACCGAAATCTATCATCTGAGGTGAGAAAGACTTTTAGTTGATCTGAATTACTTTTTTGTTCCAAATGTAAAGCCTGAGTTAGGTTGTGTAAAGAGAGCAGTGAGTGATTCTGCCTTGTTCCCAAAATTGCTTCCTCAGTACGCAGAATCGATGGTACAAGCCAGCCTTTTTCCTTAAATAAGGCAGCATCCCTTGAAATGGTCTGTTGCCTCTTCTGTTCTGTGCAGCAGATGCCCTTATTGCAACTTTAAAAAGGACAAATGTAAGTGAATAGCTGCTGCCTTGAATATCACTAGTATGCAAGTGCTGCCAGCATGCTGGAGACAGTTTTGGAATCAAGATTTCTATACAGTGGTGGTCTCCAGTCTTGGAAACAGTGGAAAATACCATTTTTTTTTTGAAACTTGGTTTAGTAATACACGGAGAGTATTTTTTGTAACTCCACCAGCACCACTTCCTACAGCATTCGTGTTTTTATAAGTGTTTTAACCCAGTCCTTTAATCTGGATATCTGAAGAATAATGTCAAGATGAGAACATCTGGCAGTTGCAGCTGGCAGAGAATTTGTATGTGATCTGTTTTAGACAAACAGCCTTATATGGGAAAAGGAGAGGGCAGAAGGAAGAAGATGAGCAAGAAGATCTTACAAAGGACATGGAGGATCCCACACCAGTACCTAATATAGAAGAAGTGGTACTTCCCAAAAATGGTAAAAAATGCATACACTGGATTCTTTGAATGTTAAAACTGCTTAAACTGCACTGAAAAATACACGTGTATTTTATCAAATCTTTGAAATACTTTGTGGCTGTGGGGCCAGGTGATCTGTGCCCATCTAAATTTATCTAGTCAGGGATTTGAATGTGACAGCTGAGAAAGGCAGCAGATTCACCTTATTTTGGCTTTTTGAAATACATTTATGAAAATCCACTTAAATGTTTTAGTTTCACCTATTTTAGGATTGCTCTCACCCATTATACAGAGTTCATGTTTTGGGGAGATGGAGTTTTCTGGAGGAAAATAATTGTATGCCAAGTACCCAAGATAAGCACATTAAATGAGTGGAAACTCTAGCAACATGCCAAATGTATTCAGTTCTTAATCCTTTTCAGAAAAGCAGTGATCTGTGCAATACCTGTTAAGTAAAGATAAGTCAGAAAAATAATTCCGTCAAATCCTTGACACCAAACTATTTTGGGTGTCACACTATTTGATTTTTACCTGGTTTGAACTTGCATGTAAGAATTGTTGTGTGTTGTACAGGTGGAAAAAGTACAGTACTTGGTCCACTAACTGCATGAATAGAAGCTGCTTTGTGTTCAGATGTGAAATTACAGAGAAATCAAACAAATGGTCTGTTGTACTCAAACTGCACAGATGAACTCTTCTGAACTGGAAAGGCATAACAAAACAGTTTATTGATAGATAGTAAAAGCATGCTAGACTTTTTAATAATTGTATCTTGTCTGACAGTTACTCATCAGAGTCTCGATCTCGCTTACTTTTATAGTGAACCCAAAGAAAGACAGTGAAAACACGCCTGTGAAAGGAGGAACAGTAGCAGACCTAGGTAAAATAAACACACAACACCCTCCAGTACCCCCTCCTCTAAGTTTTATAGTAAAATCTTGCTTGCAGGCCAACAGAGTAAATATTTTTAAATCTCTCAATTTTAAAAGGAATCTCTAATTCTACTCTTCTATTGAATTAATTCAGTTTTCATATGTATTTGAGTTGAAACGTATTGCCACTTTTTCACTTGCAAGGCTGTTCCCTTGTAGGCTTCTTTTTTTTCTTTTTTTTTTTTTTTTTTTTTTATATAACATAAGGTCTTTCCTGGCGGGACTTTTCTTACTGGGAATCAAGGTGAATCACAGGTTCCCTGAGCATTGCGAAGCCTTTGGCATAACAGATACAAACTACTGTCTTGTACCCTATTATACAAGGCTATATCTAGGGCACTGGGAAAGGCGGTAATTAGGTATGGATTCCTAAGTGTGGAAAAATTCTAATTATCCTTCCTTTGTATTCTTATCTGTTCTCTTGTCTGGGATAGTTGAGTGCCTGCCGAAGGATGAGATTGCCTTAATGATGTGTGGTCCACTTTGTTTTCCTCCTCACTTTGCTTCCAAAACAAATGAAATATTCTTTCAAATTCAGCAATTGCATTGCTAGAAAGGCTTATGAGCAATCAGACGCTTTTTATTAGTGTAATTCTCAATGCTTTTACCTTTCAGATGAACAGGATGAGGAGACAGTGGCAACTGGTGGAAAGGTAACAGCGGCTGTTTCTTACTAAGTTTGGTAGAAACTGAGATTGTGGAACTGTAGAGTGGTCTGGGTGGGAAGGGACCTTTAAAGCCCATCTAGTCCAACCCCCTGCCATGAGCAGGGACATCTTCAACTGGATCAGGTTGCTCAGAGCTTCGTCCGACCTGACCTGGAATGTTCCCAGGGATGGGGCATCCACCACCTCCCTGGGCAACCTGGGCCAGGGTTTCACCACCCTCATCGTCAAAAATTTCTTCCTTATATCTAATCTGAATCTACTTTCTTTTAGTTTAAAACCATTACTCCTTGTCCTGTCAAGATCTTAATCTCATCTTCAGTAACTTAGCCTGTAATGTTTTTCAAGTGTTATGTAAGAGTAAATTAGTTACTGATAGGAATGTTGTTTTGTTATTATAAAAATTCTGCAAAGGCTGTGAGATTATTTTGTATCTTTAAATCTAGTATATTAAAAATGAGAATGAGGAGAGAACTGCAAAGTATTTTTAAAGAAGCATTTTTCAGATGTAAGATTTTTCAAAGGTTGTGCTTTTTCTTTAGGATTCAGCACTAAATCTAAACCCTGGATAGGCTTCCTGATCATTTTAATAGTGTTGCCGGGGTAGTTTCTGTACTGCATTGCATTGTCAGTATGCCAGGCACTACTTTTCACAGCTTGCCTAGCATAAGATGGCTGCTTGATCATGCAGGTGAGGAAAGATCACATCTGTGTTAGGTTCATACAGCTGCGGGCCTGCACAGACGCAGACACTTGGATGTGACCTTAGCTATACACATAATTAAGAAAATCTGACTTTCAATACAGAGGTATTTCTAGTTTTACTGTATTTCAGTTCATATGTCCAATCTGTATATGTTTTCAAAAATGCTAAAAAATGCTTTCTCATGTTTTAAAATGGGGAAAGATAACAACTCTAGGTATGCAGACCACTGGCTAGGTAGTAAGCAACCTTTCTTTTAGTTTAGGAGCAGGTATCACGCTAAGGAACAGTGGGTTTAAGTATCTGGATATGGACATTTGAACACAGATTGCCAAATAGGATTCTTAGGGAAGCACTGTTTTCCAGGTTAGGGAAACCAACTCGGAAGGAATGCGACAGCAGGCTTTTCCAGTATGGGAAATGCTCTTTCTTTTCTGGTGTAACTTCTCCGTCCCTGGGTGCAAAATGACCCGGAACTGTGGGGACTGAAGCAGCAATGTTAGTATTTGTTCCATGTTAGATCAGAAGAGGTTTGCTTTTTATGTCCTATGTTAAATGGTGTTTTTGAGGGGTGTGGTCTGTTTCTCTGAATGCATTTTGAGAGAAGAGTGTTGGAAGTTGAGGGATTGATGAGAGGAGGAACTTATTTTCTGAGTAGCTATTGTCAGATCACTAAATACATTTAGAATGATACCCTGTTGTCTTTGGGGGAATTTAGTCCCAGACAAAGATACATCACTGATACCAATGACTCTTTTAAGATCTTGCTTTAGGGACTTGCTCATTTTTAACAGTCTGTTCTGTTTCTCTGAAATCTGGCTGGATTAGTAATTCCGGTGAAGAAAACCATTTAATGTCGAGTTGCCTACAGGCTCTTCGGATGGCACCTGGGGGTTTCTCGTACAGTTCGTCTCGTGCCCTGACCCTCCTGTACCACCTCTGGGCCCTTCTCTTTATCATTTTGGATGGGGAAGCGAAAGTGTGCTGGAGCTCAAGTTGCAGAACTCCTGCTGTTCACAGGAGGCTTCTGTTGTGAAGCAGTGGGAAGTGACCAAAGACTTGTCCCCTGCTCGGGAATCTTGGAAAATCTTGCTCGCTGGTGTCTTCACAGCCCTGTACGAGCAAACTCATGGGTCTGTTCCCCTGCTGGGTGGCAGCAAATGCAGGGATGTGCAGAGTTACAAGTTGAACTTAGTGTCTCTTCTTCACAAGAGAGAAATATCCAAGACCAGCTTGAAGATTGATCAAAGTTGAGTTTATCCAAGCAAGAATTTAGTGTAATGAGACAGTTTTGCAGACACAAAACTGTTACTGCTGACAAGTGTGTCCCAGTGAAACTGGAAGTAATGAATCTGATTTCCTTTAATGCACTTCTGAGGAGTGAAAAGGTTAATGGGGCAAGAGTGGCAAAAAAATACAACCTGTCTTAGACAATATTAAAAATTGGTGCAGTGTCAGTAACGGGGGATGGCAGCAAGAACTAGGCTGACAGCTTACAAAGTACTTTAGATTTGCGCTGTATTCATTACATGTGGTTGCAGTATACTGCAGAATTGAAATGCAGTGTTTTTTCCCATAGTTAGAGCATGTTTAATTTTATGAACAGGATGCAAAGCCTGATCTAACTGTACAGCCAAGTATGTCCTTGAGGTTTGAGAGCTGGCTCTGTAAAAACTTCTTACTGGCCTTATGCTTTCTTTAATATTTTAATGAACACAGATTACACTTTCTCTGGTCCCTGAGATTTTTCCCATTGACCAGAGATCGCATCAGGAAAAGTTTATTCTGCACAGGATTGGAAAGCACTTGTTTTGGACTAACTTTGTGTGGGCTGGGTGTTGTTAGGTATGTCTCTTGCAACCTGCTAACTGTTGTATTCCCTCCATGGTACAGGAAGATGAAGATCCTAACAAAGGCGATCAAAGTCGGTCAATTGATCCAGGTGAAGATAATGTCACAGAACAAACCAACCACATCATTATTCCAAGCTATGCATCTTGGTTTGACTACAACTGGTAAGAAAGTCATTTGGAACGGGGGGAGGACTCAGTTTTGGTGGTTGTTTCTCAAATCAAGCTGAGAGCTGAAAGAAATTACTTTTGTTTAGGTCTAGTTTCCATGTATGGGTACATCTTTTCCATTTAAAAATCTTTCTAAGCTGTCTTCTGGCAGTTTTCAGGGATTGGGAATGAGGAAGAGAATTTCAAACAGCATAGATCTTCAGTCTATCTTCAGCATTTTTTGCTTTACATTGGTTTTTATCTCTCCCCTCTGGGAAAATAATTCCTTTCTCTTGCCTACTTCTCTAGTCTTGGGATGGTCTTTCTATGTTTGTATCTACTTCTGAAAGCTGGTGGCTTTTTATTTTGCTTCAGATCTTGACTTCGAGGGTAAGCCATTGATTATACAGGGAGGATACTTGTTTCATTTTGGAATTGTCCTTGGAGTCAGAGGTTTGTGGTGCAGTAACCCTAATGTTCTCTGTATATTCAAAACTTTTGTGGTGTGGGAAGAGGAGCAAGTGTTCGGGAATGAAAGTCCCTCTACAAGTTAAACTCTTTAACATAGTACTTTTTTAAAATAAAAACTGCTTTGGAAACAGAGTAAGGAATAGTCAGTTGTCTGGAAGGGCTGTCATTTGAGTGTGTATTTTGCCTTGGCTCTAGGAGTCGAGACATTGTGTAGGCTGGAATTTAAAAAGGCATGCTATGACACTTGAGTATTAGGATTCATGTGCAACTTTGAAAAGTGGATAATTTTTTGTAGTAGTGAATTAAGATGGGATGTGAACTGTTAGTGTAAGGGTTGGTTCAATTTCTAGCTCTGGCAAGCTTTGTTACCTTGAGTCAGTTGCTTAGCCTAGGTCTGTGCCAGTGGCTTGAGTTGACCTAAATCCCCATAAATAGAACCATCTGTTTCCTCAGCCCCCTCGCTCTCCTGCTGTGAGATGATCCTGGAAGCAGAAAAGCCAAGGATCATGTAGTCTGAATTTATAGGTGCTCCAGTTACGTTGAGTGGAAAAGCTGGAGATGTAGTTCTGTTACACGCGCAGAATGAAACACTCCATTGATGCGCTTCCTAAAGGGATAACGCTGTAGATCAGGAAAGGCAACTTTGCATAGCTCAAGCTAATTGAGGTTTACTTTAAGCAAAGGTGGGCGTATCTGTAGTCTCCTGCTTCAATTCCTTGTTTGTAAAGTGAAGGTACGATAGTACTTCCCTACTGAGAAAATGATGACAATGACTTTACGTCATGAGATCATTCTGCTGCTATTGTACAAATGCCTTTTGGGCATGACCGGTAATAATGGTTGGTTAAAAATTCTTGATGGGTGCATTTGCAGTAGTTCTAATGGCGTTCCTGAGAGCTAAATCGGTGAAACATAGCTAAGAGACTAATGTGGTACTTCTGAAGAGACAGGATAAACTTCTCGTTGCATCAGGTGTACTTGTTCTGACCTTTCGAAAGGCAAACGTAAAGCGTCTCTGGTGGGTAGAGCGGACATCCGCGAGGTCGCAGGATGATGTGAAAGAAGCTTTGATGTTGGATTCTAGTGCTCCAGAAACAGCGTGTTAAGGCGATTTGGGGTTAAGGCTGAAATAACAGCGCAGGTGTGAGACCTGACGTTTTTCTGTCTCTGAGCGCTCCTTTTCCGTTCAGAGATAGTTTTCGGTAGTTCTGGAGAACTAGGGAGCATGCAGGTAGCACTGTCTCACCTCAGACTGCGGGTGTTAACTGCTGTTGTTGGCCCAGCAAGATGCTGCTTGCGTTATGTAAATATATAAACAAACCACTATCTGCAGCCCTCCCAGATTGCAAATACTTCTTTAATGTGGCCAGTCGCAACTAATTTTAAAGCAGGCTGCAAAATAATTCTAATCTACTTCTCTCAAAATGTTTTATAAACTGCTGTTTTAGAATAGTCCTTGCTAAAATTAATTTTCTAGTAAAAAGGTAAATTTTATTTAATGCTCAATTCGGTTTCAGTGTAATCTCTTATGCTTTGGGCAACTTCATTGCAAGAACTAGATTGTTACTAAAATCTGAAATGTTTATTGGTTAATCTTCATCTTCAGGTTAAGTATTTTGCTATGAATGAAGAGTTAAGAGTAAGTGGTATCAGCGTAAAAGGACAATTGCATGATAGGTTAAAAGCTGAACTTGTGGGAGGAAGGAAGATTTGTAAAGAATATATTTTTCTATTTCCTTTAAAAGTAACAATTCTTAAAGGACCATTGCAGTTATCCAGATTTTAACTTGCATAAAGTATGTGCCATTCTACACATTTCTGTCTTCAGTTACTCTAGCAAGTCCTGCATTTCTGAGACTTTTTTTATAAAATGGAAGGCTTTTTAATCTTCAAGCTATTTCCTCACTTAGTAATAGGTGGGTTAAATCTTGAGTCCCTCAAAGAATTTGCATATTAAGATCTTGAAAAAGAAAAAATGAGTTGACTAATAAAGTTCCATGTACTCTGGCTGTTTACTTGAATTATAATTTTGCTTTGCAGTAAAAACTCTCATATATCGCATTATATGCCATGGATAACACAAAATTATCTTGTTTATTTGTTGCTGGTAGAACTCCACAGATGCAATCGCCCTGCAAATAAAATGCTTCAGGACCAAATGTCCTTATTTATGTTAAAATAAATCATATAACTTCCTCCAATCCTTTATTTAGGAAATATGAGATGTGATTCCATAAGTTTCTGCAGTGCTACTGACACTGTCAGGCTAGTAGTACATGCAGATTGGAAGATTCTACTAAAAGAACATTTTAAACTTAAATACTTCACCTGGAACAGCTATGGAAGGAAAAAAAAAAAGTATTTGTGAAATAACTAAAGCTGAATTTTCCGTGATCTTTACCTTAGTTTATTTTATATAATGCATAGCATCTCATGTGTCATTAGTTCTGCTCTTCCATATGTGGTCAGTTTTTGTTCTGTATTTCTTCCTTGGAGTGCAAAGGGAAAGAATTATTTTTAAACAGTGTTTAGTTGCTCCAAATATCCATACTTTGGATTTTATTTTCCCAATTGACCAGGGAGGTACTAGTTATGTTCTTGAAGCCAGGCTCCTACCTGACTTGTGAGCACTAATAATTACTGTAGATCCAACTTTGGAGTTGCACTCAAAGCACTTAGTTGTACTTCCATCTTCTAAGTCTATACCAGAAAATATACTTGGGTTCTTTGAGGTGTTGGTACTCTGCTGAATGTTTGTCCTAACTAGGTTGGAGAATAAAGATAATTCTGTCAGAATATGACCTCGTGAAGGTACAGCTGGAAATGGACTGCTGCTCAGTACTTTTCAGAGTTTGATTAGGGGAGCGTTGGGTGTGTAGTTTTGCTTTGATCAAGGCCTGAATTTTGTGATGCTTTTTTAATGCAGCTTCGCTTGTTTGATGAAATAAGCAAATTTCAAAGGGTCATGCTAGAATACTAGGGTTTCTAAAAACATAAGACACACGCTCCCCCTGCCCCAAACCACCCTTGCTATTCTCCCTCAAAATAGTCATTTGAAAGTGTGCAGAGTACTGCAAGGTTATTTAGTATTTGTCATCTGAATTGTGTATTTTTGTTACAGTATTCATGTGATTGAACGTCGTGCTCTTCCTGAATTCTTCAATGGAAAAAACAAGTCCAAGACTCCAGAAATGTAAGTAAAACATGTGAATACAGGTGTATAAGCGTGCAGCAAGATAAAGGAGCTTCCAGTTTCGTGAATCCTGTGGTCACTTCAGCTATGCACTTGTTAAGCAGATGCTGTTTCTAGGAGAATGAAAGAAGGAAAGAGCACCTGTACAACCCCTTCTTGTAGTTCGATAATGTCTGTGCATTATTGTTGTAGAGGTAAAAGTTTAAATATCAAAGCAGTAGTTAATAGTGGTTATCCAGGAAAAAGAAAACTAGTTTCTCCCAAGTAATATTGGAACAAATTGCTGAAGTTTTTTGTGTGGTACAAGACATGATCATCTTCCAAAGACATCTGAAAAATTTCATGATACTGTAGAAACTCAATAATCCTCCTTATTTTTCTCTCCCTTCTCATGGCATGCTGTATTTTTGAGGCTCAGGAGTTTAGCATGTAAGCACTCATGACAGAGTTTGTTGTAGGATGCTGTGTCAGACTGTGGAATGCATTTTGCACAGTTATCTCCTGTTGATTTCACGGTTTCCTGAGCAGTTGATGGGTAATTCTGAAAGTGTAGGTGAGGATCAGAAAACGAATCTTCACAGGCCTGAGATGTAACTGTGCTTTCAAATATTAGGTAGTCCAGTTTAAATGAGGGAGCTGGAGTTCTGTATTGCAAGAAGAAAAATATTTTTTCTTACATAGCTGTTCCAAACTGTCTAGTGACATTTTAATTCTGGCCATGCCTGTTAAATTTAGGTGGAGTTATCTCAGTTGAATTTAGATCCAGTTTGTACCTATCTTGTCTCCTTGTGGGATCTGGTATCTACTGCGGAACTTAAGTGTTCTTAATTCAAAATTATACACTCACAGCTGTTTGAACAGCTTAAACAGCTTCAGGGAAGCTGTTTAAGACATATAAAAAAAAAAGCTGATTATTGTCTTGAGGTATTGCAAGTTTTTTCATGCATCGAATGATTAACTTCTGATCTGACTTAGCAGCATAACAAGATAAGCTGCTGATTTTGCATCAGATGCTTATCTTGAGAATCTACTGCAAGGCTTGTTACGTGCATTAGTGAAAGTACACCTCCCCTTCTCTGAGAAATTTTCTGTTATAACAGTAAATTTAGTTATTCAGAGCAATCATAGAATGATAGGATGATTTGGGTTGGAAGGCACCTTAAGGATCACCTAGTTCCACCCCCCCTGCCATGGGCAGGGACACCTTCCACCAGACCAGGTTGCTCCAAGCCC
>JAVJGG010000073.1:44940643-44981054 GCA_035590195.1 Aviceda cuculoides | reverse complement strand
CCTGGCCTTGGACACTTCCAGGGATGGGGCAGCCACAGCCTCTCTGGGCAACCTGTGCCAGTGTCTCACCACCCTCACAGGGAAGAACTTCCTTACATCTAGTCTAAATCTACCCTCTTTCAGTTTAAAACCATTACCCCTCATCCTATCACTACATTCCCTGATAAAAACTCCCTCCCCATCTTTCTTGTAGGCCCCTTTAAGTACTGAAATGCTGCTCTAAGGTCTCCCCGGAGCCTTCTCTTCTCCAGGCTGACCAACCCCAACTCTCCCAGCCTGTCCTCACAGCAGAGGTGCTCCGGCCCTCGGATCATCTTTGTGGCCTCCTCTGGACCCGCTCCAACAGGTCCATGGCCTTCCTATGCTGGAGGCCCCAGAGCTGGACACAGAACTGCAGGGGGGGTCTCACCCGAGCGGAGCAGAGGGGCACAATCCCCTCCCTCGACCTGCTGCCCACGCTGCCGGGGATGCAGCCCAGGACACGGCTGGCTTTCTGGGCTGCGAGCGCACGTTGCCGGGTCACGTTGAGCTTCTTGTCAGTGGGGCCCTGGGAAGTTGGGAATGTTCTTCCCTGGAGTCTTTCAGGCCTTGGTGGACAAAACCCTAGGCAACCTTGGTCAAAATTCAGTGCTGACCACGGTTTGAGTAGGAGATGGGCTTAGAGACCCCCTGAGGTCCCTGGCGCCCTGAACAGTTTTCAGTCCGTAGTCCGTACTCACAGCTTCTCTACCTGTCTGAGTTGCAGAGGTGACTATAGCTGTGTCGTAGTGTTTCCAAAATGTATTTGATCCAAAATGTATTTGACACCAACTCTGCTCCATCAGTTTTACCATTAAGCGTGTTTTTGGTTTGGGGTTTCTAGGACTTGGAGTGGAAGACTGCAAACAGACTGAATTGTGAAAGAATGCTTATCTTCCTTATTTGCCAGTGATGCGGTCATCACATGTAATCCCATGCTTCCTCTTTCAGCTGACATCAAAACGTCAGATCTCCTGATACTCATCCGTGAGCTGCTACTGGTTATTGCCTATGAGTGAAGCAAATTAGGAACTCCTCCCATCCTTGAGATGTATTTTTGTTGCCATTTAGGGAATGTAGGAGCAGCGTGTGGTCTTCGCTTTGTGTTTCCTTTTAAAATAAAATAGAAACATCCTTCTGAATGGAAACGTCCTGCCTGCAGCTTAGTTTTCAGGCCAAACAAAATACCGTGTTTCAAAAGCTCACACAGGTTCGTTCTTCTGACAGTAGTGCCTGGGGGGTGGTTTCTGTCTTAAAAGGGATTTTAACTGAACACTAGTTGACTTATCTTTCACGCTGTTGACAAGTTTTAGCTGATGGGTCATGTCATTGTTGAAAACAGACTCCCTTCAGGATAAACTTGAGGGATGTTTCTGTCTTGGGCTTCTCTCTTCACCTCATAATGTGACCTTAACTAATAAATATTAAACTAATTTCTGCAGCCAGGACAGCTTTAAAGTATCTATTCTTGAGCAAGTGGTAACCCAGTTCTCTCCAGGAGCATTGAAAAATGTTCCTGAATATTTCTCTATGGAAGAAGCTCCCTTTTTGTTTCTTGCCTACCAAACATTCAACATGGAGGAGCCCAACACCTAGTCCCGTAACTTTTTTCCCAGCAAGTTTCATATATAATTTGGGCAGAATGAAGATGTGGGATTTTGGCAGGAGTGTGTACTTGCAGCATCTGTCTGCTTATGTCTTGCCTGTGGAAGGCATTGCTCTTCCATCTCTATGATTTATATTTTTGCTTTTGCACGCTGCACATAAGAATTTTCCAAAGGCAGAAATCTGCTTATAAGACTCTCTTTTGAACACATCTTTGCATAGGATACTTACTTGTAGTTGGCAGAAGGGTTTTGTTCCGTCTGAAGAACAGGGCTAGCAATAATTTTGTGGTAGCTTATTTTGTTCTGAACAACTTCTATTAGGAAGCATTAGTACACTCCAGAAATTTACTGAAAAAGCCTGCACAGTAATGTCTATGGTGTAGGAAACAGGCTGCACCCCAAAACCTGCTCAGTTGGACTGTTGTGCACTGAAATATGGGAATCTCACGGGGGTCGTTTCTGCTTTAATTATTCCTAGCTCAGTGAGTGGGGAGTGCTGTGCTGGCTTCTGGGCTCTTGCCCTCTGCTTTTCAAAGATCTTATTTTCTCCATTTTGCTGTTCTCTAACCTTTCCTTACTGATCTTTTTATACATTTAAAAAGTCCACATGTAGAAACAGTGGCGTCCATCCAGTGTACTACTTCTGGTTTTTCTGCATAGTTGTTTTCCTTCCAGGTTCACAGAGGGGATCGATGAGGATTATTTAGCCTGTTTCCATGTGAAAACCAGACCCTAGTAACTTTTTCTGTAGCTGGTGGTCTGTTCAGGGAGTACTTGGTTGGTGACCAAGCTACAGCTGTAGTCACAGAGTGGTTTGGAGTGGGGCAAGAATATATTTTTGGTCTGTTTCCACCAAGGATGCAATGTCAGTCTTTTAGAAGCTGAGTAGATATGACTATCTACGCATCCCTGATCTTTGCACGTATCGCATTTCTGCAGCAGGGGTGCGGCACAGGCGTGAGACTAGGTGCTTACTTTCCTCTTTCTTATTCGTGGCAGAGCAGATGTTTCAAGGAGTTGTCCTGTCTTTTACCTTCTGGCACATCTGGTGCTAGACTTATTAGTTCTGCTTTTGATTGCAATTTTCAAAGTAGTCAAGGTAGCCATTTGAGTTGCTTAACTTTTTAATTTTAATTGCCCACGACTATTTGTGCACTTTGTACTTTTAAGTGTGCTTTGATGTGCTGCTAATCCAAATACAGACAGAATCCAGAATGAAACGATCCTGGAAGAGATGGGTCATGTTCAGTATATATATTTATTATAAAAATAAATACTAACCTATTGCTTTTGATACTACTTTGTAAATTTCATCAATAAAAATTGTCTATTGCTGTTTGCTTGTCAGTAACACAGGTGTTTGGAGAAGGTGAATTCTAAAATGCATTCTGAACTTTGTTAGACATCCATGTACATGAACTACGTATCAATCGTCTTTCAGATACCTGGCTTACCGCAACTTCATGATTGACACCTATCGCTTAAACCCTCAAGAGTACTTGACCAGCACTGCCTGCAGAAGGAATCTGACTGGAGACGTGTGCGCTGTCATGAGGTAAAAGCCATGAATCTTTCAGCCACTGCCTTCACTTTAACAAAAAGAAATAGGAGCTGCATTAGAAATGCAAGTGGTCCAGTATGGCAGCGTAGGTGTGGGCAATAGCCATTGTGCTGCCGATCAGCAGTTTCCCCACTTTTATGGTAACCAGACTATTTTATATTGTTCTTCATTTATAAGATTCTGCCTGCTGGCTGAACCATGCCTACAGAGTTTAGATCTTGACTTGTGATTACTTAGGTTCTGATGTTTAGTAAGTATGTGGAGATTTTTCAGAAATTCTGGTTTTGCAGGTCAGTTATGTTAGTTGTGTGGCTGTGCAGCCCTCAGTCTGTACATTGTCTGCAGATGGCTCCATGTGTGCAGCCCTAGCTCTGCTTTGTCTTTGTCCTTAATTAAGTAATTTCCTGTTATCTATAACCAAAAATGTCATATTTTGTTTTATGCAACATGCTGAAGTGCAGTCAAGTCCACACAAAACTCGTGCTGTTTGGTTTGTATTGCTATTCATGATTAGTGAAGGATTATAGAAGCTTCTGGATCTGTGTTTGATCCAGAAACACAAACTTCTTCCTTTGCCGTCTCCTTCCTGCAATGTCAGACACAAGCAAGGCTTTAGCTATTCAGATTTTAATTTGTCGCATTGCTTCACAGAGTACATGCTTTCCTGGAGCAGTGGGGTCTGATTAACTACCAAGTGGATCCAGAAAGCCGTCCCATGGCAATGGGCCCTCCCCCTACTCCGCACTTCAACGTGCTGGCTGATACACCCTCTGGACTTATGCCTCTGCATATCCGCACTCCGCAGGTGAGCTCCGCAGGTTGCACTAATGTGTTTGCCTTGTCTCTAGCCGGTCTACATCTCAGGAGAATAATTTGTGCATGATTTGTTGAAAGGTTCACTTTTTTTGTCCACCTAGGTTGAGAGTTTCAGGTAGTTAGACCCTCCAAAACAAATCTGCGAGTATTGTGTGCAAGTGGTTATATAAAGTCATCTCTGTAGACTCATGTTTAACTTCTTTGTTCATTCAGTCCGTGTTCTGTTCAAGATTGGCCTGAAAACCTTGAAAACCTTTCAATTCCTGCCTCTCTCACCTTTCTCTTGTAATGTTTGTTCACAGGTTCCAGCTGCTCAGCAGATGTTGAGTTTTCCTGAGAAAAACAAAGAGAAGCCTACTGATCTGCAGAACTTTGGACTTCGCACAGACATTTACTCAAAAAAGACTTTAGCAAAGGCAAGTATGTTGGGATTTTTTTCCCCTGTGCCTTCTGTTAAGCTTTCTTCCTCAAGTGTTGTCCACTAGATGACATTGAGACGACTTCTGTTACATTCCTGTTTTGGATTTCTTCTGTCTCAGTGTAGGACACAAAGATAGGTGGTTGTGTTGTCTTTATTTCTACAAAATCTGATATCCATGTACCTATCCCAAGCGAGTCAATACTGTCAGTGTTCAGACACTGAATTCTTCTTATGTTATTGCATATTTTACCTGAATGGTTTAGAATGAACAAACTGTCTAATAATTCCGTACAGAAACTTGAGGTCTTTCAGCAGCGTCTTTATCCTGTTTTCCTAGTCTGAGCAGGGTTTTCTAGACTGAGAGAGCTAGAAAGTTGCTCGATAACAAAAGTTGTCATAAAACCATTGCAGGGGATGTTTTGGCACTGTCATTGCAATGTATTACATTGGATAGTTAAAGTTTTGAGCTGTCATTGCAGTGATACCGGTAATTCCGTGACCTCTTGCCTTTCTCCTGCTGCCTGATACCTGTGTGTGTTCTGATAGCGCGCAGAGGTGTTGCAGGAATACCGTGTTAGTGCTTCAGCATAGTCTGCAGTGTTCTGCTGATTAGTGCCTCTCTTGGGCAGACATCAGGCTAATTCTTCTACGTAATTGTTTTCTGTAAGTACAGTGTTCATTGTCCTAAGAGATCATGAGATAACTATTTAAAAACCCCCATAAAATGAAAACACAGGAGATCAGGATTTATTTATAAAGGCTGATTCAGTATCACGTTTCATGGATTGACTCTTTCACGTCGTTTAGGAGGTATAAATATTGACCAAATTCATAAGTCTTTTATGATTCTAGACTCTGGTTCTGTTTACAAGCATCTATACCAGTGAACTTAAGCAGATTTGTTTGCAGAAGTTGATTTTATGTGTGTGGCAATTGGTTGGTTTTTTTTTTTGCTGTTCATACCAGCCTGTTTGAGAACTGATCAGCTGCTGGATGACTCACTTTGATTAATGTTCTGTTTGGGTTAATGATCTGTCTGAAAGGCATCTTGAGATAGGATAGATTTACTTATCCTAAATACACTTTTCCTTTTGCTGTGGTCTTGCACAGAGACATCCAATCTAGATAATGGTCTTTCATAAGCAGGTGACAAGCTGCTTTGGTCTTTGTTTGACATGTGATGGATTATGGTGTCTGTAATCACAGGAGGAGAGGTTTTCACCGAGAGTTTTGTAACTTTTAGAACATCTCAGGAGTTAACCATGAGGTATAGATTTGGGAGCAGCAACCCTTGGAGTAAGTGATTGCTGAATACACAGATTATCTTGCTGTAATTGATCTGTCTTTTCAGATAGCTCAACTCACTTGTAAAGATTTTTTTTTAATTTTTTTTTTTTAAACGAGTTACTGATGAACTTTTAGGTAAATGAACTTTTTTGGATCACCATGCACCTTACACAGTCCAGTCTCTGCCTTGGAAGCAGAGGTCTGATGGGGGCTAAAGTTATGTTGACATAAAGCCTATCCTGTTGAGAAAGGTGCCCTTTAAGCCGAGAGAATCCTAGGTGTCCTGAATCCATAACGCTGTCTCCTCAATGGGCAGCAGGCTCTTTTGGCTGTGTGGCAGCTGTTGGGGGGTTAGGTACTCCGTTGTGCCTGTCGGCTGCCGCTGTCCTTTGGTGTGAACTGTGGAATGCTTCGTGTAAACTGCTCTGTTCTTGGCATAATTTTACTGGCCAAAGTCAGGCTGACCAGAATGCCATCAGCACTCCTATGGGTTTTCATTATTTAGGAAAATCCTCTGTTCTGTTTGTTGTATGTGCAAGCAGAGATACCTGGGAGCCTGAGAAAAGGGTACCAAATCACTTTGCTTTAGCTTGGAATAAAAGAGGAGTTGCGGGTTCTCCTAGGTATGTTGGGAAGGTGGGATTTGTAGCCCCCAGCCTCCGTGGAAACCGCAGCAGTATACTGACCTGTGTGCCTTAGCTGTGTCAGTAAATCAGGTGAACTGAACTGCTCTAGGAGATAACCAGGGATTCGTTAGCTGTAGTAGGAAGATTGTGAAAGGAACATGTTTGAGTGGATTAAATAACAGATCCTTCCCCTTCCCTTTTTAATGTTTTCTTTTCAGAAGTTCTGTGCAAAGCAACCTGTATTTCACTTTGGTTTTCCTGTCTTTTGTAGAGTAAAGGTGCAAGTGCTGGAAGAGAATGGACGGAACAGGAGACATTGCTGCTATTAGAAGTAAGTTAAAGGAGGGTGGGGGCTAGGAAACCAAAACATGCAGGGTATGACATGCTTTAAAAATCTACATATAGTTTAATAATTTTTTTTGAAGTGGAGTTAGGTGACAACTGCATGCTTTTACAGAAACTGGGATAGCAAAGCAGAGTTCATAGTGGGAAGCAATCTCTCGAGACCCAGCGGATACAGCCGGAGGAGGGGGGTGGTTGACTATCCGCGTAGACAAGGCTGCCTTTCTGTCTGTCGCAGTTACGGCTTTTGAATCGGTTAAAGGTTACAGCTTTCCCTCCAAACCGTATCTCTTTGTGACCATCAGGGCTACGAGAACGTTGGCACTAAAAAGAGGTGGCAGTAACATCTGTGTACTAGAGGGGCTTCGTGTACTTTATGGTTCAGTTCTATCTGACTTGTATCTGCAAAGCAGAAATTAAGTGTTTAAGAACGTTTGCATAAACTCAAGAACAGATCTTGCAGTGCAGAGGTCTTTTCATTAACAGAAGTTACTAACAGCATGACATTACTAACAGCTCTTCAGGCGATGGTTTACCTGCCACTAAGCTGAATATTTTGAAATTCCGATAAATGTAAAGGTTCCTGGCTATGCCATAGCATGTTAAGGGAAACTGCTAATTTTTGAAGTTGAAATAGTTAAGAAACAGATGAGTCTATTTCCTACCTCCTGCCACCAAGAAGGAAAGCTCTTTATTTGGTAGCTTTTTAATCCCATACATCTACTCATTCCCTTTGCCACAAAGCTGCGCTTGATATATTCTTTAAGCTTTTTCTGAAGTCTACAAGAAATATGTACGAGATAACTCAAATCCTATTGGTACTGTAAAAATGAGGTCAGAGAACTGTTAGCACAGTAGAATCCGGTTTTTGTCCCCAGATGAAGCAATCGGATGCTCTTGAACCACATGGTAACTGCCAGGTCTCTTGGAGTCCCAGTCTGGGATGGAAACCATCCCATGAGGTGCGCTGCAGAAGCGTGGTCTAGTCTTTCATGCTCGTGTCAGGGCAGCATTGTTTTTCATAGCGCTTTGTCAGAAGAATCTCGGTGGCCTGAAATAATTAACGTGCTGCCCCTTCCTATAAAGAAATTATCATCTACCTAGCTTTCTTATACAGGAACGTTTTCTTGGCATAGAGGTTGGGTGGTTGATTTTTGCCTTGTCTATAATTCAAGGTTCTGGTATAAAAACTCCAGTTTGGGGCGGGGGGTGTGTGTTCATTTTTCTTGGAGAGAGCTTAAAGCAGACTGCAGTTGCGTGATTGTTCTGGCTTTTTTGTCTTTACATGTGTCAGTAAACCCATTGAAAAGTTAATTTCGTAAGGAAAAGCATGGACAATGGATCTTGACAGTGCTTGATGGTGCTGAACAATACTCAACTTCTGTGTGGCTTCTTTTCTAAGCCAAAGTGCCTAATCAGCAGCGTACTTTGATTCAGCCTTCAGAGATATGGAAGTGTGTTCATTAAACAGCCAAAATAGATTTTAATTTTTTTTTACGTTAGGTTGATACACGCTGTTTAGCTGATACTTTTCTATTGGCACATGGAAGAATTTTGCTTATAAGGTGAAAACAGCTAACGTCTTTCATGGCATTTTTGTATGGAGAAACAAAACTAATATCGTGATATGCTGGCTTCTTTGCTTACTAGTAGTAGTATTTAAGATTCATTCTTTTGTACATTTGTAGCTTATGGTTATACATAGCAAGTAGTAGCCTAATGAAATAATCCCGGTGACATATTCTTTGTTTTAAAAAAAAAAAAAAAAACAGAACAAAAACCCCCTAAGTCTTGAGATTACAATTTTATTTAATGTGAGTTTAAATTAATAATGTTTTTGTTCTTTATTCTTCATGGATTTAACCTATGAATAAATCAGTAAAGAGTATATCAGTTCAAGCATAAGTAATTCAGCTATAACAAGCCAGCTCAGTCCAATTAAATCCTCAGGGTAGCTTTGGGCAAATATATGTGCAGTGGAGTTCCAAAGAATAAATCTTATCTAAAATAATTATTGTCCTTCCTCTTGTTGACTGAATAAATTTGGGGGAGGAAGTACTGTTTCCCTCCCAGAATCATCTTCCCTGTCACACTGCTGCTCCGTATCTCCACGGAGTACTATTCTTGCATAGTTTAGTTCATTTTTGGCTATTTATAGTAAGGACAACTACTGTGAGAGCTAGTTCATCTAGCAGAAAAATAACAAGCAACGAAGGAGAATGAGCAAAGAAAAAAAAACAAACAAAAAACCCTGCATGGCCATGAAAAGCAGAGCTGATCTAATATGCTGGTGTGCTTAAAAATGGATAGACAGCGACACATAATTTACAGCACAGAGATGAAATTAGGGAAAGGGAAATGAAGGTTGAACGTTGAACAAATATTTCCCCATGAATGTGACCTAGTGAACTAAGAAATTTCTCATTTCTTTAAACACTTGGGCAAGATGAGACAGAGGTCAGGAGGACGGTTCATAAGCAGTTAGGGACCGCTGATTCCTGCAGCGTGGACCAGGCTGACCAGTGTAGTCTGTCCTTGGTTCATTCCCACACCGGATTATTCTTCTGAGCTTTCAAAACCCATCCAGCTGTCTAGCTCCTGGTCTGTAACAGCTCCCGAATTGTTCTTTCCAGCTGGGCTCTGCCGGACCGCGGTGTTCCCAGGCTGGTACTTGCCCAACTAACCTTACACACAGCCGTTTGAGGGAACGTTCCCTCAAAAGACCCTATTCTCTACATCCAGTATATCTGAAGATATTCTGGGCTTTCTTCCCTCCTCACCACACAATTTAAGCAGTGAGACCTGGCTATGAGAGAGAAACTTAAAACTTCAGCCAGGTAAAGCTTAAATCGCTTTCAGGTCAGGGGGCTTAAAAGCTCCTCCTGCTGCAGGCAGCTTGGTCTTTTTTCTCCAATTTGTTCAGTGGCTGTTGGATCTCTTAAACACTTTTGGATTTAACTCATCTGTCTTTTTAGTTAGTCCACTTCCACATCTTTGAAAATGCTACTCAGTTTGCATTTGTCCCCAGCTGACCTTCCACATCCATGACATGCCCAGGGGTCCTGTTCAAGTAGACTACTTCGGCTTTGAAGAATTCTCATCGCTTACGTTTTAGCTGCAAAAACACTGAAACGCTTTTCCTCCAGAACTGCAGTGAAGAAAACAGTGTGTTTGGAAACTCCTGGATTTTTTTTTTTAATTTTTTTTTTCGTGTTGATGAAAAAGACTGGTTTACGTAGAGTCCTGCAGGCGAATGTCTTCTGAATGCACAACCTTCATATATATAGTAAGTTGTTTTGTGGAATTAGCCTTCCCAGGTCAGGAACTCCTAACACAAGGCTGATGGCTCAGTTTCTGTCTTCCACTTGTCACTAGTAACTCTGCCGAAACATCCAGCATATTAACTTTGTGTATTTGTGTGTACTACTCAGACTTGTTGGATGTATCCTCGTCGTGATGTCTGACAGATACAGTCCGGCTGAGTAGCCCGTTTCCTCTGAATTCTCCCTTTATGCTCTGAAAGGTTGTGCATGTGGCAAGTTAAGTCAGCCTTGTGTGTTACCCTGGAGGTTGAGATTTCTGGTAGTTCTCAGCCTTGTGGGAAAGACTTGGAGTATTGAAAAGCCATTAACTTCATATGTTCTCAACATTCACGCTTAAATGGATATACTGCTTAGTTGGGGAAACTCAGTTGTCATGAGTAGTTAGTTGAGGAGGATGATTTCTGTCTCTTCTAAACTCTATTATACCTGCAAGTAGGTGCCTTAAAGTCCAAGGCAGCCTGCCCGATGTCCAGCAAGTCAGCAAGGACATTTCCTAGGGATCCTCCAAGCAGTCTGATGATGCCTACTCCAGACTCTCTTCCCCCCCCCATTACTGCTGAAGGACCTGCTCCCTTGCTGTGTAGCAGTGCGGGCGCTCGCTACCTTTGTGTTTGCGGTAGGGTACGTACGGTGTAAGTGAAGAACCAGCTTGACTTCCCGGCCAAATACGTTAAACTTCAAAATGGAAGTGGGATCTGCAGCTCAAACAGAACGAAAGGTGTTTGCCACCCTTGCTCAGGTCCGTGGTATTAAATATTTTCCAAAGACTTCTGTTATGACTGTGAGACGCAGATCCCGTTTTCATTTTTAAGTTTAATATATTTTGCCTAGATCTCATGGCTTTTTACTTTTTCTAGGTGACTGGACCATGAATCATCTCAGTAATGTAAAAGTTAACGATTCAGGATACTTCAACACTTATTTTATGCTACCCAAATGCTTAAATAACTAAAACAGTTTTCAGGAAAAAAAAAAGAAAGCGCTTGTTAAGGGATAATATTGTATTAGTCTACCACTTTGGGTTTTGCAGTACTAGTTTGTTAGTTTTTTTAAAAAACTAGTGGAGGGACTTCAGTAGCTCATTGTTATTAAATTGCTTAAAGACTTTTCCTAAGTAAGTTAAAAGCAACTGAAATTCTGAATTACAAAATCTTTTATTTAATCTGGAAGTTCTTACTTCATCAGGTGGCTTATGCACATAATAATGATTTGTTAACCTGAATGCATAACAAAAATCAGACTGGTTAACAGTTGCTAGAGAACTTACCTCTTCTGGCCTCATGATACAGAATATATTTTCCTCTTTTCCCATGGTATATTGGTTTGATGCTCTTTCATTCTCATAACATCTGTTGGATCTAAAACCTGGACTTCACCATCATAGATAGTATATGTGTGTGAAATAAATCTTGTTCCTGCCTCAAAGGGCTTAGTGTGTTAAGGCATAAATGAGAAAACACAAGAGTGCCCTCAGGGGGAGTAGTTATGGGAATTAAAAGAATTGGTGAGACTTGGTAGGCTAAGCAAACTTCTTTGTAAAGCTTTTCATGTGAAAGCAAAATGAGGGAACACTAACTATGCAAATATTATTGGTAAATCCCAAATCTTCTGACAATTCTTTTTGCTACAGTAACAGCATAAAACTTGTGTGATGATCCCCGCAGCTTAAATTTAGCTGATGCCCCAGTGAGATATTCATATTTCTGATGCAGAATAGTTTTGCTACCAGAAAAAATACGATTTTAAATAGTTGTCTGATCCCGTTTTATTGTTCCATCACCAAAATAACTAGTATTGAAAAATCTTTTAGCATAAAGTAGGTTGTTCCCCCTGAGTAGTCAATCTATATTCAATGATTTTTGTCTTTCGCAGGCTCTGGAGATGTATAAAGATGACTGGAACAAAGTCTCGGAGCACGTTGGGAGCCGTACCCAAGACGAATGCATTCTCCATTTTCTGAGACTTCCAATTGAAGACCCCTACTTGGAGAACTCTGATGCGTCTCTGGGCCCGCTGGCTTACCAGCCCGTACCTTTCAGCCAGTCCGGCAATCCAGTGATGAGTACCGTTGCTTTTCTGGCATCCGTGGTGGATCCCCGGGTGGCATCAGCCGCAGCGAAGGCTGCGTTAGGTACGGGCTTGCCCCGGCAATTTTTTTCGCCTTGTCTCTACAACTTTGCCTTTTGTTAGTCTGCTCTTAAAATGAACCGTTTCTAGAGTTTCTGAAGGATGAGTGATAAGTTGCGAAAACAAATTTACATGTATGTACGAAACGGGTCTGCTGACACCCAGTTTTGTGTTCTGTCGTTACCGAAACGGCCAATTTACGGGCAAGTTAGAATAGCTCTTAAAGGCCACTGAATGTCTAAAGATGGCTTGCATTCCCCTTTTGTGCTCATTGACTATCGATAGTGTTTGCAAGCACCGCCTAGTAGTTGGTGTTACTGTGACCACTGTCATTAATAGTTCCTTTCACTTTTTTCCGTATTTTTTCACGTAAAACACAATTTTATAAAATTGGGAAGAGATTCTTTCCTGCTACATTTGAGAGAGAAAATTAACTACCAAATGCAAAAGAAGGAACTTCTATATTTGAGAATTCACTTTGTCATGAGATTTACCTGCACATTGATCGGAGAAAAACGTAACTCTTAATTTGCATTAAAACCCTCACAGTGTAACATTTTCTGTGTAATTTTTAACAGAGGAATTTTCTCGAGTCAGAGAGGAGGTACCGCTGGAGCTTGTTGAAGCTCATGTAAAGAAAGTACAGGAAGCAGCAAGAGCCTCTGGAAAGGTGGATCCAACATACGGACTAGAGAGCAGCTGCATTGCCGGAACGGGTCCAGATGAGCCAGAGAAAATCGGTAGGCTGTCCATCAAAATGCAGATATTTCTACAGATGAGGATCCTTAGGCATTTTCTTCTGACTCATAATAAACCATAAGTTCACCTCCAATAGGAGATGGAAATTGTAGGTAATTCCACAGGTCATTCCACTTCTGCTTGCTTCAGGATTAACTCTTGACACTGAACTAATGAACTTAGGACCAGCTTTAGTTTTAGAAATTTGTTTTCCTACTCTCGCTTACATGGAAATGCCATTGCTTGGGATGCACAGAGTTGAGTGAGCAAAAATACCAGAGCAGAACATTTCATCCTCATTCTGTGGGTATTAGAGTAGTTAGAGGATGCTGCCTTTCTAGCTCTATAGTTATGGTAAAGCAAACTGAGTTTTATTGGCTCTTTGTGCTGTAGCTGAATCTATAATGTTATATCACACCTTTGGTAATCAGTTTTAATGTAAGTCTTGTACTCCTGAGTACATTGCTAACCGTCTTGGTAGCAGAAGAGGAACTTTTTATTAAACGGCGGACTGGTGCACAGTAATGCCGCAGTTCTTGGCTCTTGTTCTACACTACACTGCCGTACTACCACGGTGCTATTTTGGAGCTCGGTTTCAGCTGAGCTATTTTCTGTAGTATTCAGCAGGTACTCTGGTATTATGGCTCTTACCTGAAACCTTGATAGGTGTAAATTGTTTATTCATTACTATGGAGAGTAAAAGCATATCTTGTGGCAACTCCCTATAAAGTGAAACCACTTTGTAACCCCTTCCTGTTGTTTATTTTGGTTCTCCTTCAGCAGTAAAATGAGTAGACACGCACAGTTTGCTATATACCTACTGACTTTCTCAAAGACTTTCATCTCTTCAGTTCGGTACAGATCTACTATCTTGTCAGTAGATCTCTTATTTTTCTCTCCAGCATTGTTGGCTGCTGTTTTGTTCAGCTTATCACAAATCATTTTAGTGAATTTAGTGATTAGATATTTAAAGGCACGTATAGCTTTGGGTAAAACTGGACAGAATGTAAACTAGATTGACTGGAAGGTTTGATTTGGGCTGTGCTTGTGCATCTCATAGTTGACCTGCTGTCACCCTGTCTCGAGACATGAGCAGGGTGCCAGAGTGTGTGACGGGATCGTAAGGGACCTGTGTGTTCCAGTGCTCTTCAGTTATCAACTGCTAGTAATACAGGTGAAGATGTGGGTCTACTATTTATGGTACTTAATGCCCATTGTAAAACTACACTTCTAAATTAGATTTAAAAATACTGCTTAACTCATGAAGATATTTTTAAATAGAAAAGCAGTTAACAGACCACTCAATCCTTCTGTCACATTTTTTAGTTCTGTGCTCGGTGGAACAAGCTTGATGTGAGGCAGCTCAGTGTTTTGGGAAGGTGTGGAGTATATGCTTAAAGGGGAACGCTGGCATCTGGAATATCTGCTTCTCCCTGTTCTAGAGCGCTCTGCTGCGCAAAACTGACAGCAAGAATTGAAGCTCTGTTGAAAGGGCAAGGCTTTGGGGTTTATTTTCAAGTCTGCTATAAAACAAATCTAGGTGGTGTTCCATCTGGGACCAAGTTTAATTTGATAGTTATTTTCAACTAAGCTCAACTTAAGTTAAATTTTTCTTCCTGGAGTCTTGTTTCCCTTTTCCACATTCCCCAAGTACAAGTGTCACTGTAGCATGTTAAGGACCTCTGTAACATGTACGGTACTTTGGGTCTTAATCCTGCAGCACGGCCCTGGAGGTTCACCATTGCTAGTCTGCAGGTTGGCCGTGTCTCTGGGAGAATTTGCGCGGAAGTTGCAGATAAAGATTTTGAAGCCCTTGTCACTTAATATGGGGAGTTTGGAGAGCAGATGACCATAACACGATTATTTCTGAATGAGCTGTGTGGTGAGTTCTATAAGTAATACTGTCCTGTTATAGTTAATGCGATTTGTATTGGGCTGTGACTAATGGAATAAATTAGGACAACGGCAGATGGTTCTCCCTGGGGGAGCTGCTCAGCAAGAGTGAACTGGGTCACTCAACAATCTGCGGTGCCTTCCACCACCAAAACAGCTTTGCACTGGAGGGCATGGGGGGATCCATAGGTTGCACTTGCAGAGGTGTGTTTAATATGTTGAGGTATAGTGTTGTGGTGTGTGCAACTTCTGGAATGGAGCTGTGTTTTTGCATGGCTAGACCTGAAGTTTTGTATTTAAATGTCGCTATGGAGAACTAAAAATATCTACTTGGGGTTCTGTGTTGTAATTGAAGTTCATCGGTTGTTATATTTTAGAAATAAATTATATCACAGCTCCATCATAATTTTGAAACTCTTAATATTGGTGAATTACAGGCAGTATGGAATGCAAAAGGGGAAATATGACTGGAACAGATTGCAGGAGCTTACGTTAATATCCAAGAAACTCCTCTTCAAGTCTTCATTGTTAGTTTTTCTAAAAGCTGATGGTGATTCCTTTTAAATTGATACAGTAAGGCTTCAGCAGAGTCAAGAGGAGACTCAGGTGGTTCAGATGCTGTGGTAAGCGTGGTAGACACTGTCTTTTTTTGCTTCCCAAGATAGTGCCCTACTGTAGGTTAGAGTACAGTAGATGAAGATGCTCTGCATCTGTTTTAGTAAAAATGAACTGAGGAGAGCAAAGAAGGGATCCCAGCTCCTCAGGCTAGCCATTTGGCTCCAGAGAAGGGAAATAGTCAGCATGCCTGTGGTACTTAGCCGTTTCAATTAAGTCTTCGCTGAGCCTGTGCGCTTTCTTAATGACTTTCCAAAGGTGATTAACTACATTGATTGCATATACGCCTGTGTTGGAGGCAGTTACTTGTGCATTTTAGGTCTTAATTCTAACAAGTGTTTCACTGGAAGTATTTCTGCTGACACAAGTGTGTGGATGCTTCAAGCTGTAGCTCATCTCTGACAGTAAACTCCGAGGGAATGGTGGTCTGATTTACTGGCTCTGCTAAAACTGTAAGTGACTTAGGTGGATGATTAAATTGAACATTTTATGGATGATTTTGTATCATTCTCAAATACACATCCTAGAAAACTACACACAAGTATACATACACGGGAGAAGTTATTTCGCTTCATTTTTGGCAGGATAATTTCTCTCGTGGTCTCCAGGGTGTGCTTTAACTCTGAAATAATGCAAACGTTGCTAAAATGAACGGACTCCGAGCACTTCGTTCACTTTGCATGTATCCAGGTGCCTGTGAGCTAGTTCTGCACCGCCGGAGGACCGAGCCCATCGATCCTCTTGTGCGGAACTCGTGCAGCTGGCACGAAAGCTGCAGCAGCTTTCTGCGAACTCTCCGCCCGTCTCCACGGGAGCCCACCTGGTTATTGTGCTGTACGCCCACGAGCTGCGTGAAGCAGAAACAGAGGAGGCTCTGGCGGCTGTGGAGTCATGACTTACTGTGGAAAATGTGAATTACGGTTGGGATAATAGCGTAATTATCATATTCAGACCCAGGAATTTTCCATAGCTATAGTGTATTTCCTCTCAATTAAATACTAATATTCAAGCCTGACTTTTGACAGGTCGTGTGTGTTGCCTTAGTAAAAACAGAGGAGGCTAGGATGTCTTGAGGGCATCTTTAAACTATTTGTTCTGTTGAAACTCACGCTAGTGATTCCACGCATTTCTATGTGGGATTTTGCTTATTGTTCTTCTGATGACAATGGAGGTTATGTATCTGCTCGTGCTGCAAGTGTCTGTTTGCTTGTAATGGAGTAAATTCTTACCATGGAGATATTTAATAGTTTTACTTGTTGACTTAAAGTCAGTTTAACTTCTCTGTAATGTCACTGGGCTTCATCAGAAGTCGGAAGTTCTTCATGTATTAGAAAACAGGGCTCTGTGTTCTTGGAGATAATGGGCAAAACAGAACGAGCTTCCATAGAGACAGAAAATATTTGCTGCTTCAGGTTTGAAGAGAGGCATGGAGAGGCAATGTTCCCTGGTCTGCAAGTGGTTTCTTGTTTCTCCCTCTTGAAAGATGTCTTGCGGTGTCTCACAACCATCTGCTTCTTGCTGATTTAAGAAACACCGTTAATTTGATTCCCCACATCCTGCGAGGTATAATACCAAACCTGCCGAAGAGGGTTAAAGAGCACCGTTGGTGCCAGGTAAAAGGGATTACAGGGCCTTTCTCATTAAAGGTAAGTCTTCAGCTTTTGTAACAGGGACATGTATCTCCAGCTAATCCATTCCTGTTTGCATTGTCTGTTAGGTATTTTCATTAACCTCATTAGATCATACAGAAAAATCAGTAAGGTTGTGTTCTTACCCAACTGAAAGGCAGGAGTCATTTCTGTCATTCTCATGCAGAGAGTCAGAAATGGTTTGGGTTTTTTTCTGATCCTTTCCTATTTGAATTAGAGATTAATTTTTATGGGACTCTTAATTGTTTTGAGGTACTTCCAGCAGCCTGTAACTTAGAAACAAAACCTGCTTCAACCCAGGTAAACTTACTTAACCCCTAAAATAATAATTGATACCTTTCATCTTCCTTTTCCTTATACATGTAGTATTTCAGCATGGCCCCCTCGATGTACACAAGTGCAGGATGGCTTATTCCAGTGGGAACTGCAGAGGCATAGCGCTGTCACTGCAGATAAGGGCTTAGTACCTAATACGAGAAAACAGTTTTCAAAAACCATTGACTACAACCTGCCTAAAGTTGTCATCCTAATTTTAAAGTAACATTTATTATTACAGCCAGGACTAGAAAACCTAAGTTAAATCAGGATATTCACAATAATCTTACTGTCACACATACATACCTTCTGACTCTTTGTAGCTGAGTGTGTCCCTCTGTAATATAAAAGAACACTTTGTTTTGGAAAGTGTCCGTCAAATGTTTTGTGACGTGAGGGAGAGTCCAAGGGCAGTTTTCCTTATTGTGAGATGCTCTATGTGCTTTTTTCTTTGAGAAAATTTTCTCTAAAGGTTGGATGGAAAGGAATTTGTCTTTTTGGGGTGTCCTGTTTGCCTTGGAACTTCCTCCACAGCAGTAGTCGCCCAACAACTCTTACCATGGTCTACAGATTGGTCTACAAATTTGCCCAGAGAGGCTGTGGCTGCCCCATCCCTGGCAGTGTCCAAGGCCAGGTTGGATGGGGCTTGGAGCAACCTGGTCTGGTGGAAGGTGTCCCTGCCCATGGCAGGGGGGGTGGAACTAGGTGATCCTTAAGGTCCCTTCCAACCCAAACCATTCTAGGAGTCTATGAAATAAAAAAAGGAATGTTTAATAAAACTTGCCCCAATACTTGCAGAGAATTAATACCAAATGCTTAGAATCTATGACAATGCGTGACGTGTGTGTCGTGCATCATAAACCTACACAAACTCCTTCTGCGCTCATGTCTTCAACTGATGCAGCAACTCACGCGCTGCTGGACGCTGCTTTTCTGAAAAACTTTACCTTAAGATGGGAAACCTTGAAATGTGTCGTAATCGGAAAACAAAACCCACTACATTCAAGATTGAGTTTAGAGTAGAAAGGCAGTTCAGTCTTATCGGAAAGACACAAGAACGAACTGACTTTGTGAGTAGAGCAGAAAAGCGTGTGTCTTATAGGACTTCATTTTATGGCATTTGTAGGGGCAACTTACACAATTATTGCCTTACAGCTTTCTCGGTGTGATTCGGAGTCTAGCAAGGAGTATTGTCACCTGTGAAGTTTTGCATTCCTGAGCAAATCATGTGCAATTGTGTGACAAGAACCTTCTGGGGAATTTTTTCCCCTCCCTCAGAATAGATATGTGAAGCTGCAGGTTTCTGTGGGAACTCCACTCCTGTGGACCAGTAGCCTTCAAGAGGAGAGGTGGTGGCCTGGCGGTTGAGATGCTTGCTGCTGGTGTGGGATGCTGAGACTTGAGTCTGGAGATTCTAGTCTGGAGAACTTCAGCTTCAGGTTCTCGCCTTCCAGAGGAGTGAACAAATTATTAAGTCTTTAAGCTTTTAAAAGACAGAAGCCTCCCCGTTCTGACTTAAAATTGTCTACAGACTAGAGCTTTTCTAGCCAGTTTCACTCTGACCTGGAGTTCCGTATGAAGCAGAACTTAAGAATTGATCCATTTCTCCCTGTGGTTAAATTTTGGGTTGCTTATACAAAATTATGGACTTTTTTCTTTCAATTACACTGTGTCCCAATACTAGGAATCTTGAAGTTCTTGGTGTTTGGGCTAAGCCATACCAGAATGAAAATTTGTGTATTCCTGTGCAGTATTTTTGTAGTTTGAGCTCATGATCTTCCACTCTACCAACTCAAGCACACTTGGAGCGTTGTGTACTGTTTCCACTTCTTTTGCTAAAGGAGAGAATAAAGCTTTCTTTGTAAAGCTTTCTCTTTCATTTACTAGGAGGGATGACACTTCTATGCCCACTTTGGAGGTCTGCTTCTAGGCTTGAAATAGCTGTCTGACAAAAATCTAATCTGGATTTTCCCTGTGACATTACTAGGTCACTAAATCCTAACTCTGAAATAAAAATTCTGAGGAGGTATGTCCCCAGTCTCCATAAATTGAATTATGGTGGCAGATACATCAGATAAGCAGGTTTATCATCTTAAAATAAGCCAAGAGGAAAACCATTATCTTTCAGTCAGACAGTTTAGTATGTTTTTCTTATATATGGAAGGGACTTTTGTAAAAACTTCTCTACGGTTGTTGCTGTTAAAGCAAAACACACTGTACACCTGTTTTTCTTCAGTGTAGCACAGGGGAATTACCAGTAAAATGAGGATTACTGAAAATGAACGCCCAACACCAGCTAGTGTCTTCAAAAGCTTAGAGATGGATTAGGGCTTTTCACCAGCAGTTTTATATTGGCATGGCCGCATGTGTTGGAGTCCATGATCTAAATAAGCTCTTTCTTTAGTGTCCTGTACATTAAATTGTACTAGAGTCTGTTCTGCAGAACAGAAACCAAGATCTGAGACACGGAGTGTGAGGTTGTGCTGACACTTCCCTCTTGTCCATTCTTGCAGAACAGCTGGGTGCTGCAAATAAGTCAGGATTTCTTGGACTTTTAAATCATCCATATGCAAAATACCAGGAAGTAGTGGTACATTATTCAGACACCTTCGTGGTATTCTCCATCAATATGCTGCTTATTATCCTCTTATCTCAGAGGCCTGCTATTATTAGTAGGGACATTTTAAATAAATGCTTTGTTAAGGAATAACTTAATGAATGAACCAAGGGATAGCAGGGAGAGATGTGTCCTAAGCACAAGAATATACGAACTGCTGTTAGAACACTCACTTCTCTTCTGAGGTGCATGCATCCAGCCCATGGTACCAGTGATTTTTTTATTTTTTTTAATTATTATTTTTATTTCTTTTTCCTTCTTCATTTTGGTCTCGCATGGGTACCAGTTAGGCTGTTATCTAGTCTTCTGTTCTGGATGCTGAAGTTAGATGGGATAATAACTGGTCAGCTGCTACTCAGAAAGCAATCTGTTACACAAGGGTGCCTGGCTCTGTTTTGGCAGAACTCTTCCGATATCTCTGTAATAGCTATTTGAATGCCAAACAGACAATAAATAAGAGGTTACAAGCTTGAAGAGCTCAGTCTAGGCAGCCAGAAAAAAAACCAAACAAAATGAGCAATAGCAGGAAGCACGTAGTTGTATATGGAAGCTAAGTTTTTTTTCATGCTTGGTGGTCGGGCACTCTGAAATTGCTTGTGGTCAAGGTCAGGCTGTTATGGGTGTCTGGCAAACTTGTTTTGGGTTCCAAATATGAAGGCGTAAGAGGCGGTGGGTGCTGTCCGGACCCACACGTCCGTGGCAGTGAGAACCTGCCAAGTCTCCGAATAGCTCGTGTTATATACTTGCAGCTTCTTATGAGTGTTTCCCAAATGACTCGTACTCTTGTGTTGTGGTCTCTGAGGAGAGGAGGACTTCTGTGGTCAGACGCCAGGTAGAGATTTTTGACGACCAGTTCGGAACCGGAGGCTGCAGTGGTGTAGGTGAGCTGCCTGTGCTCTCTGTAGAGGTCTCCTCCTGAACGTGTGCTTGGCACGCTTCCCCTTTTCCATAAGGAAGTACTTCATGACTCCAGTATGGGAACCTTGGCTTGGAGCCGGTCTTGGCAGAGGCCATCATGTGTGGTTCCTCTGAAGATTCAGGTCACGGTTTAATGCTGAGGCTCCACCTCCTGGAGAAGTCCAGGAAGAGGTTATTGCCCGGAGAACCCAACCGGTGGTGTTACGGAGAGCCCCGCACGTCTTACAACATCTGTCGGCAATTCCTGAAGCCGCTGGGGAGAAGAAAGAGCTCACCCAGTGCTATTCTCTTCTTCGGCTTCAGCGCTGAAGGTGCAGCGTGGCTGTGGTTTTTCAGAGCATCGTGGAAAGCATGCTTTTTAAAAAGCTGGGAGTTGAGCAGGCTGTCCTGCGACGTCGTCAGGAGGTGTGTTCCTTCATCCTCAGCTCTGCTTCTTGTTTGTTTGTTTGGCTGTATTTTGGATGCAGAGGAAGCTTGGAGCTTTCGGCTGGTAATTTGTGTGCTTTTCTTGCCTTATATCTGACCAACAACCAGCTCTCGTGCTCAAATGTGATTCACGTCTTATTTAGCACCTGACTAGGCAGCTGCAGTTGGGGTCTTGAGGAGCTGCAGTACTGCTTTTTTCAGTGAGAAGGCAAAGAAAGTGTTAGGGTTTAATTTCGATAATTTCGTTGATCCATCTTCCAGTATAAACCCACAAGTATTGGTGGTATTACAGCTAAGGAAGGAGCAGGAGAATGAATGATGAAGGTCTGAGTGAGAGGACTGTCCAGGAACAGTCCTACCGTAGCACTATACTTTTGGGGCCAGATTCTTTGGTTTAAGCTTCATTGTTCAGTTCGGACTCAAGCATGTGCTTTGAATGTATTTCTGAGGGCTCGGATACGGTTTCAGAGCGCTTTGGGGAGAAACGTATTTGGAGGAGCAGCACCAAGAGCCATACAGGACTGGAGAACCAGTTGGTCATCGTGTTTGTGCAGAGCAGCAAGTGTGAAAGGTGTGAAATGAGGTTTCGCATCGAACCAGCGGGGAGGGTAACTGCTCGCTGCCTTGAGCTCTGGTGGGTTTGGGGGCCAGAAATAACAGGAGATCCTTAGTGTTTCAAGAACAGTGTCAGTGCTTTAACGAGTTTGCTACTGCTTAGTGTTACTCTGGTGTTGAATAATTATTTTGAAGTCTGCTTTGGAGAATTCTGGTATTTGCACCACCTGCAAAATGGAATTTAAATCTTCAGTTGACCTGCGGTGCATGACAGTGCCTCTGGATAGACCTTTCGTCGAAAGCAGCTCGGGGGATCTTGTGCTAAGGAGGAATTACAAGTCTGGCAGCACCGTAATTGAGGTTAATCACGTAACTGACAACCATCTACAGAATCAAATAGGCTGTATTGGGAAAAACATTTTATAATACCGTGACTTACCAATGGGAATTACTGTATGACTTGAATATTGCAGAACTGTGCATCGAACTGTCCTTTATGTAACTAAAATGGATAGATTTGGTTTCTCTCTACATGGGTAAACTAGGGATTTCAGCAGAGCATAGATAATGTAATGTTTTCTTCTGCTTGTTGGACTGAAAAGAAAAACCAGTTAAATTTAGATTTGCAAGTAAACCTGGTTTTTTAAACTAGAATTAGTGTAATAAGCTTTAGTCTTCCAGGAGTTTTTAGTGTTGTGGCTTTCTTTAAACCACTGATAGAGAACAGAAAATTTTAGTTAACCCTGAAATAGATGTCGAATGTGATAAATGGATGTTATGGCAGTTGTAAATATTTTATTCACTACTTTTCTCAGATGGAGCCGAAGAAGAAAAGATGGAAACCGAGACGGATGGGCAACAGTCTGAGAAGGTAAGCTTGGCTCAGTACACTGACTCTGAAAAGATACTTCTGACACGAACCCGAATTGCTACGTTCTAAAATGCCTGATCAGAGAGGTAGACAGTAGTGCGCTGGTCAGCGTGCGTGTCCATAGGGGAGAGTTTTCAGTCTCCATAGTGCTTCATTTTCTTACGAGTGATTTAGTCTCAAACCATACAGAGACATTTCTTTTGCTGGGCAAAAAGCAATGAGACGTTGGTGTGTTGTTTTCTGGTCCTGAGGAAGAAAGGTTGGACTGGGAGGAAATGTAAACTGGGTGACACCAAATGAATTCGAGACTTCAGCTGCAGAAGGACATCGGTACGTTACGGTTCTTGACTTGTAGCGTTACGGTTCTTGACTTGTAGCGGTCTAAAGCACGCGTCACCTTGAAGTCTTGCCCTCGAAAAGTTTGTCTTGTGACTAGTAGCCTTCCCGAAGGCGGATGCAGCTTTCGGCTCTGACCAGATCGGAGCTTTCCAGGAAACGGGCGAGTTTGGGTTACTTGCAGTATTTGGCCACCGTTTCTGAGTGAGTGCGGGGTGCGGAGCTGAAGAGAGAACCTGGGGAAACTGTCGTCCCAGCTGCATCCCAGCTCTCGGCGACGCCGCGAGTTAGGTACCTGTTGGGTCCGCGCCATCGCTTGTGGATTTAGTGGATGTGGGAGGAGGACATCTGTCTGACTAAGGCTGCCTGTAGCTGAGCTGGTCGATAAAACTCCTCGTTGTAAGGGATCGGGGCTAACTCTGGGTTATAGGTGTGTGTATTGTGTACTCTTGATGCACCCTGCCCATAAAGATCAGATATTTAGGAATTAATTCCTTCGACCTGTTGGTAGTGCCTGCAAGAACGCAGTCGTGTGGGGCTTTTTCGTGGCCCCGTGTCTATAAACACGGTGCCTCTTTTCAGATAGTCTACAGTAATGGCACTGGCTGCGTTTGTTTCAGGCCTGAACTGGAATTAAACTGATATCCTGGAATTAGAACATTGCTCTGTTACAAGGTGGTAGGCGCTTACTGAGTCTGCAGCAACAGGTGGTATTTCTGTGTTGGCTGCTTCATCAAATGAAGGAGATAAAACTAACCTAGTGGCTGCTGAGCGTAGTCTTGATGTTATTTCTCACTCTGTTTTCAGGTAGTTCTTTTGCTGCCTTTCTGATAAATAGTCAGGTACACCTAGGGAGATGTAAGCGTGGAAGACTTGGTCAGAGCACGAGAAGATGCATTGTTCTGTAGAGCAGAGGAAATGAGAAACATTCCGGTCAGTTTGCAGTATTTTGAAGGGGAAAATGATGATTTCAGTGTTAAGGATGAAGCTGCTGCTTGCTCTCTTCCACCGATTCCTGGACAGAAGCACCTTCCTATAACGTGTAATTTAGTTGTAGCATTTATTGCCACAGGAGGCTGTTGTGACCATGAGTTCTGCAGAATTTGGAGCTGCGTGGGTAGGTGAATACTGTATAGATTATTAACATAGCAGACACTGGAAAGGATATAACACTTATGCACAAACTACTGGAATAAATGGGGGCAGCGTGGCAGGTAGAACATGTTCTTATCTGTCATCTTAGTTCAGGATTTCTTGTACCTTCAGATGAACCTGGGTTACTGAATCTGATAGACTGTCCAATATAACAGTTACTTTGTTATTCGCATTTCAGTTACCGTTGTTAAAATGAGCTTAAGTAGCAGTCAGCCTTTAAAACATAATCTCTTCCTTTATGATAGTAAATTAATTTGAAAGCTATAAACCAAGATAACATGGAATGCCTTCTATAGCTCTCATTCTTCAAACAATCTTTCATCCTATTTAGGTTGAAAACAAAGCAGAGAGTGAAATTGAGGAAGGCGATAAAGTACAAGAAGGAGAAAATGAGAGAAATCCAGAAAAAGAGCAAGACAGTGAAGTGACTGCAGACCCCAAGCCAGGTAATGGTTCCCAGCTGTTCCTCAGGCGGCGTTAGCTTTAACAGCATTCCTCTAAAGTAGTTGGAATAGACGATAAACTCAGCTGTGGCAGAAATATTTCCTCTTGCACATCAGGCTGCTTCATGGTTCAGTAGTAAATATTCTAGTTTAATTTCACTGCAGAGTTCAGGCACTAAATTCTTTCTTGAACTCATTTTAGGCCTCAGCTGAGCTTTCTTGCACCGTGTGTAGTGACTGGGTGAAGAAATTGCAGTAGCGAAGTGCGTGTAGGTCATATAAACTTTCTTTTGCCTGTATTGCACACCATTTGATCATTTTTGATGCAAAGAAATGGGACTGCTCACTTCTGCCCTTAGAACTTAATATGTTAGCTCAGTTTCCCTGGGAAGTGATGCAGAGCCCTTATTTTGGCAGCCTAAGGGGTACCAGTTTTTTTCTACATAAGACACTATTCTTATTTATTTTTAACACATTCCCCTTGTACCACATGGATATATCATTTTTCCCTGGAACTTCCATTCAGTATTTTAGCACAAGGTAGAACAAGAATAATTTGGATTTGATGTAACAATGGAGTTGATTTGGAAATGCAGCTGAAATTGTTCTGATGAGAGTAAGCTGATGGCAGAGATGAGTCGACAGGATGAAAACTAAAAGCATTTAAAGTTGCCCTATTTGTTGGATCAGATCCTCTTAGACTAGAATCGTTCCCCTGTCAGCATTTGGACGAATAGCAGTACCATAACGTAGGAATGTGACAGCGTGTGGGTGAATTAATTTGACTAACAGCAGCGCGCGTAGTGCAATTCCTGTCCCGACGCGATACTGTTAACAAGGGGAGAATGCACATAACGGCCTTGGTGGGAAATCTCTTTCAGAAGAAAAGGAGGCAGAAGAGAACAAGGAGAACGTTGATGCAAGCAAAGACAAAGAAAACGAGGCTGGGAAGAAGAAAGTGGAACATGAAATCTCGGAAGGAAACGTAGCTACAGCTGCAGCTGCTGCCCTTGCCTCCGCTGCCACCAAAGCGAAGGTTTGTTTTGTACAAATATCCATTGGCTTGGTTTCCAGTTCACATTAGAACTCTTCTCAAAGTGGCCCTTTGTTCCAGATCTGTGCAGTTCCGTGTTCTGATCTCTAATACCTTGAAGGAGCACAAGTGCCATCTTCAGTTTCTTCTGCTCGAACTCCTAAGTGAAGCAGTGTACAGTTTTAGTTTGGGTGGCTACTTTTATGGTTATGAAGTCGATGAACATCCCTAAGAAATAGCCCCAAAATATGCTTGTCATTTTGGGGAAGACTTTGCTCGATAGGTCTGGCTGTAGTGCTGAGGACATAGGTCTGGGTGATAAAACACTTCTGTTGCCTATTTTGCTGTGGACTTCACACAAGCCTTCCGTGCTTGGGCTCTTTGTAAAAACAATGCAATGTTCAATTCTAGCATTACGATTTTTTTATAGACAGCTTAATGATTTTTGTGTTAAGAGGTACTGTCTGTCTGTTAAAAGCACGTTCTTGTCTTCCTATCATTAAACTTCTGTTTGTCTGTAGTCTCTTAATGAGCTGTGGTTTGAATCAGTGTCCTATCTAATAGCTTGTCTTTACCCTATAATTACTAATTGCATGTTGTCTTTGATTTTCTTTTTGCAGGAACCGGACCACCTTTGCTGCTTTTAGAATATCTTTTTCAAAATCCATTTTCTCTTTCTTTTTCATTTGTTTTTTTGGGTGGGTGGGGAGTTGATTCAAGTTGCAGTTTGGGTTTCTTAATTGCTCTTGGACTCAGTGCCATGTTGCATGTCTTTATAGATACCAAAAGCAAAGCATGGATGGTGTTTATTTCCTGATGGATTTCTGGGACATAATAGTAGCTGTAATGAGGTGTCGCATGTGTCGTACTGACTTTCTCAGTCTGATCTTTGACTCTTATAACTTTAACTTTAGACTTTTTTTTCCAGCTGCATCATATATATTGAGGACAGTGTGGTGCTATGTTTTGTCATGGATGATACGGTCCCTCCTTTATGAACCCCTGAGATTTGAGGATATTTTTAGTTATTACCTTTCAAGCCAGGTTCTAAAACCACAAGTTGTGTGATTTCAGTGTTGCTTAGTGTCAGAGCTAGGCACCCTGTGGAATCCCACTTTTCAGGCAGACTTCAGGTTTGTTATTTTGGTGAAGTGCCGAGTCCTGACTAGCTCCTTGTGCCTGTCTGCCTCAACCTATGGAGCGCCAAGCACCGAGCTCTTTTACAGAGAATAACTTACTTTCAGTTCAATCAGACTTAGAGATATTTTCAGCCAAGTTGGAAGAACCCCAGCATATATATATAAGGAGGCATGAAACTTAAACTCCGTTCTATGGAAGGCTACTTGCTCCAAATAAAGATGATCTCCTACTTTCCTTCCTTTGGTGATAACGAGTGCTAGAGGGAGAAGGGACTTGGCTAATGGCGTTTTTCATTATGGTAATAATAATATTCTAGAAGAATTTTAGCTTTATATTACAGGGAATAATATATTATAATTAGGATGTTCACACTTCAGAGTAGAATTCAAGATCAACAGGGATTTCTCTTTCCACTTGCACTTAAAAACCCAGACAATATTAAGGCTTTCAGTGAACTGTATCTTGTCTGAGAGCGTAATTCAATTCTTCATAATAAACTCAAGACCTGGCCATGTGAAGAGCTGTTACATAGTTGTTTTTCTTACAATTTTATGTTGGAGGAATATTGCAGCTGGCTTCTAAGAAGAAATAGGGGTTGAAGGCAGGCACTCCAAGTGTTTTTTCTTTTGGGATAAGTGGCTTCACCAATAAGTGGTGCTATTTGAGAAATGTTTTCCAGTGAGCATGTACATTTGGGGTGACACTCTATATTACTACATATAGAAAAGAGCAACAATTTAAAATGTGTTTTTACAGGTTATGGCTTCTGTACAAACAATACTAGAATTAAAGTCCCTTTTCCTAATTTTCTTCTCAGATTCCTAAATCAACGTAAGCTGTTTTTTCCTTCCTATGCATAAGTAGCACCTGGTAGAAAATGTCCTCTCTCCTGCAGATTGCTCTTAGCTTTTGTCCAGGTGTGACCGAGCTGCAGAGCTTCTGCCACAGGTCTTGATCCAACTTACGCTGCCAAAGAGGACTGTCCTGGTCATAATTCGACCTCCTGCATAGCACTGATCGCAGGACTTCCTGAAGTCATTTTGCTGTAGCTGTGATTGAATACATCTTTTTTAGGAGACACTGGTGTCAAAACTGCCAGTGATGCAAAACCTCCTGTAATTGTCCATAAGTTTTTCCATGGGTGGTAAATTTTGTTGATAAGCTTTATTCGAAGTCTGATGTGCTTCAGTCACTAACTGTTGTACCATTGCAGCACTTTGCCTACTGAATTAAAAAGCCTTTGATTTTTAACTGCTTTTTTCATTCGTTGTAGGTATTTGGAGACATAAAATTCAGGAATAGAAGAGACCCTTTTGCTAAAATCCCTTTTCTTTTTGCAGGCAGCTACATCCCATCTTCTGTTTATAGGCAAATCAAATTACGTCTCTAATTGGTTCCTTTTTGCTGCTGCTCTAGAAACTCACTGTGGGACCTCTTGCATCTCATGCTTGAATGTACGCGTGACAGGGCTTAGTTTTTCTGCATTGTGTGCCTTAATTTAGATAATTCTGTGTTATGTGCCACCTTTATTTCTTCTGTTTCATTTGTCAAAGATAGTCTTATCCCCTCTCGGCCTCACAAAACAAAAGCTAGGTGAAGCATCTAGTCTCCTTTCACAAAACAGCAAGAGGGAAGGAAGGCAGAGTGATTTTCTCTGCCCGTTGCAATTTCAGCTAAACTCTCGCGTGTGGATGAGAAGACTTCAGCACGGTATTCCAGTGAGATGGTGCTAGGATGCTCTCCGTTTTCCAGAGGCTTCCCATGGTCTAGCTGTACTGGTCGTCACGCTCATGCTCTCGCTGTGATTAGCTAATTTCACAATTAACGCTGGGGTTAAGAAGATGAGGGGGTGGGCCAGGTTCTGTGAAACTGCCTGTAACCTGCGTGGGCTCAGTCAGTAGCAAGTCTTGCGAATTCCTTCCAAGTTTATCAGGATTCACCCAGAAATATAATTGCCGAGCAGCGAAACTAGAGTCAGTGTTGTGGCCAGGGCACAAGCCCAGGCGCAGGGGCACTCAGGGCTACACTTGTGTTTGGGACTCTCGTCTTTAAATAGTCAAGCGACGCGTTGCTCCGTATCCGCTCTCAGCCAGCAGCCAGGTCCACGGGCTGGATTAGTGATGCTCAGGTCACTCAGAATTGCTGTTTCCCGGGATAATGTCACATACCGTCTTCTTTTTTGCTTGTTTATGGCTTAAACACATTGGTGCGTCCACCTTATCAGGCGATTTAAATCACCATTAATTTTGTCTTGCTGTTTTTCTGTCCGCTGCAGAGTTAGCAGTGACTCGTTCTTTGTCCACGTGAAAGCCCTGGGTAATGCCAGGCTAAGGAGCAGTCTCTTTCGGAAAAAACTCGAATGATTATTTCTTTTCGAAGGTATATTTTGAGACCTGGGTTTTTGCCTAATTGTGTGCCTTGCTGGTTTTATGTTAATCTGGTTTCATTATTAAAATGGCACACATCAAGCAAGGCAAAATGACTGTCCTAAGCTGTGTGTATCAACAAAGGTCCTTCTGTCACTCTGATTTTTTCATACAAATGAGTTTGTTTTGCTGAACAGTATTAATTGACACCTAAATTTTCAGCCATTCAGTTACTTTATTTCAAATGTGTGCACCACTGGTTGGTCATTATTTAACTGAATAGCCTACGTGAATTTCAGTGGCATGCTGTTGGATGAACTTGGGGGATCGCTCTGGTTCTCTCAAACTGTACCTGATTTTAAATTAAACTTAGTGAGAGCCTTGGATGTATGTTATCTAAATTTACTGAAGGCTTGTGAGTTACCAGAGGTGAATGCTGTCAAATGACACAACATATTAATGATGGAAACAGTATCATATGTTTTTGAGAAATTCTGTTTATAATTAGGATTACCAGGGAGTTTTATAATGCTTCCTTTCTCTGGCTCAGTATTTCTCCCAGTTCTGAGCCAGGGTTTGGGGCACGGCTTGCTAAATATGAGTCTCTGTTTGCGGCTTGAGCTGGATGAGATCCAGCTTTCTCTTTTTTCCTCCTTCCCCTCGGCCCTCACCTTTCCCTTCTCAAAAGCTAATCCTCCTTCCCCCTCAGCCCTTGGATGTGTCAGTAAGGCTTTGCTTGGACGCTATGGTCAGGAAACATCCCTTGACTATTAATACAGAAACTCCCAAGCGGTACACATGGTGGGTGTTTTGAGTGTATTTTCGTTTTGAACAGTAGGCTTTTAACAAAAAAGCTAGTAGAAAGCATCATTAACATGCCTTTCACACTTGGAAAATGTGAAGTGCTTTTATAAGCTGTCTCATATATCACATATATATATATCCTGTATCATTTATGTGTAAGCGCATATATGTAAATGGGTAAAGCTAAAGCCTTGTGAAGAATCTGTTTGCCTTTTTCTGCAGTTTGCTTTTGCAGTTTAAATACAGCTTTGCCTTCAGCTTTCTTCTGCGGTAGGAATACTATGCAACCTGGTTATAAAAGGAAACTGGAGATGTTTTTTTTAACAGTTTCTTCTAATACCTGTGTAGAGATTTCTCTGCAAGCTCTCCCTAGCCTGAGGTGGAACTGCTGTGCTGAGAAAGCTTATGGTTTAGTGGTGTGGTGGTGCGTGTAATGGGAATATGCTTAACTACATACATAGCTTCTCGTTTACTTGAGCAAAAAATATTTTAATGGCAAAAGCGTGCAGGAGGCTCGCTGTTTTTGTGGGTCGTTCCAGGTAAAAGCCTCCAGTGTGTGTTTTGGTGACAGCTTTTTGGATGACCTACAGCTGACTGGGTACCACGTACCCTTGCTCCCTCATTTGCATTTCCACTGAAAGTGCTCTCTCTTGCACAGCACTCGGAAGGCTTCGAGGCAAAGCTGGATTGCTTATGAGTACTGAGCATCCACGATACCTCTTGTATTAAAACTTGACACCTATTTATTTGATTAAAAGCTTAATAATCTTCCAAGGGCTTCTGGTTCTGAGCATAGGATTGATAATCTAATCCCTGGTTTCTGTCCAGAAGTGGAATAGGATGGCTAATGCTAGATAAAGGCATAGTTGGCTTGCTTGTTCCTTTAAAGTGCTTTATTTTGTGAGATATGTGTAAAGCAAAAACCTGTGTTTTATTCTCAGCACCTAGCAGCGGTGGAAGAAAGAAAGATCAAGTCCCTGGTAGCCCTTTTGGTGGAGACACAGATGAAGAAGCTGGAGATAAAACTTCGCCATTTTGAGGAGTTGGAAACCATTATGGACAGAGAGAAAGAGGCAGTAAGTAGGGATTCTGGATTAAATCAGTCACTGCAAATATCTATGTGTGCTAACAGCTGGAAAACTATCAACTTCAGCTTTACATGGGTCTTTCTACTTCAGCTGGAATTCATAATTACCCCCCACAGTAGCATTTGAGGCCTCTCCGTCTTTATCCAGCATCTTCCCTTTACCATAAGCAGCAAACTGGGGGTATCCTAAATTTGCTTCCTAATCCTTACTCCTGTCATCGAAGCATGGATGTGGCATCGGTCCTGAGCCTTTGTTTAGGCCTTCTCGCATGAATGGTGTCTGACATAGGAATGGCTTTTCCCTATAATGAGAGTGAAATGGGTGGAAACCTTACTTCCCTCCGGGAAGGGAAACCAGCTCGCTCTCTGTCCTTCCTGCTCTGGTTTAGACTTGGTTTTAAGCCTGTAGCTCAGTTTTTGGAGGGCGTTCTCAGTAGCTCTTGGGAAAGCTCTCCAGGTGAGGTGCGGTAGCAGAAGGATACGTGCTGGGGAGTAGCAGCGTCTCATTTTTGTGGTGACGATGGGTTTAATAGCAGCTTCGAGAGAAGGGAAGGAAGCAGTGAGGTCGGGAGATGGGAAAAGGTGTTCGCTCACGGGGACCAGAAAAGCATCAAACCAGAACAGAGCTGAACTGACAGACGGAATGATGAAGTGTGGCTGAGGAGGAGGAGGAGCTGGGCAAGCTGAGCAAGAAGGTCCTTAGTTTCTGTGCTCAATCTAGTGAGGCCGTAGGCCAGGGCGTAGGTCTTGGGTGAGGTCTGGCCAGCTGAAGAAGGTGGTGACACCAAGAGAACATCTCTGCAGTGCGTCCCAAGCAGGGTTGTCGCTAATAGCGCTAAAATAGAAATACACCTCCCTGGAAACTTGTGTGTCCCGGACATCAGGGTATAACGTGGAGAGATGCTGTGTCTGCCCGTCAGCAGCTGGATTACGTGTCGGTCACCAAGTGTTCTTTCATATATAGTGAGCATACTTTCGGAGAAGTGGTTTCTCTCCAGCTACTGCAAAGATGACCCAAAACTTCATTTTTATCAGAGCAGTCAATTTTTTTATTTTTCTGTTGAATAGCTTTCTCATTTTTGTCAATAAGCAATTACTCTAGATGCTTTGAAGATATTGACTCATAATGCTAGGAGTTTTCACATTTTGTCCTACCGCATGAATTTAATGGAATTTACATTCTCATGTTGGCATTAATCACATTGATAGAGTTTGACAAACTGTGGTCTTTTGTTGTAGCAGAATGTCAGCAAGAATTTCTAGATTGCTCAGCATCCTCAGCCATTTCAGTGTGGTGTTTGACACTGATTGGCAGCTCAAGAAGTGGACCTAACTATTTTGAAAAGGTTCTCTCTAGGTTTCTTTCTTTAGGGGATATATTCTATTAGTGACAGGGATTTTTTTCCATTTTGAGGCATATGACATTTTCCTTCTTTAAAATGTGCATACAAATTTTTCCCTTGGCTTTCTGATGGTTAAATTTGGTCTTTTCACCTGTCATTGCGGATATCTAGTGGAATAATTAAAGCAAAAAAATTCCTTAGTGCCATTGCACGCTATGCATATGTCCTTATTTGCTGCACTGGCTTTTTCCTACGGTAAAGCTAAGGCGATTCTAAGTGTTGAAAGAAATCTGTGCTGCAGACTGGAGGATGTTAGATTTTAGGCAAAACACATTGACTTCAGAGTTTGAGCTAAAGTAATTTCAGTGCTGCCAACTCTGTGTGTAACCAGGGATCCTGTCGGCAGGAGCCTTACTGACCCAGAATTTATAACAGCACATGAATGTGTTCTTTACTGGCTCTGTTCAGGGAGGAGTTACTTGCTGAAGGTGAAGTTGTACTACAACAACAGTTATTGTATGAGTATACATTAAGTGCTTGTAATAATCCCTTCTAACTGTGAATCACCTTGCAACACTGCGGAAATGTGCTGGTGCAAATTTGAGGATCCTGAAGAGTTCATGACAACGTGCCTAAAAATGTGGCCCATTCCCCGAATCGGGTTGTGGAGGGAGATTGTGAGGCGAACTGGTACATGCTGGTCTTGGTGAAGGTGCCTAGCCTCACTCTTGCCTGACATCTACTGCAGGTATAACTGAGTTTTGAGTGTTGAAGAGCAAATAACAAATTACTGATAGATTGCCCACTGGAAAATGTGTTACTACCCACTGTCCTAGTGCTAATCTGGGGGTACGACTGTAGGTCGTGGCTGTAAACCTGCTTCTGAAACTACTACAGCAAATGCAAAACCTAGTACAGAACCTGGTGGTTTGGGCTCTGCATCAGTTTTAAGACCAGCTCACGTTATAACTTGTGTTTATGTGCCTTTTCCTCTGTCAAACTGTCTTTTCTCATCCTGAGAGGAGGGAATGTGTAGAAGGGAAGTTTTCGCTGGTTTTCCTAAGTACAAAGTGTATTTGCGGGCACTGGATGCTGTTTGGGGATACTTGTAAAGATTTTTTTTTTTCCTTTTCTTTCTTAAGTGTAGCAGGATAGGGTACCATGAAGAGAGCAAAGCAGCGATACAAAAGAGTGTAAAAAGAATATAAAAAGTATGGTGTAGCCGTACTTCTTGCCTAAGCCTTCGTTTCGGGTCATTTGCAGTAATTCTTCTCTGAACTGCCTGCCACCTACTGAATCTGTTTCCACACACGCACGATTACACCATTGGTGTACGTGCCTCTTCATTTTATCGAGTTCTTCCTGCTAACATATCACATTGGTCAAGGAAAAAGGAGTCGTGGCAGCATGAATAATCACATTGTAGACTCTACATGCAGAAAACCAGCCCCCAACAAGGAGGATGTATTATTCATTAGGCTCTGTCCCCATCTGGTTCGGTTGGTGAATGCGTGCTCTGTAGTATTCTGTTTTCGTCCATGCTTTGTCAGCAGTCAAACTGCTAACCCAAAGTATTGATGGAGCTTTGGGATTTTTGGAGAACTTCTGCTAGGTGGAAGTCTCCTTGGCAACCTGCTTTTCAGATAAATTATGGAGTATATCTTAAAATACTCATTAAATATTTGTAAACTAGTCACACAAATCCATGTGTCCAATTGCTTAAGAGTAATAGATGTAGAAATGAGTCACGATTTTTTAAATAAGTCAAGTGACATACGCTTCCTTAACCAGGACAGTGATTAATCATATAAATGCCCAATACTAAGAAATATTTTCTGTAGCTCTTTTATCTTTTCGTTTTGGGCTTGCTTACTCTCTACATGGCTTCATAATTAAACAAAGTAGCCTATTCTCTGTTAATTGGCCTAAATTACATGAGTTTTTATATAATTCTCTTAACAGTGCAGATCATTGCTGTCTGGCTGTCACGATGTTCAAGTCCTACACTTAAAGTTAGAGTGGGATCCTGCCTGTAATCACGGAGCTGGTGCTATTGCACACACATTCTGCTTTGGTCTTGGGAAACGACAGAGATTTTCTAGGCTGTTCCACCATACAGAAGATTGAGAGAAAAACGTACCAGTTTCTTCTAGAATTGTGTTAAGGCTGCATGCTTTGCACAGTACTCGCTGGGTAATGTGTTGTATTACCGAGAGATTCTTTAGGACAGAGCAAGGTGGGTTCATCTGCTCCAGCTGGAAAATGGCCTCGACCCTTTACCAAAACCTGCTGCAAACCAGACGGTTGTGTATCAGTAGGATAGGTGTTTGATTTGCAGAAACATTTTTTTAAACGCGTAGTTCTTAACTTCGCTTTGCCTTTTTTCCCCCCCTATTTCTGACACAGTTAGAGCAGCAGAGACAACAGTTGCTGACAGAACGCCAGAATTTTCACATGGAACAGCTGAAATACGCGGAATTAAGGGCTCGTCAGCAAATGGAGCAGCAGCACAGTCAAAACCCGCAGCAGCCTCACCAGCACTCCAGTGGGCCTGGGATGAACCCCCTTGGGGCAGCAGCACATCCAGGCTTACTGCCTCACCAGCAGCCCCCACCGTACCCTATGATGCACCACCAAATGCCCCCGCCTCACCCACCGCAGCCAGGTAAGAGCTGGAAGGAGAAAATCCCCTTGTCTTAATCATCATGGAGTGAAATCAGAGGAAGAGGTCTTGTCGGGTAAAATTGCACGAGGCGTAATGGGCGGGCTGTGTTACGTAGTGTTTTGTAACGGTGCTGCTCATAAAACAAACTCGGTCTGCTGGAAGGACGAGCTCTGCTCCTACTGCAGCTTCGTTCTATAGCTTTTGCTCCCGTACCAGAGGTGCCTATGGCGTTTGGGGAGGAGGTATCTAACCCACGTGTATGAATACCCAAAAGGAGGAACGAAAGAGGGTGCCAGACTCTTCTCAGTAGCACCCAGTGACAGGGCAAGGGGCAGTGGGCACAAACTGAAACACAAGAAGTTCCATTGGGACACAGAAAAATACTTTGGTTTTTTTTAATTTCCCCCTTCCCCCTGTGGGGGCCATTGAACCCCTGGAGCAGGTTGCCCAGTGAGGTTGTAGAATCTCCATCCTTGGAGATAGTCAGGCCAAGCTCGGAAGTAAAAGATGGAGCTGCCATGAAGTATCATTTTCAAATGTTTTCAGCTTGTTTGTATTTCCTTAAATCGTTGGGGTTTTTTTTTTCCTTTTACACCTAGTGATCTCTGCTCCTTCAAAAACAATCATTCCCTCAAATTCCTCAGTTCATGACACACCTGTGTTTAAAAAAAAAAAAAACAAACCCAAACCTTGGGGGAAAGGACCTGAGTGAGAAGCAGAGTCGGGAAGCTCCTTGAGCAGTTTTCTTTGGCAGGAGACCGGATTCTAATGCTCCCACGCCCTACTCAGGGCTTGGCTTTCTGGCTTCTGCCCTTCAGTTGTGCTTGATGCCAAGGGTAGAGATATTCCTAATGCTGAAGGATGGAGAAATTAGGTGGCGATGTGATTGTGCCTCACCTCAGGAGGAGGAACATCCACTGGGCATAAAAAATGTTGCTGCCATTTATTCAAGACAACTATTTGTGCTTCATGGCAAAACTGACAGCCCTCCTGTTAAGTAATTAAGTTGCTAACGGTATTTGCAGTCTCACCGTTAAACCATTTTACTGTTGAAAGGGATTGAGACTACCAAATGTTGTACTTTTGCTATGAAGATGTTTATGGGAGTTAGAATTGGTGGCTTTACTGTACTTGCTGAATGTTGTTGAAATCATAATTTAAAACAGAATAGCACCCGCCACCTGGCACGTAGTAAACTGATTGTCCGACTAGAGCACAGTGGAGGAGAACAGCTTTTCTCCGTTGTCAACTGCTTGACCAAAAACTAGTCTAAAAGAAGACCTGATTGGTTGTTAGCTGAAAATATTTTGAAAGATCTTGCATAGGCTGCTGCTGAAGAAACTGAAGAGTTTGGGCTATCATAATCAAAAATAGGATATGGCAACAGAAAGCCTGCAGGAGCTTGAATTTTCATCTTGGGAGAAGAGCTGTGTTAAGTGTATGGTTTGGAAAAGAGCAGAAGCGGATAGTGAACTAGCAGGATTTGCAGATGACCATGAAAATGTGAGTTATCTAATCCAGCTGTGTGAATCTCCGCAGTAAAAGACTTGGTTTGATCAACAGATGCAGAGTGATGCTAATTGGACAGGAAGGTAAGAGTTGGTTGTCTCGTGATCTGGATGCTTAAGCTAACGATCTTTTTTAAGGGACCAGAGTCAGTGAGCTCCTGGCTCCATTGCGCCCTTGTGGACAGAAAATGCTGACATTGTTTTGGGAGCTGGTTTGGTTTTTGCTGAAATTGAATTGAGAGTGTGATAAAATATGGTCTGTTGGGTTTTTTAGATTCAAATAATATTGTAGCTCGATTTGTCTGTTGTATGCTGTATTGACTACGCAGGTCTGTTTACTTAGCAGCAGAATGAAGAAACATTCTGTGAATGAAAAAATAGCAAATTGAAAACGGATTAAAGGGGGGAATCCTTGCATACCATTAGACTAGCTCTTACTTACAAGCTGCTATTGAGACTGAAAATGTAACAAGATTAAATGCATTATTGTATTCTCTAGGGGACTAATAAAACTTGATTTCTAATATATTCACATCCTTGGTTTACAAGTACCTTATTACTTCAGCCCCGTCGTAAGCATCCAGTCCCTCTGTATCCCCAGTGATCCCTTTCAGTGTGTATTGTGGGGAGTGTGGTACCGTGTTGATTAGTCAGTACACCTCTTTTTCAGATTTGATTAAAGTTAGTCAATAGATTGACTTTTCCACCATCCGCACCCCTCCTGGTAGAGGGCAGCAGACTGACGGACGAGGTGCAGCACGTCTGGCGCCCGTGAGAGGGAAGCGGCTGGTGCTGTCTCCTGCTGTACAGATACAGGACTAGGATCTTGCCTTTTACCTACTCTGACAGTTTGCTGGTTTGATATTGTTGTCAAGGTGAGAATTCAGAGGCCCTTTGAGAGTTCAGAGGCAAATCCCTATGCTGCTTCTGCCATATCGCAACCGATCTAGGAAGCAAAATAATCCCTTTTCCTCAGGCTCTCAGTGGAAGTTTGTCGGAAAACGTGTGGGAAGCCCAGAAGTGCCAAAGTTTTTTGACTTCACGGTGGAGTTTTGTATAACTTGAGGGCAAGGAGAAAGAATGGGAAAGTTCACTGTTTTCCTCAAGTGAGTTCAACACCTAAACTGTGACCCAGTCCTGGGGGGGTGGTGGTGTGTGTAAATAGTGACTTAGGGATCCTTCAGTCCCCAGAGACAGTGACTCTCAAATTGACCTGATTTTCTGTTTAGGTAGTTTAAGATGCCCAGAATTTGACTTTCCTTGATAAATAAGTATATCATCACAGGGAGAATGTCTGTTGCATGTAGCAGCCCCCAGAAATCTTACTGACATACTGAAGTGGTCAGCAGTTGCATTTTGTGTACACACACCCCATGTATTATATACAATAAAAAATAATCCCTTATCAGCTCACGTTGGTCATGTTGAGTCTGTGATAAATACTACAGAACTTCTATCCTACGTATTGTCCTTACTTTCACTTTTTTAGGGCAATTGCGTATTATCGGACTTGTAAGTCTTGGAGCATTAATAGTGCAATACTTTAACGACAGACAGACCTGTATGTACATAGATCAGTAGCAATTTTTCCTGCTCGGTTACTAGTTTGGGATCCTTTGAAACAGACTGGTGAACTTCACCTTAATAGCCACAATCCGTAAGTTCCCTCACGGCGCACCTGCCCGTGAGTCTCCTCCGGTCTTGGGGGAGATGCCGAAGTTTGGAGGGTGTGGGTAGATGAATTTCACGCTGCTAGAGAGGGCTGAGATACACTTGCAGAAGAAATCTGAAAGCTCTTTTTTGCTGCTTTTAGTCCTGTAGTGGAACCTCTGGCTTCAGAGCTGTTGGTGTACAGCTTCCCAGTGCAGAGCTTGACATGCTTTTGTAAGAAGAAGGAGCAGTTTCTTTACCTGAGTTCTCAGCTTCTCGCCAATAACAACCTGCTGTCCCTAAGGTGGCCAATTTCAAGAAACCCCAGTGATGAATACCACAGTGTAATTCTCCATTCAGGTATAAAGATGTTACTGGAGACCTAGACAAGTTGCTGCCTGCTGGTCTAACAGCTCTGCAGGAAGAACTGACCCATTCAGTTTGTGTGGGAGGAAAATCCCAAAACAACTTAGTAGTAATTGAGAAGTACCAGTGGGAAACCTTCCAAAACACAGCCCCGAGGGGGAGCTGGAGATGGAAATACCCTGCACAATTTCCTGATCAGCTTTGTGCTTTTCAACTACAGGCTTTACCTTGGTTCTCACTGACGTTTTCAAACAGGTTTCTGACCTTAATAGTGACTAAAAGTATAACTGTTGGCTCAGTAGACCGTGAACAAAATGCTAAGTCAGATGTCTTCAAAGTGATTGATGAAAGCTGAAGAGATGGTAGGAAACAAAGCGAGTAAAGGATCTGAAAAGGCGTTTATAAATGGAAGGGAAAAAAAATGCTGCTTATGGCTTTTCCGGTTTCAGAGACAGAAGCAGTTAAGCCAGATCTCTTAACTAAAAGTTAACAGTGATGCTTTTTCCACAAAAACGTTCTTTAGCTTGGATGTCAGTCTCTGGACACGGCTGGTGAGCGTCTCCAGTCGAGGGTCCGTCTTTGCGGCGAGCCGCCCTTCATCGGCGCGGCCGCGTCTGGTTCTGCTGGGCTGCAGCGCTTGGTGGGACGTGCTAAAGAGCTGAAATGGGTCCGGGGCCAGTGCCCGCGGGCCGGTTTGGTGGAAGAGGAACCAGGACGAGCCAGGAGAGCTGCTCCAGAGAGGAGAGCTGTTGGTCAGTTCCACATAAAGCAAAAATTTTACAGCAGACGGTGTACAGTGCACGGCCCCGGAGGCTGCTCAGAAGCTTTTGCTGCTTCTCCCAGGGTTTTTCTTTCTGGGTCTGGGTTAACTGGGTTTTTTTTGGTAGTCATAGCCAGCAACATGGCTTGATGGTTCAAGCTCTGAGTTTAAAAACTTGAAATAGGACTGTTAATGAGTTTGCTGTGAGGTACGGTTTAACTCGAAGCCTGCTTCTCCAGTGCAAGCCTGTGCTCGGCGTTCGGCTGCCGTCAGCTTGTCCTTTGGTGCCTGGGCGCGGTGAGATCGGGTCAACTTGGCGACCAGAAGTAAGTTGCCGTTCTCAGGCACGGGCACCGATTTCAAACAAGTCCCGTTACCAGTTCCTTTCCCGGATTTTTTACTTTAACGTCATTTTGACTGAGCTTACTTTGTTCTCCTTTCCCCTGGAATGCAGGCTTTCAAAATAGAAAGTAAAATTGGATTCCAATTTCACTGTGAAAAGCTGTGCCTTGTAATTAGAACAGAAAATAAAATACCCAATTTCTTCCTGTGTTACTAGCCTTGCTACTGGTTGTATCATTTGAAGCACGTTATTGATTTCTCTTTGTGTGCTATTCTGGTTATCTGTGAAATGTTAAGTGCCCTGTACAAGTGATACTTGTGGTGTGTAATACGAGAAACTTTATTAAATTCTTGGAGAAAGAGAGATAGATATGTATTAATAGCTGTCATTAACTTTTCCCTTCAGGGGGGATTTTCAGCTAGTAAATAATTTCTGACCCAAAGCAGAAATGGAATGAGGAGGTAAGGATACACTTTCCACTACAGCTGGATGAGTAACTTTAATAACCTTTTCCGCCCAATATATTTTGCATAATTTTCTGTTAATGGTTGAAATATGCAAAAGAATGCTTTGTAAATAATTTTGGGCCTGTGGTTTTTCAAGTAAGTGTTTTGCATTTCTTTATTTAAAACTTGCATTTTTAAACTGAGCTACTGGATGCTCTTTACTTTCCTGTTGGACTGATTG